>PYAF01001317.1:97220-112378 GCA_007407185.1 Glycine tomentella | reverse complement strand
GAATTGGCTTTCTGGGCTGTTTCCCACGCCCCAGGCGTGGGATCCCACGCCTCAGGCGTGGAACTTCAGAAAACTCATAAATCAATTTATTTCATCGTTTCTCAAGCCTTTCTCTTAGGGATTCTCAAGTATCACTATAAACCTTTATCCTAGGCTTAATCTAAGCTCAATTACATGCTTAAAATTCAAGATATTACAGATAAGTTATAACAAAAGCTAGAGCAAAAATACAATGTAAATATTGGTTCACTCAACCTGAGCTATGTCCAAATCTCCTTCACAAACAATAAAGGGTTCCATTAATCACAATTGATTACAAACGATTGTTACACTACCACTCCTAGATACCACAGCTATTCTATATGTCACTCCTGGCTTACCCTTAATATTCCCCTGAGATTAAGAACATCTAAGTATTTTTTATCACTAAGCCAAGCCACTTCTGGCTTTCCAAATTGCATATTAAATGAATATAATATTCAAATCTCTCAAAGAGAGGATATACAATGAAGCTTGAGTACAACAAATAACTTTGCTAAGTAAAGAATAAATTTTCTAAGTTATGATTTTGAGCGTCAAACACTTTTTGATAGAGTTTAAGAATTTGTGAATTTTTTAATGAAGTATCTTTCTTGTGTTGATTCTTGAGGTAGTTTTTATAGGTTTCATAAAAACTATTCGTTGAAGGATTTGTGCCTTCCTCAAATAATTCCATGATAATAGCTTGTCTTTTATGCTACATGGTAGCTTGTTGAGGAGAAAGAGGGGTGACAAAGGTACAATGCTTTTGTGGCTCTCTATTTTACTACTTGTATGGTTGATTATGTATCTAAGGACATTCATTTTGTCTGTCTTTGTACACTTAAAATTCAAATGTTAAAATAATTTCACAACATACGTCAAGAGGAAAAATTCAAATATTAGAGTGAGTGAATTAACCTTGAGATGTTTTCAAATGTATGGTAATCATATGGATGTTAACTAACTAAATATAAAACTTTTGTGCTAGCTAGTTATGTCCTTCTGGACTCGTAAGAGCTCAGTACATAATTATTGGTTTTCACAAACCATTGAGCGTTTGTTTAATAACATGTTGGACGCTCAGTAAGATAGTTAATAAAAATAAGTTTTAGTATTCTTTGGAAGATAAGTTGTAAGAGCATAAAGATAAAGATTTTTAACATGTGAGCTTATATCAAGTATGTCTTCTTTCAGTTCATGTAAATCATTAGTTCATCATAACCATGGGTGTTTTATATCGTCTAGATATGACTTATTGGACCATCTAATTCTAACACTGTCCATTTATAGAAAATACGAAAATTTGATTAATCTTGGGTATTATAGGGAATTTCCGTTCATATAATTGTTTAAAGACACTAACAATGATACATATATAAAATATTTCGGTGATACTCTCACCATGATGGAGCTCTACAAGATGGAGCTCTACAAGATGCTGCTTATTGCTGAAAAAAATTGTGGACTTAGAGAACTTGAAGGAGGGTGGCGAATTTCGAAGTTTCGTGACAAACTAGATGATAGGAAATTGAAAATAAATAAGTATGATGAAGAAATATTTTAAATAATTGTAGAACATCACAATATCACTTAATTGCAGAGTAGAGGTGACTTTACAATTAAAATTTTTATAGATGATTAATAATAATTTTCAAGAGAAGAGTGCATAAAAAGTAGCTTAAGTGGAGCTAGTTCCAACATAAAAAAAATCTCAATAAAATATTTTAAGAGGTGAAACGGTGATGTATGTCTTTTGTAAATTATTAATATATTATTTAATTTGTCATTTCGTGGAAATTATAATTTTAAGATTTATTTGGTATTTTAGATATTTTCGGAAGTGAAAATGAGAGTATTTTCCATGAGTCATTTCAAAAATTAAAATTTTATACTGAGTTGGAGTGATTTTTTTTTACTGTTTATGAGTTATAATTTTAGAAGAAATTAATTATTTTCAATTTATTTGGATTAGATGAGTATTTACTTAGGTATGAATAATGAAATGGGTAAGATAGTAATTTCAATAAATGATATTTTTTCAGAAAGTTTCTAGAGAAAAAAAAAAGAAAAAAGAAAAGACTCCACTGGACTTTGATAACAGATTTTAAGTTTAAACTATTTTTTTTTACTTATTATGGATTTTCAAAGTTTAATAAATTTTGTGTCATTAAGGACCTTTTTCTAACTTGTGAAAATTGTTCGGTTTATGGTGCTGCTAGTAATTTTAATACTGTTTTTAAATAAAGACTTTTAAGATTGAAAGGGAATATTAAATACCCCCATAAAATTTATAAAAAAAAATGAATTGTGTTACCCGATTTAAGTGGAGACGTAGAATAAAGTGTGAAAACAAAATGTGTTGAGTAAGACAAAATTCATAGATTGCATGGTATGATTTTATGTTGTGAATTTTATAGAGATTTCTTGATAGGACCTCTGTTATGACAAATACAGGGGTTGTTTGGTGGGACTTTTGTCTTAAAAACTTATGAGGTTGCTTGGTGGAGGACCTCATGCATGGATATCCACAGGGGTTGCTTGGTAGGAACTCTGTCTTGAAAACTTATAAGCTTGCTTGGTAGGACCTCAAGCATGGATATCCATAGGGGTTACTTGATTGGACCTCTGTCTTGATATTATAAGGGGTTGCTTGATTGGACCTCCATATTGTTTTTCTCTTACGGTTGCTTGGTAGGATCTTGTGGATCTTGTGTGTTGATTCCTATAACGGTTGCCTGTTAGAGTTTGTGTTGATGCTTTTGAGAACCTATGAAACGTGTACAATTGAGTATCTGTTCTCAAAATTCTGAAGTTGCAATAATTGAAAATTAATGCATGTGAGATAAGTTAAAATATATGTCATGGTGAATTGTTTCATTCTGAATTGTATGCAAAGATTACCTTTTCTCTTCTATCTTGAGCTTACCCTTGCATTTGTTTGATTGTATGACTACGATAATTGTGGCTTTTATTTACGGGAGTAGATGGCGGGGCGTCGTCATTTGGGAACTGTGACTTGAGTTCTTCAAGCCTGACCTCTATCAGAGTGAGGCTTATCGAGTGGATTGGCACGAGCAGCAAGTCATGCACACCAAAGATTTGAAATTGACATATGAGATTGTTAGGAATCTTTTGTTCTCTTTATTTTTCAGCGTGACTTTGATTTTTTTTGCTCTCTAGCTTGACCGGATGTGGGGGCGGCCAACTTATGCTGCTAGAGAGTCGTTGATGGCTTCTACGCTAGGAGTCATCCTAGGCGTACCATAGTCATAGAGTTCTAGTCAAAGGAGGACGAGGACCCTTTAGAGGTATCGAGTTCTTAAGTAGAAATTGAGTTTGGTCCGCGGGATGTGGATTTAGTTTTCATTTCACTAGATGTTAAAGTTTAAAACATTTGTTTGTTTAAAGTATCTAAATTTCTTGGATTTGTAGTGCTGTGGTGGTGGTTCACAACTACTTTAATTTTCTTTGCTTGGAATTATTTGACTTAACATAATAAAATTCCTTCTTGTTATTCAGTGATACCTTGTCACATTTCACAATTTAATCTGATTACAGGCTTATGTATAGACGGACTGACAATTTGGAAGTAATTGACTACTCTGATTTAGACTACGCTGGTTGCATTGATTCGAGAAAATCCACTTCAGGATATGTATTTATGCTAGCCAGAGGAGCTATCTCTTGGAGAAGTGTCAAGCAGACTTTGACTGCTACTTCCACTATGGAGGCTGAGTTTGTTTTTTGTTTTGAGGCTACCTTACATGGTGTATGGACAAGGAGTTTCATTTCTGGGCTTAGGGTTATGGATTTCATTTCTAAGTCATTGAAGATATACTATGATAATTCAAATGTTGTTTATATGGCTGAGAATAACAAAAGTTGTAGTCGAAGCAAGGACATCGACATTAAGTATTTAGCCATACGAGAACGTGCTAAAAATAATACAGTAGCTATTGAGCACATTAACACTGAATTAATGATTGTTGATCCTTTAACTAAGGGCATGCCACCATTTTTAAATTTAAGGATCATGTAGATAGAATGGAACATGGTTCCTTTATGTAATAACGATATTGTTTTGATAAAAATCTATTGTGATGTTTTCATTCAGATTATGCGCATCTAAAGTTATTAATTTTGAAAAACATCAATAAAGTTTGGACCTAAAATAAACGTTGGGTTTATTCATTAAGTTATATGGGCTTGAGAAATATGATGCAATGTGATACATGGAAGATAATACTCACATACATTAGAGGACCTATCGCCATGATTCATGTATTTTATTTCTCATTATGTAAATGAGGGGATATGTGAACCAAGTGAGAGAATGTTGGTTTTATTTTGTAACCAACCTTGATTGGTTAACTATTCCTATGGTTAACTACCCCTTATCACAACCGCTGTTAACTTATGGAAAAGGTCTATATAGGTGTGTGTCTTCAATTTCTAGGGTCCCTGAACTCACTCACATATAAGTGCATATACATCATCTAGTACAAATTGAAAGAAGAGTTTGGAAGATTCAAGAAATCACTTCACATTACAGTATTACAACCCAATTCAAGGAGCAATGGCAGGAGGTATTTATATTCTATTTTATTCCGCATTGATCTAATATTATTTGTGAAAATGATTAGATCATTAAGTATATAAAAATCTAACATATCATGTTTTACCAATGTAAAACATGTTCAAAGAATTATGAATTTAGTGACATAAAATTTGTTTGTAGGCCAAAATTTTAATTCAATAAAATTCATATTAACTTAATGATAAAACATATCAGTTATATTTCCTAATCCATGTGGGCAAATCAAGAACATAACTTAATATTTTTATCCTAATTAATCATATAAAAACATGATAAAAAAATCTTGTGAGATGATATTTATCATATTACATACGACTAATTACAATTAATGTTATTTTCCTTATGTGATTTAAAGGCTTTGAATTTATAATTTAACTAACTATGGGTGCTATGGTCAAACCTTAATTAATTAAATTATAAAAGGTCATTAAACATTTATTTATTCATTATACATACTTTATGATAAAACTATCAAACTATATTTTCCATTCCTATGGGTAACTCAATAATATAATTTAATATTTTATCTTAATTAACCATATAAAATATAACAAAAATTCCTGTAGGTTAAGATTTATTATATCATATATGATAAATTACAATTAATGTTATTTTCCTTATGTGATTTAAAGGCTTTGAATTTATAATTTAACTAACTATGGGTGCTATGGTCAAACCTTAATTAATTAAATTATAAAAGGTCATTAAACATTTATTTATTCATTATACATACTTTATGATAAAACTATCAAACTATATTTTCCATTCCTATGGGTAACTCAATAATATAATTTAATATTTTATCTTAATTAACCATATAAAATATAACAAAAATTCCTGTAGGTTAAGATTTATTATATCATATATGATAAATTACAATTAATATCAATTATGTGTTTCCTTTACCAATTAATCAACACGTGCTTTGCCAAAAATTTTGGTAACCTTGCAAACATATATAAAGGAAACCGAGTTTTTTACTTTTGATGCTATTTTGTCATTTTGTGCCAATTTTATAATGCTTTGTTGTATCACATACATAAGTGATAAATTTGCATATCATAAGCATCTTCCTCAGTCAAATAAGTGTCATGGCCAAGCAAAATTTTAATATGAATTTATAAAGCATAAGATGACAAAATAGCATTTGCTGCATCATAAAAGCATTGAAAACAAGAACTTGCTTTTACTTTTCAGAGTAAAAGTACAAGAACATGCACGTGATCTTGATAATGTCAAAATCAAAAAGAATTGTCATTTTGAAAATAAAATGACACACACTTAAGTTGTCTTCAACCTTAAGCAAAAGGATATAGAAGCACGCAAAATTTTAAATCATGGTTTCTAATTTTAAAAAACTTCTTTTCATAAAATTTTACACAGTTTTTCATGATTTAAAGTCTAGAATCATTAGAAATCTATTTTCTCTATGATTCTTAAAATCAAACTTTATTTTAAGACTTTAAATCAAAATATCCAGTAAAACCCAAAAACTCAAAACATAAAAACAAGACAGAGTTTGAACCATGCTCTGATACCAAATGTTAGATTTTTATATACTCAATGATCTAATCATTTTCACAAATAATATTAGATCAATGCGGAATAAAATAGAATATCAATACCTCCCGCCATTGCTCCTTGAATTGGATTGTAATACTACAATGTAAAGTGATTTCTTGAGTCTTCCAAACTCTTATCTCAATTTGCACTAGATGGTATATATGCACTTATACGTGAGTGAGTTTAGGGACCCCAGAAATTGAAGACACATACCTATTTTCCATCAAAGGTGGTTTTGTGTGTATGGTTAGAATGGGAAGTTAACAGCGGTAGGAGTAGTTAATCATAGGAATAGTTAACCAATTAAGGTTGGTTACAAAATAAAACCAACATGTAGCATTTATTCTGAAACAAATACAACACTAATATTATCTTTTCAAACCTGTAAACTCTCATTGTAAGGCCTGAGAAGGCTCAATGTTAAAGTGTTACGGATTCATTGGGCCTAGTGCTGAGGCCCATTAAGGGATCATGGATTAGAAACCTCAACTGAAAGCAGAACGTGGACCTTGTCAACTACTGAGATCGTGGTAACAAAGTGGTTAGAAATCTCGGCCATGATTCTCGGGCATGTTCAACAACTAGCAAAGAGGTATGTGTAGTATAAATATGAGATGGTTGCAGAGGAAAAGGTACGCACATACTTATTCTCTCTCTTTTTCATTCACACTGTGCACACACCTCACCCCACTGGTTGAGTATCGCTTCGTGCATAGTGATCATCTTCTAGAGGTATTTCCTTCCATATAAATACCTTGAAAGAGAGCTTGATCCAACATCAAACTACCAACAATCCTTATTAGACATTTCTATTCATAAAATATAGAACATTGGCGCCGTCTGTGGGGAAGGTAAATTTCAAATCCCACGATTCACGATGGTTAACACCAGAAGCAACCAGTCTCTGCCACCACCTTCTGAGATGCCGGGAAGAGGAGAATTACCACCTGGTAATCAGAATGTGGTTCACCAAGAGGACATGCACGTGATTGACGTTGTTTCAGATTCATCCTAGTCTCCTGCTTCAACGGGATGAGCAATTTGAGATGCTCCTCAACCAAACCCGGTCCATCATATAGTGGCCACGGTCACCCACGGACCGGAACTAGTCGAAAGGATAGTAAGCAATGCTCTCAATTCAATCCTGGCTTGAATTGAGAGCATGGAGAAAAGATATGCCCTTCAACGACAGGAGGATATCAGAAACATCACACGACAAATGGAGGAACGAAATGTGGAATGGAAACGTGAAGAGGAACTGCGTATACAACGCATGGAGCAGCTTCGTCGAGATGTAGAGACCCCGGTCCACAATGAACATTGAGGACATCAGAATAGTCATGCAGCCAGAAATGAAACCAGTCTTCAAGCTCATCAGATCCCGGATGTTCCTATGAATTATCCCGGTAATTCAAAAGAACCAATTAGTCGATTTGAAATTGGAGGCTCATCTCGAGGGAACCCTCGAAACGACAACCCGATGCAACCTGAGGCCCTGAATCAACCAATCAATCCTGGAATTAACATAGGCGTCGGGATGAAGCAATCGATAAACCAGCCTTGGATTGAGGATCCAAACCCTGCTGTGGAATCCACATCTCGAATAAGGAGGGAAGGATGAGCATATCGGAGGAAGTATAGTCGAGGACAGCACAATAACAGTCCTTTCACTGGCGAGATAGTTAATGCCCGGTACTTGGACGATTTTGTTGGCTCATTTATGTCAAAATATGATGGAACCCAGGATCCGCAGGTGCACATCGATGAATTCGATATGTAGATATGTGTCCGAGGAATTGACGAGCCGATAATTTCCCAGATTTTTGTTACTACTCTGACTAGAGCTGCCCAAACATGGTTCCATACCCTACCTCCACGGTTGATACGTAACTTTGAAGATTTTGGCCAGAGGTTTTTGCTGAATTTGCGACCAGCAAAAAATAACCAAAGTCTGAGTTCGCACTCGGTAAGATATGACAACAAATCGGAGAAAAGTTGCAGAGTTATCTCGACCATTTTAAAGAAGCAGCGTTGCAAGTACAAGGGTTGGAGGAACAAGTCGATGTTTACCTCATTTCCACTAGGTTAAATGGATCGTCTCGATTTGTGAAGTCCATATATAAAGACCCAGTGAAGTCATTGATGGAGTTTCGAGCCCGGTCGAAAAAATACTTGGAGTTAGAGTAAATGGAGATTGCAAGGGCAATAGGCAGAGAAAAAGAAAGAAGCCCAAGAAGGAGAAGCCCATTGCCAAGGGGCCGACAACATCCTGGGAATCTAATCCAAGGCAGGAATACGGAGTCCAAATTTAGGCCGGGAAAGTACTAAAACAAATATGAGAAATATACACCATTAAATGTATCCCGGTCACAGGTCTGTAGGGAGGTTGCATTGACATATATGAAGAACGTGGAGCGGCCTCGTCCAGTGTACAACAAGGCCGGGGTGGATAAGTCTCAGTTTTGTGAATTTCATAATGGACCGGGACACACCACAGACCAATGCTGGGATCTTCGAGATGCTATCAAAAAATTTGTCAGAAAAGGCAGGCTACAACAGTACGTAATAAAAACCCAGGGCCGCAAGAATAAGCGTAAAGGAGAAGAAGCCCAAACCGGGAAGGAAAAGGAAGACAAGAGGAAACGACATAATGATGATAACGAATTCCAGGAGTCGGAATTCAAATGTAACGTTATATCAGGAGCCCTGGGAGAAGGAGGAGATACTGTCAATCAGAGGAGAAAATACTTGAAAGAAATTCTTTTAGTAAGGGAGCAGCCAAGGTTCAAGGGTAAAGCTGGTGAACCGGAACCCCCTCTTCTATATTTTACAAAGAATGGCCAGTAGATGTTGTGCAGGGTCACGAGAATGGCCTAGTAATTATCGGGACATTAGCCAATTGCAAAGTCAAAAGAATGTTTGCAGACAATGGCAGTTCGACAGACATCATTTTATGGAGTACATTCAAAAAGATGAATTTGGACGAGGAGTACTTGAAGCCGTGTAAGACGATGTTGATAGGCTTGAATGGAGGAAATACCAGCCTTAAAGGCTCCATCGACCTACGGATGACATTAGGAACCAAGGAGGCGTTCAAGTCTGAGAGAGTTAGATTCATAGTGGTTGATTTTCCTTCACCCTACAATATTATCTTGGGAAGACCAACTATCCATAAATGGGCCATGTTGATGTCCACCAAGCACCAGAAGATAAAGTTTGTAGGAATAAAGATCAGGTGGTGACAGTCTGCGGGGACCAAAAAGAATCCCGGCAATGTTACTATAATACAGTTAGGAAAAGCGAAGGCGGCCCAGTTTCACTGCCTCAGATACGTCAGGGGATCCAATATGTCGGGAGGTAGCAGAGCGACAGCTAAGAAAACCAATAAACATGGTTGAGCTAGACATGAGGGAGAATTTGGAGGAATGGGGACCAGAACCGGCTGAAGAGGTGCAGATCGGGAACTAATCAAATCAAATCACTAAGATCAGAAAAATGATGGAGGCAAACGTCAAGATACAACTCTCGGAATGTCTCCGAAGGAACCGGGATGTATTCGCCTGGAAACCATCCAAGATAGCGGGCATAGATCCGCCTTTTTGTTGTCACAAGTTATCAATGTACCCTAGTTCCAAGCTGGTCCAACAGAAGAAACGAAAGCTCGGCCCCGAGAGATCTCAAGCACTGGCTACACACATCAACGAGTTGTTAGATGCCGGATTCATACGAGAGATCCAGTACACCACATGGTTATCTAACGTAGTCATGGTCCAAAAATCTAACGGGAAATGGAGAGTATGCATGGATTACACCGATCTAAACAAGGTGTGTCCCAAAGATGCTTACCCGATGCCAAACAACGACCAACTGGTGGATAACTCGTCCGGATTTTGGTTACTGTCATTTATGGACGCTTACTCGGGATACAATCAGATAGCCATGTACCCGATGGATCAGGAGAAAATGGCATTTATCGGTGACAAGGCAAATAATTGCTACAACGTGATGCCTTTTGGTTTGAAGAATGTTGAGGCCACGTACCACAGGATGATGAATAAGGTCTTCGAGCCCCAACTCGGTCGAAATATCAAAGTTTACATTGATGACATGATCGTCAAAACGGCCAATCTGGAGGATCATATAAAAGATTTGGAGGAAACATTTGGCAAATTAAGGGAACATAAGATTTGCTTGAACCCGCTTAAATGTGCGTTTGGGGTCTTAGTTGGAAAATTCCTGGGTTTTATGTTAACCCATAGAGTGAAAATACAATGAGCACTAATCAAACAAACCAAGAGGGGAGTGAATTGGTTTATCACAATAGATTAAAAATTTTATTCAAAACTATTTGTGGAATATGTAAGATGGATTGTATCACATAAAAATTTTTGAAATACAGAATCTTTCTTTCAACCAAAATCACCCTTGGAATTCAAGTAATGTTTGAAACTAAATCTTGTTGACAAATTCTTAATCACCCAAATTCAATCAATGAGATATAAACATAAATAGAACAAAGAGCACACCAATTTATACTGGTTCACCTCTCAACCTTGGAGACTACATCCAGTTGCTTCCAACCAACACTAGGTTAGAGTTATTACTATATCAAAGATTCTTTTACAAGCAGTTTTACATGTGATTTCTCTATCAACACTAGATAAAGATATGAATTCTAAAACCCTATTAGAATTACAATCACCAAGAAACTGAGAACCCTACTCAGAATCTCAAACACTAGAGAACCCTACTCTAGCATGCTCTAGAAGAAACTCAATGATATATCAATACAACAGAAAAATGTTTAGAACAATTAACAAAGATGGGTTCAAGATAAACACAACCTTATGTCCTTCGTGAATGAATGAAACAAATGATGTTACCACATTCTTCAGGTTGTAAGAATCAATTCTCAAAATCAAATCTTGAAATCCTTCTTGTTTCTAAAACATTTCTTCAAAATTTCAGATTTCTTGATCTCACAAGATGGTGTTTTAATTTCAAAGAGAAACACAAATTTTAGCACTTCTAAAAGCTCTGAGATTTTTGGGTAAGTGACACTTATGATTAGAAAATCGCACAAGGTCTATTTATAAAGAAATGGACTCACCAAGCTGTTAAAAAAATAGATTTAACTGACAGTAATTGATTAATTTGCTAGTGTAATCGATTAAATTGGCATATGTAATCGATTAAACTGACCAAATAATCGATCAAACTGTTCTTTAGCTTTCTGAAAATTTTTATGAACAAAATAATCAATTAAACCGCATTGTAATCGATTAATACAACAAGTCATCCAAGTTTAAAACACTTGTGTAATCGATTACGATTCCTGGTAATTGATTATCACAAGAAGACTTGTTTTCCAGAAATAGACTATTTAATTGATTACAGAAAATGGTAATCGATTAAATCAGCAAAGCATAGTTTTCTGTTAACACTATGTAATCGATTAAAACGAGCATGTAATCGATTAAACTGTTCTTCAAGGCTTTTCCAAAATAGTTTGAATGTCTATAATCTATTATTCCTCTTGTATAATCGATTAAAGCAGTAAGAAAAAGTTTTTTAAACAACAAGCCTTGAGAACTTATTTTTTTGTAAAATCATTTATTTTCTTTGAGATTTAAAAATCATGAATGCATGATCATGAAAATGCACATGCTAATGAAGAATCACAAGGTCGTTTACCTTGAACCACTTAGACAAATTACAAATGCCTTCAAGTGATTGGGCATGTAAAAAGCTAAAACCAAAATCAAGTCTTCAGTCCTTGGTTCAATCTTCTTGCAGCTTCCTTTAAATTCAACAATCTCCCCCTTTTTGGCTTTGAGCATGCCAAATCAAATTTGTCCATTTGTGATTTCATTAGAGGGATAAGTGATTCCTGAAATCTAAGTCAACTTTTGCAAGATCAAGCATTAGCATTACTTTTTCAAAATAAAGCTCCCCCTTACTTGGGTAATTCTTTTATAGTTTAAAGAAATCATGCAATTCATGTTTCAATCTATTTTCTATTACATATAATATGTAAATCATTTACTCCCCCTCCCCCTAAATCATATATTTCTCCCCCTATTTGGCTTATCAAAGTCAAAAACTGATTATAGGAAGAAAAACTGGGAAATAAAAGAGAAAATAGAAATTTGCATTTATAATGATTCAAGTACATTGATATAATGAAAATTAAAAAAACTTAAACAACCAGCAAACATTAACCAAAGCAAACATAAGAAAACAAGAACATAAAGAAATAGAGACAAACATAAGCATCCTAGACTAATTTATCAAAGTCTTCAAGCACAAGCATGGCTTCTATATTCTCCAATCTGGATTTCATCTCTTCCAAAGATGAATTTGTCTCATCTCTATGCTCATGATGAAGAGACAACAGTGCATCCATCTTTTGAATCATGAGAGACTCAAAAGCACTGTAGGGAGGTTGAGCAGAACCTTCAGCCTCTTCTTCTTCTTCAGCTTCAGCTTCTTCATCTTCATTTGCAGTTGGTAATACTTGTTGTCCTGCAATTTGCCACCCATTAGGAGTTTTGACCATTCCAAGCTTGGTCAAATGTTTCTCCTTAATGAGGCTGTTACCAGAATTGGTGTGATCCACAACCTCATTGGATACATCAATTTTAAAATAATCTATGAATCTGGAAATCAGGACAGCATATGGAAATGGATATTTCATCAACCTTTTAGACTTAAGCATAATCTCTTGAATAATGAGAATCCAATTCATCTGGATTCCATTTTTCAGACCATATAAATCTGAATATCATCATCAGTGGCCTGAGCATGGTTTGTAGATCTAGGGGTTAGGATATAGGTAATGATGTAGTGTAGAAATCTGTCCTCATGAGACATGGGGCCTGTACTGAGCCTCAATTTCAGTCTCATATAAGGATCAAGTAGCATACCTCTATAGGTATCTACCCTATTATATCCTTCAACTTCTTCTTCAAATTTTCTTTCTCCAATGAAAGAAATACCAGCAACCTCCTGCCAAATTTCAGGGGTTATTTCCATGACAACCCCATTCACTTGAGACAATATTGTCCCTTCCATGGAAAACTTGGAACAGGTGTAAAACACCTTAACCAATTCAGGGTAAAATGTACCCTTCATCTCCACAAACCTCTTCAACCCTTGGGTTTCAAGCAAGGTGGGGAATTGAAAGCCTTCCCTATTGAACCATCCAAGGTCTAGATGTTTTTGAGGACATATTAGTTTGGTATCATTCAATTGGAGGTAGGTCATTTTTTCAATTTCATTTGAGAACCATTGGTCTAATCTACTAACAGCTGGGTTAGAGGATTCAGCTTTCCTCTTAGAAGATTTGTTCTTTTAGGAGCAGATATGATGGCTAAGAGGGAAAGGGCTAAAAGGACAGAGGTTCAGACAAGAGACAACAGGGCTTAAGAGAGAAGAAGTGAGTGTTGTGATTTACCCCACTCAACATAGGTTGTTTATATAGATTATTTAGGCTCCAAAATTGAAATTTGAATAGGTGTAACAGTTATTTTACATTTACCCACGACCATAATGACTCATAATTTTAAAATTTTGAATTTTACAGCAGTTGGGGCAGTTACAATTTTCAGAAAATCTGTCAGAGATTGCAGTAACTCCATGAATAATCGATTACTTGCTTATGTAATCGATTAATTCGTAAGCAAAATGTAAATTTTGTTAGGCTGTAATCGATTAATTCGTGATGTAATAGATTAAATTAGAATGATTTTGTGCTAGAAGATGAACTGTAATCGATTACATAATGTGGTAATCGATTAATCCAAAGAGAAATCAATTTGCAGAAGGTTTTTCAACATGTGTAATCAATTAATTCGATCTGTGATCGATTATTCCATTGAACGTTGGTTTTTTAAAACATGAAGAATAATTGATTACGATTCTTATGTAATCGATTACATGAGTTCAAAAATCAGTCTGAACAGGTTTTAGAGTCAATTTAATCGATTATTCTGATGCTTAATTGATTAAAACAGTGAATTATGCATAATAAACAGTGAAAACTCATAAGCTTTCAGAGAATGAGAAGTCTTATGATAAATGGCCAATCAAAGATGATCAAAAATGCAATTGTATGTCAATGAGCATGTTCATACCAGGCTAACATATACTAGATTCATCTAGTATCCCTAGCATTTTTCTTAGAGTGTAGAATCTATCTCTATCCAAAGGTTTAGTGAAAATATCAGCTAATTGAAAGTTGGTTTCAACAAATTCAATTTTTATGTTACCCTTTTGGACATGGTCTCTGATGAAATGATGTCTGATTTCAATGTGCTTTGTCCTTGAGTGCATGATAGGATTTTTGGATATGTTTATTGCACTAGTATTGTCACACAGCAATGGAATCTCTTTTATCTCAACCCCAAAGTCTTGAATTTGTTGCTTCAACCAAAGACTTTGTGCACAGCAGGTTCCAGCAGATATATATTCTGCCTCAGCAGTAGATAACGCAACACATGATTGCTTCTTGCAGTGCCAAGAGATCAATGAGCTTCCTAGCAGGTGACAAGTTCCACTTATACTCTTTCTATCCAATTTGCACCCTGCAAAGTCAAAATTAGAATATCCAATCAAGCTGATAGGTGTACCTTTTGGATACTGTAACGCCCCAATTTCTAATCAGGGTCATTACCAAACATACACCACAATCAAACAGATAATCAATCAGAGTTTAAGCAGTTTGGAAGCAACTACTAATAGTGACATCATCAAATGTCATCTGTATAACACTGTACGCTATAATATGGTGAATATACATATAAGGTTCCTCTGTACAATACAAAACTGTACACAGTACAAATAACTCCCCCTCAGGGTACATCAAAACAAAATCAAAGCAAAATACAAAACATCTGAGCCACATGCTCATATCCTCTATCCTAAGGTATCCACCAGCAGCTAATCCTGCATAGGCTTCTTGCCTTGGGATCTCTCT
>PYAF01001317.1:67873-85776 GCA_007407185.1 Glycine tomentella | reverse complement strand
CTGAGAGATTAGTCCTGACGAGGTTCGCGTTTGCTTAATTCGTGTAGGAAGTTTTAGGTTAATCTTCGCTTAGTAGATTAATCTGGACTACCAAGGATTAAGTTGGGATAGATTATCTCTTGTGAACCGAGGATATTAGAGGCGCAATCTGTTCAAAGGTCTGACTTGTTTAATTAATCACTGCAATTACTTAGCATTTTTGTTTTAATTTAGATATTCTTGCATTCTGTTAAAAATCCCCCCATTACACGTTTAATCCCTAACGCAGACAATTGATCCTTGAGAGATGACCTAGGAGTCACTTCCTAATACTGCATTTAACTGTATTAATTTGACTGAGTACGACCTCAATCATCGGGTAACCACCGGACTGTGGTTCAACAAGAGATATTTGCACCAACTTGTGTGATGATAATCTCGACGGCGGAAGATTGGAGTGGCCAATGATCGATTATCTGGAAAAGGGTATAATACCAGAGGACGTGATGGAAGCCAAGAAACTGATATGTGACGTTGCCATGTATACAATAGTAGATGATGAGCTTTATTGTAGGGGATTGCACGCTCCAATGTTGGTGTGTGTGAAACCGAATAGAGTTGAGTACGTGCTGACCGAAATACATGAAGGCATCAACGGCCAACACATGGGAGCTAAGGCACTGGCGAGGAAGGCCTTGCGAGCCGGGTACTATTGGCCGACGATGGAGGCTGATTCAGTAAGTCATATCATGACATGTGAAATCTGTTAGAAACATGCCAGACTGTTGTGGGCCCCACCCCCCCACCCCCACCCCCCGGCGAGTTGCAGTTTATTTTGGCACCATGGCCCTTTTTTAAGTGAGGAATGGATTTGTTGGGACCGTTCAAGGCAACAGAAGGGAAGTTAAAATGGTTGATAGTGGCGGTTGATTACTTCACAAAGTGGATTAAGGCAGAACCTCTCACCACCATCATGTCGGCCCGAGTGCAAGGTTCTTTGAACGAAGCATCATTTCCAGGTTCGGGATTCCAGGTGAGATCATAATCGATAATGGAATTCAATTCACTGACAGACATTTTTAGAAGATGATGGCTGATTTCCAAATCAAGCACCATTTTGCTTCAGTAAAGCATCCGCAATCTAATGGGCAAGCTGAAACAGCAAATAAGGTAATTGTCAAAGGACTACGAAAGAGAATGTACGATGCCGGCTCGAGTTGGGTGGAGCAGCTCTATTGCGTGTTGTGGGGACATAGAACCACGATTCAAACTTCTACTAAGGAGACCCCATTTCGGATAACATACGGATGCGAAGCCATGATACCAGTGGAGATTGGTCAAACATCATGGAGACGCAACCAGGTTCTGCAGAAGGGTGAAGAAGAGAACAATACGGCTCTGGCCATCGAGTTGAATTTGGTGGACGAAATCCGAGTTGAGGCCCATGCCCGGGATCCGCTAGCCAAACAGCAAGCAGCTGTGAAGTATAACAAGAAGGTGAAGGCAAGATATTTTGAACAGGGTTACCTAGTGCTTCGTAGGGCGGATATCGGAAATAAGAATGCTCGAGATGGGAAATGAACATCCAACTGGGAGGGACTGTACTGGATTGCACTAAAACTCGGCCAGGGAGCTTACATGTTGGAAACCCTTGACGAGAAGGCCATCAAAGACATATTACAGCTAGCATGAAAGAAGAATAAGTTGTATGGCAAAAGAATGCTTTCTATTTTGGAACGAACAATGTAATGTGATTTGTGGGTTTCTCTTTTATTGAGAGTGTAAGTCGGGGTACAATAAGTTGTTAGCCTCAGGGTTCATATGGTTCTCTTTCATTGAGATCACAAATCATTTCGCAATCCAACTGATTAATCATTAATGAAGATCTTTCTTTTTCATTTGATGGAGTTAATTTCATTTGACTTTGTTACGTTATTGATTGAGAGCATGAGCCATGGTGCCATAAGACTTTTAACCCAGAATTCATATTTTTTTCTTTCATTGAAAGTACGAGCTGTCAGATAATTCGATTGATTAATCATACAATAAAAGTATTTAGATCTTTAACTTAGTTGTGCAAAATTGCATAGAAGTTAATAAATTTACGGGTTACCATAATCAGTGATATCTCAGCAACGATCGATGTGTTATTGAAACCCTGATCAGGTTGGAACGTGGGGAATCTAGCTAAGTCAGATCCTACATATAGCATGTTTATCATTGTCAGGACTAATCCGGGAAACGTAGCCCGGACAAAGCTACAGAAAAGTAAATTTGTATTGAATAATACTTGGTCTTTGGAACCAAACTAATATTTATTCCGTGCGCGATGGATATTTTGGGCCAAATAATAAGATTTCGAATTACTACGGATTCAGGCGTATTTAGACGAAGTGATCAAATACGTTCAAAATAAATAAATTGGCCAATAAAAGTAAATTGTCAATTACAAATAGACTAACCCGGCAATGTTCGAAAATTTAAAGACAGTTACAATGTTAAAAACCGGCATCCCAACCCTTCACACACTTATGGTGTCGGGGTCTGAGCTTGAATGGTAAAAGTCACCTCCTCTCCATGCGGCAGATCTTCATCCATCGGGATGATTGAGTCTTCGCAGAGAGACGTGGGGATCAACTTGTCACCACCCACAAAGGCCTTGAAGTGCGTCCCTATGGTATTCAGCTCGAGCCTCGGGTTTAGAAAATGCACTTGGTTCAGCGCACTGTTGAAGGACTCCTCCACGGTCAAAACCAAGGCTTCCCGCACCTCGGCAATCTCTTCTTCGGCCTTATACAGCTCCTCCTCGGCCTTTTGCAGCTTGGACTTAGCCTCTTCGCGCCCCTATTCGGCCAGCTCCAAGGCAGTCTTCAGCTCATTCAAATTCCCAGTAAGGACTGCATGTTTTTGTCTGGCCATCTCCAAAGCTTGTTGGGCATGCTCAGCAGCGTCCAATGCAGCCCAGAGTTCTTAATGAAGGGAGGCTGAGGCGTCTTGTGAGGCGAGAAGCTCTTGGTGGGTTTTTCGAGTCTCCTCCCGAGATGCGTGGAGCTCGTCCACTAGCTTTTCTTGCCTAGTTTTCATAGTTGCTAAGCTTTGAACCAAGGCGACACACTTTAAGTCGTTCTCCTGGACGGCACTGAGCTCCTGCAGGTCATCACGGGAAAGAGGGCTCAAATCCCAGAAACATTTTGGAGCCTCGACGACACCAGCCACCTCGTCATCAACTCCCTTCTCCCAAAGTTGGCCCGGTCGGGGAGTTGTGGTTGAAGAGGCAGCGGTAGAAGTGCCAATTGGAGGTGGAGAAGCAGTAGTCACCGCGACCACAGAAGGAGCCAGGGCGTTCTGTTTGGTGGGCCTTACCTCCAGCTGAGCTGCACCCGCAATCTTTTGTTTTTTCTTCTTACCCCCAACAAAGTTGAGGTAACCGGGCTGTTCTATTCGCTTGTTGTGGTTGGCACAGTTGGTGGCAACTTGGCGTGGCTTAGTTGCAGGGTTGCCCGAGGCCACCATCAAAGCATCAGAGTCTGCAGTCGGGGCAGCATCAAAAGCAGCGGGAACTGATGTAATCGGTTGTGGTTCCATGTTATCAGCTGTAAACAGAAATAAAATAAGTAAGGCAAAGTAAAGTAAGCGTCATAGATCAAATTCAGACAAGTTCATACTTATTTCAACGGGGATCCCAGTATGATAATTGCGAATATAAGAAGCAATATTCAGCAATCTGTGTGCTTCCCTATAGGCCTCAATCCGAGCCACTGACAAAGCGTCGAAGTCGGATAAGTCTATTTCTTCGAAATGGTATGAGGATGACGAAAACTCGTGATGAGTGTGGGACCAGTAGAGTGGGAACTTCCACTCTGCGTCCAGGGATTCCAGAGAAGAAAGAAAGAAAGGTTGCTTGTCGGGCTCAACAATAACCTTAAAGTACTTACGCTTGAAATGTTTAAATGATTCAGTGTAGATAGTAAAAAGTTTGTGGTCCGAATGACCGTGGATGGAAGTCCATCCCTTTTATTGGGAGGCTACCGCCTGTCCTAGCAGTATGTACGGTAAAATAGAAAAAGAAAAGATGAACCGTACACGGAACTCCTAAATGTTGACAAAAAAGTTCAAAAGCTTGGATAAAACCCCAGCTATTGGGATGAAGTTGGGAAGGAGCTAGGTTTAGATGGTTCAAAACTTGCATTTGAAAATCTGAGAAGGGGAAACGGACACCTAATCGATTAGTTACATCTTTGTAGAAAAAGAAAAAGTTGCGCCCGGTCCCTTCCCAGTATGAATAGATGGGTTCGTCCGGGTCAGGGGCGCAGATGCAAAAACCAGTTGGATTCCCTACCGGGAGCGTAGCAATGCTTCCCGGATCTAGATCGGAAAGGGTATTAAGGACTTCCTGGGTGACCCATGGAAACTTATTGGTTAAAGCGGAGGGGAAGTTACAATGTGACCCGACGGATTGAGATTCAGCAATTAATTCTGATGGGGAGGGGTCCATAATTACCTATGTTAAAGAAAAAGTCATAGTCAGTAAAGCAGCGACATACCTGGAGAAATATCAACTATGCGAGGAGGAGAAGGATCATTCGGGATGACGATGACATCATCAGGCTTCCCGTGTCTGGGTCGGGGAGAGTGGGTTCACACGGGCCCGCAAGCCTAAGTTGCTGGGAAGGGTTTATTTTAGGTACGAGAACCGGGGTTGTGCCGACATGATTCGAGTATTGACTCGGCCATGGATTCGAACCCGGACTTTATGAAATGGGGACTCTCAGCGACACAATCTATGCACGGATCAAACTTAGTTTCAAAGGCACGGTCTAAAGAATCATTCTTTTCTAAGGGCGAGAGTGGAATTTGAGGTGCAGGATTTGAGGTTGGAGGGGGATAATGTGAAGATTCAGAGACTAGGGGAAGCCTAGGGTTTGAAGTTTTGGAATTCTTTGCGCTGGGTTTCTTTGTGCGACTAGAACCACTAGGGGACCCTCACAAAAGGTCTTTCTCCCTCTCCTCTTCTGAGAGGGGAAACCCAAAAATCCACCACCCAGTCTTGCGCGGAAGTACCTTCCGCAAATGTGCTTCCTCCTCATGAGTAAGTTTCATCTTAGAAAGAAGAAGTGAGATTTTGTGAAAGGGTGGAAGTGAGGACTAAAGAAGAACAGAAACAAACCCAGAAAATAACTCGAAAACAGAAATAAACCCAAAAGGAGAAAAGGGACAAAGTGAGAGTTGCAGAAATAATGCGCGATTACAAAGAGGAAGAATAAATTCTTGTAAACAACGAAATCGTAAGAAGTTATGGCAAGAAAGATACCTGGTAAAAGAGGAATCGGAGAAGAGTTTGGTGATGAAAATGGAAGAACTATAGAGAAGAGAACACGTGGATGCATATCGAAGTTAGAAGAGGAAAATGAGTGCAGATATTTGTGATGGATAATGAGAACGCAAAATGAGACTCGAAGGAGAATTTGAAATATAAAGGAGAAAAGGTAACCGCCAGAAGCACGAAACGACGTGGAGGTACAATTGGCACGAATGAAACGTCAAGAGGGGGCAAAAGAGTAAACTCATTTAATAGTTAGGGACAATAAAGTCAGGAAGGTTTAAACGTCATGATTAAAGTGTGAAATGAGACGGCGACACATTTAAACAATCGGACAGCACGTTGCAGTTATGGATGGGACATAATGACAATGTTTCAGTGACTTTCTTTGTCCTAAATGAGTGGAAACGAATCGATTGAGTGAATCCGGTAACTAACCACCTCACATGATGAACACGGGATGGCTCACATAAGGGATCGATAAGTCAAGGTTAATTCATATGCACCACGGCTGTCAAGAGATCTCGGCAACCGAGCTAAGGGGCAACTGTTACAGATTCATGATTAGGCCTAGTGCTGAGGCCCATTAAGGGGTCGTGGGTTAGAAACCTTAACTGAAAGCGGAATGTGGACCTTGTTAACTACTAAGATCGTGGTAACAAAGTGGTTAGAGATCTCGGCCATGATTCTCGAGCACGTTCAACAACTAGCGAAGAGGTATGTGCAGTATAAATATGAGATGGTTGCAAAGGAAAAGGTACACACATTCTTGTTCTCTCTCTTTTCCATTCACACTGTGCACATGCCTCACCTCACTGGTTGAGTATCGCTTCGTGCAAAGTGATCATCTTCTGGAGGTATTTCCTTCTATATAAATACCTTGAGAGAGAGCTTGATCCATCATCAAACTACCAGTAATCATTGTTGGACATTTCTGTTCATAAAATATAAAACATAAAGAATACTTGAGTTGAAGTAATCTTGGGATAAGATTATGTTGTTGTAAGATCTGAAAATACTTAAAGAATACTTATAAGTAGTTTGCTTAGTGAAAATCCTTTAGATTTAGATTGCAGGGACTAGACAAAGACTTTTGGTTAAAAATGAAACAGTATAAAACTATGTGCTATCTATGTTCCCTTCAAAATATTTTGTGGACGATCCTTTATAAAGTGTTTTTAAACATATTGAAAACCTTTGTTTACAAGACGTTTTAAAAAATACAGGACACGTAATGCAAATCCCTCTTTTTGTGCGTTCCTTTGTTATTTCATATCATTTATCACATCTTTAAGAAGTTTCCTATTCAATTCTTTCACTATAAGTGTAGGTTATTAACAACAAAAGTTTTAAATCTAAATTCAATAAGAGTCCCTTTGATGTGCTAAAAAATGAACGACAAGGCAATACAAGTTTTTTTTATTATTTTAGGTTTGATTTTTTAAAATTACTATGGGATAGAACAAAAAAAAACAATATAACATACAACAAATACATAAGTTGTTACCAACTAAATCACTCGATAACTTTGTGTCCCTTACGTAATACAAAAATACCCCACTTCTCTCTCTCCCTCATCTTCCCAACATTCTTTTGTTCTTTTTCGACTTTTTTTATGATTTTTAATTTCACATAGAGAACTAGATAAATCTTTATTTCAATCATTGCAGTTACTCTTTTTATTTTATTTGTTGGGAAATGAGCCCCAATAAAGAGGTATAAAAGCTATAATTGTAAACCACAATCAAATCTATGGAAGTATTGATTTATACATTCCCACTTTCTTGTTGCGACTCATTAAAACAACTAAAACTGTCTGCTGTTTGTTCAAGTTGTTGTCATGCTTCTCATTTATTCACATTGTTGTTCTAAAATAATATGAAAAGCTTTGTAATATTTGATATATATATATATATATATATATATATAATAATTAATATAAGAGTATTATAGTAAATTTCATATTATTTGGTTTGTGCTATTCATTGTCCACCAAACAAAACACAAGACAGTTATTTTGTAACTTAAGCAATTGCCATGAGTTATTTTCTTTTTGTATCATAATACTACCTAATTTTATATTTTATATCTAATTTTTAAGACCAATAAAAATAGTTTAATTAATTAATTTTAATTAATAATGTAATAAATTTAAATTGTATTCAAAATATACTTATAAAAAATTAAATGATTTAAGTCATAGTTATATTTAATAACATAACTCGTAATTCAAAAAACATTATCTTCAATTAATGAAAATAACTTACGCTGTTAATAACCCAATAAGTATATCTACTTTCATCAAGTTAAATTAATAAATTTTAATTAATAATGTCATAAATTTAAATTCTATTCAAGATATACCTATAAAATTAAATGATTTAAGTAATAGTTATATTTAATAACATTACTCGTAATTCAAAAAATATTTTCTTCAATCAATGAAAATAACTTACGTTGTGAATAACCTAATAATAAATATATCTACTTTCATCAAGCATTTTATTGCGAATATCATGTAAATTCGATGGGTGGCATTCTTTCTGTAGTTTTTCATAGCGAAATCAAGAAACTCACATCTTTATATAAAATAAAAAAGTTCATACCATACTACATAAATAAACAAGATACATGACAACTGATTTTACGTTAATAAAAGGAGTAATGTAACACAATCAAATGAATAAAACCTATGATTACTCAACCAGCAGCAAATGAAACAATCTAGTTTCCGTCAGAAAAGTAATGAACAATCTAAATTGGACAACTCTGAATCTAACAAAGGACGAAATAATGCTAAGTAGACTACAGTTGCTAACTTATTCATCAATAAAATGCTCTACATATCTTTTTTCTACAGAATCAGCTAAACGAAACAATGATCAAAACCCAACAAGTAGGAAGGTAAACTGTATCTTGTCTTGAAATTATATATACATATTACACTACAGTTGTTGAAACACCCAGTGGTACTAGGTATGTTCTTCACTTTTCTGTCACACTTGTTCGTTTCCCTTGAGAATATTGTACTTGCAGAGAGGACAAGTTGCATTCATCTTCAGCCATTTCACAATGCATGAAGAATGGAAATGATGGTTGCAGGGAAGAGCATGCAGCTCTGCTCCATCCTCATATGAACAGAGGCATATACAGCATTCCTGAAAAGCAACCATCAGCGGGTAATAATAAAATAGACTCCTGAAAATCGAAAGCTGAATTGTAGCAGACTGTGTTTTTTTATTCCACAAATGAAGTGTTCCAATCTAATGGTTTTTTCCTAATGGATATAATTTATTCTAGAGAAACATATACAAGCTTGAATCTTGCATTAAATAAAAAATCCTAATAATTGAATTAAGACCACAAAGCCACATACTAGAAGAGCAAGGCCTGCATACATTTTCAACTAGGTTCCTCTTTCAAGAATAGTTTGGCAAAATCTTCACTAAAACCATCTACGCAAATACGTAGCACCTAATAAGAGCCTCCTTAGCCAACCCTTTTGTTTTATTATTATTATTTGCTTGGTGACTTCATCTTTAATAAGCGTCAATGTCTACACTTCTTTTCTCCCCTCCTATATTGCCGAAAGAACTCAGAATAGAGCGAAAAAAGTACCCCATAAAAGCAGCTAAAGATATGTATTTTTGTATTTACTTTAAATGAGATCCAGTTGAATGCTTCATGGGCCACTATACTTAAAAGAGAATAAAATGCAAATATAGTTGTTTTCGATTTTCTCAGACTTAGTTCATAACGAATAAATTATTTTCTTTCATATAAATCATTTTTTACCCCAGGTACAAGGTTGTAACCTCTTTGGACCTTCTAAACGTAATATATTAAATTTGGAAAAAAAATATAATACCACAAGTTCAGATGTTGTTTAACGTAAATTTGAACCTCGGTTATTTCACAAATTTCTAAATTTCAGTACTAGTTGTAGCAATTGCATTTATTATTTTCCCCCAGGTTAACCAGATCACAGTTATGAACACAACAAGCCACAGTATAAATCTTTGTGCATTGACCGAAATAGAAAATCAGAGAACCATCAATTTCTATTTCATAGAAGTGATGAACTTCAATAAAAATAAATTGCATTTTGAGAAAAGCATACCGCATCCTCAGGTAGAAGTGTTCGTTCATTTGCCAAGTAAACGCTGCTGGTTTCTGTGGGAACCATAGATCCAGCTCCACCACTAGGCTTATCTTCATCGCCTAATATTCGAAATCTGTACTTTGGAAGCATGCTAAGATCTGCTTCTGAAGCACCTTCCTATGTTATTCCAAACAATAGGAGAAACATTAGAAGGTTCACAAGTTTGAAATATTTTAGTCAGTCTAAAATATTTTTCACTCATACCTGTCCCGCTACAGCACAGAGAATAGCAATGATGCAGGGCAAACAACAACAGAGAGCAATGCCAATCAAACAAGCCAAGACAACACAGAAGATGGCAAAAAAGACATCAAATGCCAGAAAGACAACAACCAACCTGTAGAATTAGAAAAACAGATTTGTCAGTAATGTTAACAAAATTCAACAAACAATTTATCAAATAAAAATAATTAGCAAGTATCCATACATTGCATGGATATTTATGAATATACGTAAAAATATATAAATTCAAAAAGTAATTTAAGAAACTATTGGTTTAATTGATAGATTATTTTATAGGCAATAAAAATAAAATACAATATAAAAATGTGTTTGAAACTCTTAGAATGTGGGTTTTGACCTAACTCAACCCCAAAAGCTAACTCATAGGGTGAGAGTTGCCCCCACTTATATACTCTATCTTGCGTATAACTCTAGCTGATGTGGGACTTAAGTTTTTCACAATACACCCCCTCCCACCCAACATTTTTGGAATTAGTACGTGGATAATATGTGAGTGGCCCTTTTAATGGATCTAGCATAGACTTTGATATCATCTTAGAATGTGAGTCTAACTCAACCCCAAAAACTAGTTCATAGGATGAGGGTTGCACCCAATGATATACTCTATATTGACTCTATCTTTAGCTGATGTGGGACTCGGGTTTATCCAAATATTTTAATATAGAGAAATCTTAAAAATTGGTATTAATGAGGAATCTAAAATATTTCATAATGCTTAATTTTTACTTTCGTCTAGAATCCTCACAAGCTTTGAAACACAAATACTTAAAATGGCAAAGTATCCTCCTCGCGCAGCACGTCCACGCGCCACACGATGCCATCTGCTAGCAGCTACATCAGATTTGCACCCTCCAACCCCAACACCACCCTCTTCACCACCTGCGTGTACAATTTCACAAAATCTGCACCACCACAACCACTTTGTTATGGAACGTGACCCTGGAGGTGCTGATGGTTGAGAGGAAGGAAGGATTTTGAAGAGTAGGGAATGTTGTGGTTGACTGAGAATTCCATGGTTAGGATTATGGATTTTTGATTGTGTAATTTCGAATAAATGGTAATTGGATGTTGTCATATTGAGTAATTTTGAGTTTGATTGATGTTTTCTGGGTTATGGATGTCGAGTAATTTTGTGTTTGATGTTTACTGGGTTATGGATTTTTGATTGTGAAGAGTGATGGATGCTGGTCAGTGGTGTTGGTGATGCGGTTTGATGATGAACAGTAGTGGTGGTGTTTAATATATGTTTGTATTGGATATTAGTTCTGGTGTTGTGTTTGTAATGAGCAATGTCAGATCTATTTTATTTTATTTTATTTTTACTTTAATTGATTATGGCGATTTAAAGCCGTCAGAAATTGTAATTTTAATTTCGAAATGAATACTAGCAAATTTTTAACAGCCACAAAATGTATTTTTAAAAAGTTAACGGCCACATCATCAGTTAATAGAGAAATCCTAACGGCAAGGATAAAAAACAAAACTTTTTAATATCAGGGAGCAAAAACAAAGAAAAAAATTAATTAGGGATCAAAAACAAAATTCGGCTATATATCAGGAAACACTAACATATTTAAACCTTTAAAATATCTCATAATGCTCAAGTTTTTTTGGGTCTAACCTGGAATGCTCACAAGCTATGAAACACATACTTAAAATAGTTATCCAATACCAATACACATAAGATACTCCTAAATACATATCCAAGGAGAATCCTCCAATTTTCTTTTATTGTCTTAAAATTTTATTGACTGATACTTTGGTATACATCTCCATTACTTGAACAGGACTAAAACATATTTTCCTCTATATCCCTAAAGTTGCAGTAAATAGTAGACACGTATGTAGAGCCAATACTTCTTTCGAATATGAGTAATGATGCTTTTTGCAACATTCAAACATGGGATGGGGAAAATACGTAATTTTCCTGACATGGTCATACTACCTAATATGGTCAAAGGATAGATATCTGACAATGGTTTCTTCTTTTTGTTATGATCACAAGTACTTTTTCGTAGACTTTGATCATCAACCACTGGTATAATCATATATGAATAACTGAAAAAATGGCTTCTTCATTACGCTTAATGTTGATTGAAAAAATGGGTATTGATAAAAATAAAATTAAGAAAAGGTAAAAGTGTCCTTTGATTGAATAACTAAAGAGACAAAAAGAAATTTGATGTAAAAGTTTGAAACAGAAGTCACAACACAATATGAAAAAACACATGGCTGCATCAGAAGAAAGGTACAACTAAAGCTTATCTTATTTTCAAACATGGAATACAGTAAAATGCCCATTTTGATCCTCCACAGTCCATACAATTACACCCAAACCTCACATTTGTTCTCCATTTATAAGGGACATCAAATTAATCCTTCAATAGCAAATAATGAAATCTATTTTAGTCTTTTACGACCAATTTGATGGCATCACTAGAGTTTGAAAGACCATACTGATATATTTATGAGAGTACACAATGAGCATTTAATCAAATAATTTAGAAAAAATGGGTAAAATATAGCTAAATATTAGCCACTAGTTGCTATGGGAGCTAGTACCCTTGTAAAAACAATAGGTACCCAAAGGAAACTCCATCCTTCTGTTATTCAAAAGAAATAAATGAAAAGGAACATGTCTTCACTCCCACCCCCCAAAAAAAGGTAAAATGATCTCATATGAATATGCATTGTTCAGGAACCTGAACAAATAGCAAATATCATATGTATATGTGACTCTACATGTATAGATAGATATCCTTTAACTACGTACCCCATTGCCCAGAGGCTCCTCGCTATGCGAAGGTAAGGAGGAGGGATATTGTACACAACCTTACCCTTTCCATATGCAAAGAGGCTGTTTCCAGATTCAAACCCATGACCAACAAGTCACCAAGACACAATTTTACCATTGTGCCAGGGATCGCCCTCATGTATAGATAGATATCAAAATAATAAAATTAATATAAAAATATTTTTTTTTTTAGATGTTAAAAATAAAGGCTTACCAGTACAATCGTGGGGCATCTTGCAGAAGTATATCGCCACCAGAGACAACCCAATAAAAGCCCACTATCCACCAAAGGAATGAAACCCCAGTATTTAACAACTCACATCGTTTTGTGAAGCTGTTTTGTAAATAATCAAAATCAGTGTCAACCAATCTTAGTTATGTAGTACAGTCCAAAGAAGTATCAAGTATAATATAATAAGCAAACAACATATAAGACTATAGCAGATTAATATGCTTCATCAGCCAAGGTATTTGAGATAAGAACAGATGTCTTATTTCCTTTTCCCGGAGATATGATAGTCCTGTCCTGTGGACTGCGGCTAGCCTCACATTACAGTACATGATTCGACGTAAAGCTTATATGCCAAAAATATCTTCAGAAGGATTAGATTTACTGAAACCTAAATCAAACCATAAATTCTTTCAATATTACCAGACATATACTAACAATCTTTTTATCAACTATCAAGAAGACTAACCCTTATTTAGTCAACCACATTATAGTGACTGCAATTTTATACCAGAAGGCAGATACAAAGGGGGAAATGATCATTATTAATTGCAATCATATCTGTAAACCTACAGGTAACAATTAGGCAATCTGTGAGAGTGAGGGGGAGCAGGGGGGTCTGATATGGGATAGATGAAAAGCCACAGGCCACAGCTAATACGTAAAGCAGTAAAAAAGTCACAGTAAAATCTAAAAGAACATGTATAGTATAGCACATTATGAAGGAAAGCAACATTCGATTAGCTATTTACAAAACTATAACAGGCTTCAATATCTTCAAGAAGTCCATGACATAAAACCACCTTCAGGGGAAACAACTCTACTATATGCTTATGTTGTCAAGTGCAAGCCCATAAATGATATTATCTCTTACAAAACACCAACCCATCCAAAACTTGAGCTGAAATTAAATTAATGAATGAAATGTGGAAATAAGGATTGCACTCTACTCTTCTGAATTAAAGAGACTCTTATTCCATCCCAATAAACCAAGTCCCCTTAAATCTTAAGTTGTTAGCTATGTTTCAAAGGTACAGTTACAACTATCTGATACAATGTGTAAATATAAAAAAATTGAAGCATTAGACTAAACCACTACAATCAAATTGAATTAAACTAAACCCACTCAGATATCAAATTATAAAATTAAAACTCAAAACCCTAACATCCAACGAAAAAGAACAATTTTTCATATCAATTAAAAACAAAATAATTCAGCTCAACATGAACAAAATTGAATTGAATTGAACGCACCGGGAGCGACACGAGTAGCCAGAGCTCCGATCTCTGTCGTCACTGTAGTCGTCGTCGTCGCTGCCGGCGTCGCTCTCGACGTCCCGCGCCCTCTGGCCGTGGCGAGAGTCCCTCCGGCTCCGGCGCCGGTATTCAAGCCACACGAGCAACACGTGCACGAGGCACTGTAGCGCGTAGCCGACGATCCACACGCGGATTGGCGTGTTCGGGCACTCGGCGGTGGTGCATGCGAGCATCGCCGCCGTGACGACGACGAAGACCATGTTCCACGACATGTCAAGCGCCACCACCGGCTTGGCGTAACCCCAGTCGGCCCGGCGCTCCTCAAGCTCACGCGCCGCCGTCTCCCGCACCAGCATCGAGGGGCCGCGACGGCCGGCGCGGCCGAGGAGGAGCGCGAGTGCGGGAGCGGGGCCTCGGCCGGCATCGGTGCGGGAGCGGAGCAGCGGCGCGTGGGGCTCCGGTGCCTCCACCGAGGTGGCGGTTTGTGATGACATGGCAGGCCGAGCTCTCTAGAGAGAGAAAGAGTGAGAGCGCTGCATGATTGATGATTAAACTCGAAGCAAAGAGGGGAATGAAATTATTACTACTATTATTAATAAATAATTAAATAATGATAATGATAATAATAAAAAGTGGAGGAGAGTTATGAAGGAATTGAACGGAAACGGAGTTTTTTGGTTACGCGGTTGCGTGATGAGAATTAGAAGAGAAGAGTGAATTGTTTTGGGGAAACGGTGATTGAAGAGAAAGGAGACAAAAGATGAGAGAAGTATTTGAAGAAGGAAGTGATTGTGCAGTGATGCGTTGAGCGGTTGATGGGAAGAGAAATGGTTGTTGAAAACGTTGAGGTCAGAGTGTGGTGCGATTCTTAGATGTGTAGTCACTGTAGTGTGTTCGTAATTGCAATTCTATGGGGTGGACGAAATGACAGATGCCCTTTGCTCACCTAATGGACGATGCTCGATTATTGATTTATTTAAAGACGACTACATTCTTTAAATTGCTTTTTTTTCGATATATCTTTAAATTGCTTTTATCGGTGGTATCTGACACAGGACAAAAAATTTGAAAATTTATGAACAGAAAGTCTAGTTTTTTTTTTAATTTTTATTGAGTGAAAGTCTGAGTTCTCTTACAAGTCTTTTAAACATCGATCCGATAAATGATCGGGTCAAGATACTGGATCATTGGGTACTTATGGACCAATAATTGATACGTATGACTTGATTTATAATAAAAAAAATATAAAAATTTTATACATATCTTAAAATATTTGAAAAAATTATAAACTAATATAATTTCTTAAGATAGTTTATCAGATACCAAAATGTTAAAAAATATCATTGTTCAAATTCAAATAAACAAATAAGAAAAATCTTAAACATAAATAAATAGTTTCGAGAACATCATCATCCAAATTTAGAAAATCTATGACAAAAAATATGAAAAATTGATTATGTAAAAAATTTAAGTTTAATTCAAAAATGCAAAAATTAAAATGTAAGATGAATTGATTAAGTAGATAATCTAATAACAAATTAATACTTAGTTTTTTTGTAATTTATTATAAATTAATTTTTAAATATTATACGTTAATAATAATGTTATCTTACAAATGTAGTATTGATTAATTTATTATATTTCTACCATTTCATTAATGATATCAACATAGATATTTAATCTGAGGGGAAAAAAAAAAGCTGAAAAGGGAAGAGAACAAGGTCTGAAACATATATGTTTTCCTTTATTATAATTTATTGATGAAGTGAGATATACTATATCGACTCTTACAATTCTATGGGAAATATAAATATATATATATATAATAAGTATCTTTAGATAATAAGTATCTTTGTATTGTAGTATTGTATTCGGCTCAATCCTTTTAGGAAAAGATTGGGCCGTAGCCAAATTAACTTGAGCACACAGTGATTGGATGGATAAGTCTCGAGGCAAGAAAAAGCAAGAAACTGACTATAAGTAATTAGTTGTAATCAGTGTAGGCCAAAAGGTAGGATAGGCCAAAAGGTAGTAGTAGTGTAAAAGCCAAAACAATAGTCCCTCAAGCCCTCATTAACATCACCCCCATCTCCCATTCCCTCCCCCCACCCGAGAACCAAAAAAAATTTGCACCCCTCCCCTCCCCGGCCAAAAACCCGTCACCCCCCACCACTTACAGCGACCCCCGCACCCCTGCCCCTCCCTCCTCCCACCCCACTCCACCGCATAAAACACACAAAATCTACCTTTTCCCACCCACCCCTACCCAAAACCCGTTACCTCTCCTACCCCGCGGAAACAGAAAAATCTATTACCTCCACCCTCGAGTAACGCAACACGACTGCTCAGCGCGGAAGGAGAAGACGGAAGTGGCGCGGAAGAAGAAGATGAAAGCGACAACAACGTTTTTTTTTTTTCAAATAGTAATCCGGTCCGGGTTAACAGGTCGCACGAGTCGACTATAACCCGGCCGAGTCGTCCAGATGAATCCGGGTTGAAAGTACAACCAATCCAAGGCTGCAACTGACCCGATCCAATCCCCGGTTCACAGTTGGATCAGCCGGATCATTCCGAATTTTAAAACACTGTCTCTTATACACTATTTAATATTTAGACATGTCAAATTTTAAATTCTTTTACTATTTATTGTTCTTGTATACCTCTCTTCTTATACACATTTTCATTTTTAACATACTGGTATTTCTATTTTGTACAATTATATAAAACAATTAGAAAGAATAATTTTAAATAAAGCTATTTTATAATTAATTTATACAATTTATCATTAATATTTTTTGCTATTAAATATATTAATTAATTAATATACTATATAGTTTTAATATTGAAATGGTAAACTCAATTAAAAATTTATGAATATTGATATTATAAACAACTAATATAAAAACTCAATTGTATAATAATTTTACTATATTGTTAATAATTGCTAAATTCATTTAACACGTGTTCGATTTCAACGAACCGTAGTTCCGGGCCAAACTTTGAGAACTAAAAACATAAAAGATTTCATAGGAACGAGAACCGAACTTTTCTAATTTTATAAAAATTATATCTTTCCAACAAAATAGCACAACGTTGGGGAGTGGGAGTGGGGGAGGGGGGTTACAAATTTCATGGATCATATTTGCGTCAAGAGATTTGAAAGATGAATTCCTACCTATTAGCGTAATAATTGAATTATGGCAATACGGTTTCCCTATAGAATATGAAATGATGGGAAATTGAATGGCTTTCTTTTACAAAATGGTTTGCATGGATGCTTTCATCACAAAATTGATGACGAGAGAAACAATGAAGAGACAGAATAATAATACAAGATGTTTAGGCGTTTCAGCATTTCTTTATCCACCTTGGCTGCACATAAATAAGCTCAGAAGCATCAGGTTCAACAACTACTTCAACGAAGTCACCTAAAATACCAATAACTTCTTAGTAAACCATTGCTAACATGTAAGCAAATCAGTCCTATCAGGCGGCGTGCCAAATTAGTATGCAATGCATGGCCAACCTGCATCAAGCATACATCAATTGCATTAAAAATCATGCTCATCGCAGAACTTGAGCATAATTCAAATCCGGAAATAGGATTGTAGAACATGCATAGCATAATTTGCTTCATATGAAGTCAACAAAAAGCAACTTTAAATATTTCGAAAGGGGGGAATTGAATAAATTAGGTTGCACAAAATACATCATCCTCACTGTTCTGTATGTTCTCCAGAACACAAATGTATAACACCGAAGTGCTACGTGTTTGATGTTGGATCACTCTAACTCTGCAGGTCCAAGGATATCAATGGAGGATGATACCTTGAAGCAGAAGATCACAGAGATACACCAATGGGAGTGGGGTGTGTGCTCTGTGTAATTGAGAGAGAGAGAGCTAGAGTGAATGTGTGTG
>PYAF01001317.1:41475-60340 GCA_007407185.1 Glycine tomentella | reverse complement strand
TTTGAATAGCTTTGCTCCTAATTTCCTTAATACTTCACGTGAACTTTCAAGCATGTAGGCCTTGGATTTTGTTCTAGGTAAAAGTAGAATTAGAAAGAAATGAAATGGAAAGGTTTTGGAGTGTATTTTGGCACGGTTGGCTTCCCTTTGGGCAGCCAAGTTTTCGGTTTCTACTACCTTAATATAGGATGGAAAAGCTGAAACAACTTCCAAAATGCCACATTTGGATAAATAAAATGTCAAAGTGCCAGGCCTTAAAAAAAATTTGTCAAAGTGCCACGATGTAGAATTCGCAAGCCTCTCCAGCGAATTCTAATGGCTGAGTTGGCAGTCAATGAGTGGTCATCCTAATCCGCTTGACACAATAGCGAAATACCTGTTTCTGACATGCCAGGTCAGTGTCAAATTCGCTGGGTTTTGTAGCTGAGTAGGTGCAGATTTCGCTAAGCCACATAGCTAACTTGTTTCTGACGGTGACAAAATCGCTGGCCATTATAGCTAGTTAGGTGTAATCCTCTTAGCCCCATAGCTAAGTATGTACAGTTCAATTTTGGGCAGAGTAGGTGGTTTTTCTAGTCCAGTGCAAGATCTTTTAGGGTGTGATCATTAGCATCAATGGAAGGTGGTAGTGCTGCTCCAAACTTGGGAACCACGTTCTGGAAGAGTGGTGGTGCATGATGATGGCCAGCCGCATTAGTTTCACCCAAAGTGCAACAAGTTGCAGATTTTGTTCCGTTTCTTGGCTGGGTTGATCCTCAGGGGCTCAACAAGAGGCTTGTGAAGGCACGTGCCGCGCTGGATAGCTTCATGAGCATGGATGGCCAGGTTCATTGAGCATGGTGGCTGGCTTTATTGAGCATGGGTGGCCGAGTTGGTTTGTTCATGGTGACCGAGTTCGGGTTGCAGGTGAGAGGCCGAGAAGCCTTGAATGCCGAGTACCGGGCTTGCTATGTGGTGCCAGACTTGAGGAAAGGTTTGCATGGGGACTGGTATGTATGCATGGTAAGTGAGTGTAAGGTCGAGATAAATCTGCTATGGCTTCATAAGGAAAGATAACATATATGGTTCAGTTATGTTGTCGGGAACGGGAGTGAGTAGTTCTGAAGTAGTCAGATGCTCAGCATGTTTGTGAGTGGATAGAATGAACTGAAAATGGAAGGCCGAGGTGCGGGACATGCGTAAATATAATCACAGTAGTGCAGGTGCTAAACATGTTTAAATATAATATCACAGCAGTGTAGCATTATTTTAATATTTACGTGTAGTGCATTTATACCCCTTTCTTTTAGTTCCACACATTCTTTCTAAAAATTTCACGTTTATGCAAGGTTTCTAAAAATTTTATAATTTAGTTAATCTTAACTTTTAAACTAAAAGACTAATAATATATGTAAATATAGAAAATTATGATGGTAGACCTACGAGACCTCGGCACTGCTAGTTTATATCAACACCCCGGCTTTTCCTGGAAGGTAGAAACTTATCTATTCAAGAAAAAATATATATATATATATATAATATAATAACTAAACAAAGTAAATAATATTATTCCAGTTTTTGTTTTCTCGGGTTGCAACACCCCGGCTTTTTGATCGATATGTTATATTATACTAATGAGTTGACCGAAATCCGCAGCTTGAAATTGTCAATAGCGGTGCAGATAGTCTAAATCAAACACCCTGAATTTTCCTCTCATATGCTAAGCATATTTCGCTATCAGGCGTAGCTAACTTCTCTCAGTGGAGTTCGCCCTCAGCCTCAGCGAATTAGGATTTGCAGATGTGACGCAGCGGAGTTTGCCCTAAGCCTCAGCGAATTAGGGCATTTCGCAGCCAATCCCAGCGACTTCAGCCCATGTCAGGAGCGTCCCATGTGGCCAATCCGGGCACGCCAAATCATCCACATAATCCGCTTCTACTGGTTGCGAAATATGCCGCGTGGCATTTCAACAATTTTTTTTGCCCACGTGGCACTTTGGCTTTACTTTTTGTCAACTATGGCATTTTGACGAAAGTTCCGGAAAAGCTTGCTTTTACTACAAAAATCTAATCTTGCTTTCCATTAGGCTTCTCCTTATTGGCTACTTATTTTCCTTCCTCCAAGTGGCCAAATTCTTGATTTTTCTACACCATTCTCCCTTTGGTCTCTTAATTACACGTAGCTTCCCTTGTCCAAGCTTCAATTCCGGTTTCTACTCATTTGTGAGTGTTAAGGAAGTGCAAATATCTTCCTAAGCCATCATGACTTGCTTTCCACTTGTTTCCTTCTTATTAGCCATCCAATTTTTGCCTTCCATGTGTCCTAATTCTTGAAAATTCCTCCTCCTTCTCCTTTCTTTTCTTGTGCACATTGGATTTCAAGGATTGAAGGTCAAGTCCTCAATTATTTTCTCATGTGGAATGCTAGCTTAGTCACAAAATCTCTCCAAATTAAAATAATCATTCTGAATTTGTTAACCGTTGGATCTCTTTAAAATTTTAAGGGTATACTACTATCCCATATATCTAACTTTTGACCGTTGGGATTTTTGAAATAAGGCCTAGAAATGTCCACGTGTTCTGCCAAAGGGAACAAAATAAAATTTTCTTCAAATGTCTCTTAAGCATTTATAACCTAGCTTTCCATGTGTTTTGATCCCATTGGCTAACTATTTTCCTTTGTACAAGTGGCCTCCTTCTTGATTCTTCTCCCTTTCTCTACGTACACCTCAAAATACAAAAGCTTATTTCATTTGTTTTGGCTTCCAACCGTATGGTATACCTTGCTTTGGTGATAAAGTTTTACTTTATGAAATATCTTGGAACATTAATGACCACTTCCACATGGACCAATGGAATTCCCAAGTTTTCTTAATCATTCATGTACTCATTTTTGACTTTTCTAAAAGCTTTTTCTCCCTTGATAGTAGATCATAAGGCCAAAGCTTGTTTACTAGAACCAAATTAGCAAATTTTCTTCCATATTTCATGTAATAGCAAATTTTAATTTCTTATTGGTCCATATTGCCTTTAATTATTAAAATTACTAAACTAACTTGTTTAGGGAAACTATTCCTCTCATAATTAGGAGAAAATTCCATAGATTATGTCCATCCTCTTCTTATAATTTTTTGATGTCTGAGTTAGTCTAGGTTAAGTTTTCTTCAATCTATCTTCCAAAATTCCTAGAAATTCTAGTTCAAGGTTCTCTGCCATCAACCTTGTTCATAATTTGTTATATAAAAGTATTCTATCCTATATTCTGGTTCCTACAAATTTCTGGAGTCATCTTGGTCATTTTTGACCTAAGGGTATTTTGGTAATTTTACCACTCACCTTAGGGGTATAATCGTCATTTCTGAAAAATATTCAGAGTATCTCTGTATTTGTCGCCCTAAAGATATTTTTGGACATCTCAGGGTATTTATAAAATTTTCTTCTTAAAATATCTTGCTAAAATGCCTAAGGGCACTTTGGTCATTTCTAAAATGTCCAGGGGCATTTTCGTCATTTTTCCCCAAATCTTTTGTACTGCCTCTAATTAACATTTTACCCTAATAATTGACTGTGATTCAAAATTTTGGGGTGTTACAGTGTAGGTGTAGTGGGCTTCAAGGGGTACATGGACAAGTTGCCAATAATGAAATTTTCGAGTTTGGACAGTTGAAAGTTGAAACATGACACTTAGAGGTGTTTGTGAGACACAAACATGGACATAGACACAGCCACATAGACATGGCTAATGTTTAAAATACAAGACATTGAGACATAGCACCATGTGTGTTTGTGTGTCTGTGTATTCAAGTCAAATAAAATTAAATATAACATACACAAATATCTAAATCCAGAATTAGGATTTATATATTTACCTTCAAATAAGTTGCCAAACTTTACATTTCCCTATGACAATGAACTCCACAAAAACATACTAAGAAGTATTATTTTATAGGGTAAGCATCATCTTACATTTTCTCTACAAAAGTTTATTTAGCATTTTCTATCTTTAAAATGCCTACTTCAACCAAATGTACCCAGCCAGCAACCAAGTTCTTTTATCTGTACAACTAAACGAAATCTTGACTTTATACACAAATCTAGAGATTGTTCTCATAATGGGAAGCAGATTAACAGGGGTAGTGCTCAAATCCATGAAACACAATCCCTTTGTTTAATATTAGGTGTCTGGTTTAGTGTTTACTAATTAGCAACTTTGTCAAAGACCAACTAAATTTACACAAAATAAGGAGACACTACGAAGTAGAGAATTGAGTGAAACTCTTTTTATTTTATTTCCCTGGATTTTTTTTTCATTAAATAAAAAAAAGCATGATATTTCAAATATTACCTGTCTACTTGGCGTAGAAACACATTAGCAACTTCTTTATCTTCTGCAATGATGGAATCAGTATGTGCACTGCCATAAAAGAAAAGAGAAGATATGACACTTTTCCATCTAAGTTCACTACACTAAATAGAGAAGAGCAAAGAAGACAAATGAAAGCAAAATATATTTTAACATTTTTCCCAATAAACTTCAACAGTGTTAGTTTTCCTAATCTGTTCAATTTAGAAAATTCAGTTTTGTTATGTGTTACAAGAACATGCAGTCTATGTAGTTGAAAAGAAATACAGAATAAGAGGAAATGATGGTTATAAATCATACGTTCAATTCGTAGGTCAACAACAATATCATTTAGCCAACCTTTCTCTGTATCAATGCAAACATGGATTTACACTTTCCAAAGCACTCAAATAGGAAGCACTCATGGAGAAACCTAGCAAAAATACACAGAACACCAAAGAGACACCATGACTTAAATAGCTATAACTGAAAATTGGGATTTAATTTGTTCCTAGAATAGATGTGATGAGCACTCGACTGAAAGCTAAAGGGTTAATGCTCATATTTGTCCTGGCTCTTTGAAGGGTAGAACAAGTTGCAGAGCAAGTAGCTAGCAAATGACAATAGGAAACCACCTCCCATCAAAGAGCCAAAGGTCAACATTTATTGAAAAGGGTTTAGAACTGAAAGAGGTTATATGACAAAACTCTAATACTATGACACCCATAAAGTCCTGGGTTCTAACCTTGCAGGTTTGGACGGAAGACTAGAGTTGCGCAAGGAAGATGAGAAAGACGAGAGCTGTGCGAGGAAGACGAGTGCGGCGCGAGGAAGATGAGAGAGCCTGAGACTGTTGTGCGAGGAAGAAAACGAAGAAAAGCTAAAGGGGTGAAACGACGTTGTTTCGAAGGTGGGAAAAAAAGTGTTGACTCAGTCCGGGTTGACTGGTCGACCACAACCTGACTGGGTCGAACAGGTTAAAGCGGTCCAATAACATGGCCAATCCGAATATCAATCCGACTCGGTCCGGTCCTCAGGTCACGGTCCGACTAGACATGGCAACGGGGCGGGGTGGGGGCAGGTATTGCATTCCCTATCCCCACCCCAGACTCAAAAACCGCTCTCCGCCCCCACCTCCGATCCTTGTCGGGTTTTAAAACCCATCCCCATTCCCGCCCCCGCTGGGGGTTGGGTTTTCCCCGCTCGACCCCGACCCCGCTATTTGATTAAAATTTTAAAAAAATAAAAAATAATATAGCTTTTTTTTATTAAAAATCGAACGAAAAAGCTAATTGAGTACAAAAAAAATAATAACAAACCCACATTTAAAATATGAGATCATAATTTAAAAATTACAAAACAAAATCAATCAATTCAATTAAAAAAAAATATTTATTTTTAAAAATTTTATTAATTAATATTTATTGTTTGTTTGGGTTGATTTGATTTGGGTAGTCATGTGTATAATGATTTGATTATGTTGCATGTATAATTATTGGTATTTAATTTTATGTGTGAAAACATTGATTAAATTGGATAGAACTTCAACTTGTTTCAAAACTAGGAAAGCGAAAATATAGAACTTTTATTTGCATACCCTAATGATCATCTTCAAAGCTCGTATATGCATCCTCTAACATGGCGCTCGCCATCACTTCAATTGCCAATGGAAAATGGGGTTCAACTTTTCATGCACACACAAACACAAACTTGTTCAAGAGGTAATCTCACAACTTTTCTTTTCCTCCTAATATGCCGAAACAGAGCTTATGGGCTGATTAAAGGCCCAATAAAAAAATGGGCTAATACATATTTTCTGCTTTTTTTCGGCTTTTTGCTAACTTAAAAAAGAATAAAACACTGTACATGAAAATTATTAAATTAACTATTAAGATTTTAATGATTTATTATGCATGTATACATAATATTGACTGATAATGACTAGAAAAATAAGTTCTTCAGTGTTCATTTTAGAAGAGATAATTATTAGAAAAATTTAGAGGATGGTCACGCTGCATGACTATGTGAGGGGTTAAGGACTAATGAAATTACTATTAGAAAATTTTAGTTTTTTATTTTAGTGATTCATGTAATGAAAATTATATCAAAGGATCTTGAGGAACTGCACTTAACCTTTGTCATGATAGTATATGTCATTATCCTTTACATTTTTTAGTGGAATGATACTTATAATAACAACAAACTATTTTGCTAAGCGAAATGGCTATTCAGTCATTCACCAAATTGAATATAGAGAAACAGCACGGATACACAGTAAAAAATTATACAAATAGTTTTTTTCTTTTTTTTTAAAATTCAAAGCTTCCAATATATGCCCAATCGGTGCAAAATGCCTGCAACGACGGCCCAGAATAGGATCTCCGCAAAGATCACATATAGCAGGATGTCTACTCTCGTTGAATGCCAAACCTTAATGAAGACATCTCTTTGGATCCAATAGATCTGTTCACGAAAACAAATTGAACACCGTTAAGTATGTAATCAGTTACATGTTCATTAAATTCAAACATATAACAAATAAAACGACAAGAGAAAAAAAAATCCAAATAATTGGCAGTATACGGTTAGCAGTACATCTTGTCGTTAATCAAGGAGCTGAAAAGTATATACAAAAAAAAATATGTACTTGAAATGAATTCATCCAATTACGTGGAAAAATACAAGATATAGAGCTCAAATTATAACATACATATTATGGTGCTCAATCTTAAGGATATTAAACCAAAGTTCTGGGGCCAAAGTGTACTGAAAATTAGATGAGATGGATGTACCAGCGTGTTATGAGGGTCACCATAATACCACCCATTAATGAATCCTGCGAAGATTCCCTCAGCTGCCATGTCATAAACAAGCATGGCATTCATGCCAATTCATTTCAAAGGCAAGAACAAGAATGTCAAACCCCAAATATCAACCTGCGGTGGCAATTCTAAATCAATCCAGATAAAAAAGGCGAACATTAACCGCAGGGGTAAACCTGAGCTGAAAAAGCACTCCAGAATACCATGATAGAAAGAAAGGTACAATTTCTAGTATTATCCAAAAACATACCATAATATAGAAGGCTGAAAAAGGTAATGCTGCTACTCTAGATGTTACACAAATATAGCTCAGCGTGTACAATTGTTTATTCAAAGGAATGGCTGCAGTGAACGGAAGGGGAGGGGGCATCATCAAAATAAACCAGAATAGATGAATGATTACATGGTAAGTTTCAGCCAACAGTGAGTTTAGAGTTGACACCATGAGTGAAGTGAAGAATAAGTCCTGAAGTAAGGAGAGCTAAGCCTAGGAGAAGCCAGTGCTTCAACCTGGAAGGATGATCCTAAAGTCACAAAAGTGAAAAAGTAAGCATAGGTTAATGGGTTGTCGTTTGTCAACCACTGATTACTTTGAGTAAGACTTCACCTGTAAGTGCATCAGTACATGTCCAAAATGCAATCCAATGATTGTGGAGAGAATAGCAGATATTGAACTGCAGTTGCACATGACATTGCTATTAGGAACAGAGGAACAGGTTATACATCTGCTGTGCCCAATAACGGGGTGTATTCATAATCATAGCAAAAGTTCTCAACAGGGTCTGAGCATTTCAAAATTTTGAGGAAAAATGTGGTGTGCTCTAACCAAGCTGTGGAACAAAAGAAGAATGAATATGGGAGTCCTCAACTCTTTTCCTTAGAAACAATGTGAGTGAACTTTTAAATTATTTGATCACATATAATGATAGCATCTACTTCAAATCAAACAAAGCCATGTAGTTAAGTACTGATTGAAATCTGATAGTCGTATGTTTGGGATTTCAGCTAAACCAAACACACACTAAGAGGATTTAGAGACCATATACAGACCTTAAAATGCCTTCTGGCTCAAAAGGAGCGTAACACCATGAAGGAGCATTTTTTTTAAAAGGTATTAATTTTCAGAACTCACCGTTTCGCGATTTTGCTTCTTCACTCTTCAGTCCTTCACGATTTCTCGCTTCTCCCTTCTTCACGTTCACCGCCGCGTCGTTCCCTTCTACCTCCAACAGCTGTTCGCTTCTACGCTCCTCCGACCGCCGTTCGCGTCTCAGCAGTCACAGCAGGTAAGTGCTCTTGCTGCTATTGTCTGATATGCTTGATGCTTCCATGTCGTTCGCGTCTCTCTCTCGACCGCCTTTTGGCAGCACCCAGCCACCCACGAAACCCCCAAATGGGTTTTACTATTCACTCGCTGTTCACTCTCTCACTTTCACCACGAAACCCGGCCAGCGTTCTAACTTCTAAATAAACCCAAATGCCCAAAATGTGTCTCAGCCTCTATTCTTAGGTATTTTCTTTTTAGTTTTTTTTTTAAAAAAAAAGGTAAATAAATTCTCAGCGTGAAGCGTCTATTGTTTTGCTTTTTACTGTTTAAAAAAAAGCATTAATCTGTAACAGGCCTCAAGGACATGTCCGTTTCAATTGAAAAGCATAATTTGTTACTCTTTAAATTTATATTTTTGCTTTTTAGATTCAAATTTATATTTTTGCTTTTTAAGTTCAAATTTATTATCTGTTACTCTTTAAATTTATATTTTTGCTTTTCCTAATTGCTATTGTTAAAATGTTGAATGATTTTTATTTTAATTCTTTTATTAATTCTCTAATTTTTTTTTGCTTTTTAGGTTCAAATTTATAATCTGTTACTCTTTAAATTTATATTTTTGCTTTTGCTATAATTGCTATTGTTAAAATGTTCAAGGATTTTTATTTTAATTCCCTTATTAATTGTCTAAAATTCTAGTTTGTAAAATTTCACACTTATTATTAGTTCTATTATTAATTGTCTATGAATATTTTCGGTTATATTGATGGATAATATTAGTTTAATTTATTTATTTTTTGTTAAATTATTGAATATTAAATGAAATATATACTATATAAATTAAAAATATTATTTAATATTAAAATGAGTCCCAATGTGTCGAAATCCATAATTTTTTAAGATTGACGTGTCGGAGAGTCGAGTCGTGTTGCATGTCGATGTCGGTGCTACATAGTATATTAAAAAACAATAAAAAATCAGAAAGAACATAAAGACATAGGGCTAATCTGAATAAACTTATTGAAAAGTATTTATAGGAGAAAAATAAGGAGGTAAAATGAACCAAAAAGCTAAAATCAACTCATACACTATACACCTATACTTTTGAAGAAGCTGGATGAGAGAGTTTCTTAAAAGTTGAGGTGGATAAACCAATTTTAACTTATATGAGAAGTTATATTCATCTTATCTATTTATTTACTTCTCCTATAAGTGCTTTTTGAGAAATTTATCCAAACTAGCTGATAGGAACTAGACCAGAGATGAGAAATGAACATAATTCTTATTCAACAAATGAAGCTGTTAGCTCCAATATTACAGGTGAATTCGAGTACACCACACTCCCAGTAATTTCACAACCCATTTCCCTCTCTTTCTAATCTATTTATAGCCCCCTTTCCCTCCATCAACTAACTGACAACTGTCAGTTACCCCTTAACAATAACAGACCCACTAACTGCTAATTAACTTTTCTTCTATTATACACCTGCCCCCATCTATTGCTTCTATCACTAGCCCATAGAAATCTCTAAATGACATGCCAAGAAAATTTTGATGATTGATATTCTCAAATCTCAATCCAATGTATCATCAACCTATCTTTACCTGCGGAAAGTTAATGCCATAAGTTATTCGAACCACTTCTGAAGGAAATGCAGCAACAAAAGAATCATTTCTCAAAGCATACATTGGTTCATTCACATGTGGTGCCATTTTCTCAACACTTTTGCCATCAAGATCAGTGGTCACTGTTAAACCAACTTCTTCCACTGCGGCCACCCATTCCCTCGCTGACCCATCAAATATAGGAATCTGTATAGAATTATAAATGACAGAAACTAATAAATTTCTAATACAAACTATTATCTACAAGAACTAAATAAAGGGGATTGGAAAGGAGGAAAGAAAAAATATTCAGCCATATTTTTTCACAAAATACTATATCTTTATTATGATAAAGCAGAGCAAAGGAAAATGTCCAAGAAACATAAAATAAACCAATATTATACTAATAGATTAGAGGGCATTCAGTTCATAACCAGTATCTGCAAACTGGGACAGTTAGCAAGCTTTCGATGAACTAAAGTTTTTGGCCAAGTATTTTCTGATCAGCTGGTCGAAATTGTGATATCTTATTCTGTTTGCCACTTTGCCAACTGTATGAAAAGTGTACAGCTGTTTATATAAGTCGTTCAACACATAGGTTAAGGCCTTGTTTGGATAAACCTTTTTATAAACTCTTATAGGAGAAGAAACTAAGAAAGTAAACTCAATTGAATTTGTCCCATAAGTTAAAATCAGCTTGTGCACTTTAACTTTTATAGAAGTTCTTTGATCTAACTTCTCCAAAAGCTGAGGTGATTAGTTGATTTTAACTTCTGGAAAAGAAAATATTGAATTCATTTTATCTTCTTTTTCTCCTCTTTAACGTGCTTACAGAGCAATTTATCCAAACGGCCTCAAGAATTTCTAGTCTAATCCAAATATTACAGGATCAAAATTTCACACTCCACTTTCTTGTAAGTAAATACTACTAGTAGCTTTGTTTTTACATCACCCATTTTATCAACAATATATAGATAACCTATACAAAATCCTAAATTCTTACACTTATTTAGCAACAGAATCAATCCACATTTAGGATCTATTGGTAAGGTGGAATGTAAATAAGAGGAGAGAAGAGCTTGAAATTTGAATGGAAGGAAAAATTGAATATTTAGCAAATTTTCTCTGTTACCTTTTCACTTCTTCTCCAACCAAACTTACAAGAAAATACATTTATATTGTTTTATTTCTCCTCTATTTTCTTTCAATTAAATTAAAGTATTATTGTCTCTTAAATAGTCCTTAAACTTAAAGTAATATAATTATATAAGTATTAAGTAATCCCTAAAGTAGTAATGTAGTATTGAATATCCATCAATTTAGTCCTTATATTGATATATTTGACTAATGTTTAGGAATTAATTTTGATTTGAAAGATTTTTCAATACTTTTGAGGGACAATTTAGCATGATTTTCAGCTCTTAAGCGATTTCTTATACAACTTTTTCCTCTCAGAACTATTTAGGAGATTAAATAATATTTTAAGAATGAAAGTAGCCGGGTTATTCATTTTCATTCCATCCAACCAAACCCAGCTTTAACAATGTTACCTCTGCGTCGTGTCCTTGAGCATCAAAATCCTCAATCTCGATCCTGCAATTATCTACACCCACAACCTCCAAAGCAGAAAGCAAGTGCTCCACGGTTCGAATTCGGAACCTGTCTTTGCACAGAGTGGTGCAGACGGGCGAGACCTGAGCGAATTCAACAGAGGCGGGAATGAAACTGGAACGAAAATCGAAGTATATGCCTCGGGAAGCGCGTTCGGGACACAGTCTCACCGTCGAAGCTTTCCCCGAATGCAATGCCTTGCCGCGCCGCTCCACGCAACCCGCTAGGGTTTGCTGAAGCCTCCCGGTCTGCATAAACGCGTCAAAAGAGCTTAAGAACGTGTTTTTGGAAACATTTTGAGGATCAAAGAATCACGTTTGAAATGTAGAAGAGTGAAAATTACATCCGAAACGTGAAAAATCATATAAAAAAAAACGTGAATCCAAATACACTATTAGAGTAAATGAGTCTGAAAGCAGATTATTTGAGTATGTGTATAGTTGTTTTTTCTTATGGAGTAACTTAACTGTTTTTTTTTTATTTATTTATTTGAGTTTTTTTAATTTAAAATTATTTTTTTATTTTAAGTATTTGAGTATGTGCATAATTGTTTTTTTCTTATCGAACTAAATATAATGTTAAATTCACATTGAGTTATTTGGTGGACACTTATTATAAATTCTTGAGGGATCATCATGGTAGTTTGAAAGACCCTACTAGATCAAGAATAAGTCTTGTTAAACAGAAGGATAATTCATTAGAAGGGTAAACAAAGGATAGGAGTTCTTAGTCATCAATGTCGAGAAACTTCCATGGATTATTGTCTATTATAAATGAGACTTTGCGAGAAAAATAAATGGTTTGAGATGATAAAATAAGGTGAGTAGTAGACAAAGGTGTTGAACTGCAGCTAACCCCTCTACTCTATATAAAATAGGTTATCTACTATTTTCACGTGATTGATACCAACAACTGAGATCGCACCTATAATATAAACGATTTAGATTGAATCTTAATTACATTTCATTTGCACTATTTAAAAAAAAACCAGTGTTTAGTCTGATCATCTTGTAGAAAACATTGTTCAGTCACACTGTCTCGAAACAAGCAATGTAAGGTAAAAATCGTATGGAAAAAAGCAACGTGGGGTCACATCCTTTTTCTGACACAAAGGACGGATTCCTGACGGGTGAATAATAACCTCGTTGATGTGAATGCGTTATGGGTTGTTGATTGTTGTTGTTACAATCTCGGCCACTCCTTTTTTGGCACAGAAGACAAAGCTCTACAAGATTCATGATAGGTGAATAATAATCTCATTTACAAGAATGTGTTATGGGTCGTTGATTATTGTCAGTACTATCTCGGCCACTCCTTTTCTAGCACAGAGAACAAAGCTCTATAGGATTCCTGATTGGTAAAATCTTCAAGTGTTACTAATTTTGTCTTGTTTTTGGACACTTAATTTTTTTTTTTAAATTGTGTTTCTATTTTTTTTCATACATCTTTTTAAAAAATTAACTTTTCTATTTATGTTTTAAGTTTTTTATTTTTTGGTTGATATATATTTATTTATAACAAAGTATAATTTATGTTAAATATTTTTTTTATATAAAAATGCATATTTGAATACTCAATGTAAATATAATTTAGTTAAATATTTATTTATCAAAAATACATATGTTTAAGTGATCTAATTATTTTACCTAAACAAATTAAATAAATAGAACATATTCAATTTTAATAGTATGCATTAATTCATGTAAAACTATTATTACTTAATAATATTTTTTTAAAATATCAATCCTTAAACAAAACCAAATTTATCTAGTTTGAAGAAGATGAATAAAAAAAAGAGTTACATAAATAAAATTTAGATAAGCATTATAATCCTTTGGGACTAAATACGATTAAAGTAGATAATGTTTTAAAAAAAAGCAACAACAAGATTCCAATGATGAATTTCAAGTTTATTCTAAAAAAGTGACAACAAATACTTTGCACAATGACTACACTGATTCATCACACATTAGAGCAATTATCTCATCAGTCATTCTTGGTTTCCTTGGTTTGTGTAGCTAGGCAAAGATTTCATCCGGAGAACGCCAAAAAGTTGCATTCAACTCAATCGGACCTTTGCTACTATATTCTAAATAGATGAAAAACACTTTTCTGACATCATCGTCGTGTTTGAGCTTCATACAGTCGGATGTAATACAACCATTTATTAAAATTTTGCAGTCTCTATTGGCGTCAAAAACTGTTCCTTGAGGCAGCTAAAAACAATATGAATACATGTAAATACCAAGAGGGGGTGAATTGGTATAAACTTGACCTTTTAAAACTTTTACAACATTAGAGTTGAAGGATCTTTATCACTTTGTAAAACCAATGAAACTTCAATTCAAGCCAACCACTCAGACCAAGGAATCTATGACAAGAATCTGCACTTGTTGATTAAGAAAGATATCACAATTATTAAGAGATTAAGATAACAAGAAGAGATTTAGAGATCAACACAAAAACATATACTGGTTCACTTCTCAAGAGAAACTACATCCAGTTCTTCTAATCAAACAAGATTAGAGTTCTACTAAATCAAATTATTCTTTACAAGCCTTATTACAAGTGATAATCTTTATCCACACTAGATAAAGAATAAGCAACCCAACACCCTATTAGATTCCTAACCACAAAATTCAGAGAAACACTTCTCCAATCTTTCACCTAGAGAACCCTACTCTAGTTAAATCTTTAAACAACCTCTTTTGATCTTAGTCTACAAACAATTCTAAAATAGATCACAACTCAAAAGAGTTCAAGAGATACCACCTAGGATCCACAAAGGATGCAATGAATGAATGCACAATACTAGGCACCACTACTAGAAAAATAGGTTTTAACATCGGTTATTGAGAGAACCGATGTTAACGAAAATGCGGTGGCAATTTTGTAAATAAGCAGACTTATTTAACATCGGTTTTGAAGATTTTTCACAAAATCGATGTTAACCATGAACTGTTAACATCGATTTTCAATATTTTTAAGTATAATCGATGTTAACCCTGAAATGTTAACATCAGTTTTCCAGATTTTTAAGTATAACCGATGTTAACCTTGAAATGTTAACATCAGTTGTCAAGATTTTGAGTAAAACCGATGTTAACCATGGACTGTTAACATCGATTTTCAAGATTTTAAGTAAAACCGATGTTAAAATAAGAGATTAACATTGGTTTTATTATGGGAACCGATGTTGTGGTTATGATATACCACCCGTCGCGACGATTAAACTTCAGTATCGTGCCTTAAAGCCTTTATCTTTTCAGAAAAGCTACGACCCTTCACTCTCGCGCCCATATCTATGAAAAGCTCCCTCGTTGTTGTCACCCACTGAAGCGCTCACACCATCTCTTCTCCTTTGTGCTTTCGCGCCCATATCACCGTCGACACCCCACCTCTTCTCCTACGTGCATGCCTTCGCGCCCATATCACGGTCCACAACATCTATTGCTTCAAGGTTCTGCGCGCTGTCACCATTGTCGCGCATTGTTGGTGTCTTGCTGAGGTCGCGCTCCCCCAAGGTTAGTACCCTCTGCTTCCATCAATACCTGAACTTGTATTATTGGTGCTGTTTAAATGTAATGCCACCATGGTTGACCTACTACTTAGGACAGTTGTCGGGTTCAAATAAAACACCTAAAAGACATATCTATACCTTTTTCTCTCTTTGATTTCTCCTTGAACCTATCCCACTTTGTGTCCTGATTTTTCTAGAAAAAAAATTGAATAGGTGGGGCTTGGGCTCAGGGATTAGGAGATGATAACCCCATAAATAATAAATCATTTACAAATAAGTAAACAAGATAATAGAAAAAAAGAGTTATAGCATGTTCGGTTCTTTTGATATAGGATCACATGTATCCTTTCCGAAATATTGTTTGATCATTATTAGTAATAAAATTTTATCTTTAAATATTTAATAAAGTTGCATATTTAAAGCTTGAATTCAAAATTGTTACAATACATACATGTTACTTAATCCATGCATTTGGTAGTATAGTATGTTTTGAGATAAACTAAATGTGCACTTTGAGTGAAAATATTTGTTAGTTTTGAGATTCCTGGCCATTTTGTTTTTTGAATAGATGGTGACTAGTATCTAAGCTGCAGAGTCTGTAGTTGGCTCAAATTTGGAAATGCAGAAAATTTACATTCTATATATAAAAAGAAATTTTGCCAAATACATCTTTTATAAAAATTAAAAAAAAAAGCTCTTAGAAAAATAAAAAAGCTTAATTATTTTTAATAAAGAAAAAGATAATGTTTAAATCCATCATTAAAAGTGTAAGATATTGATATAAAGAAGAGAATGGATAAAACAAGACAAAAATAAATAAATAAATAAACAAATGATAGTAACATGATTTTTTTAAGAAACTAAACTACAAAACAATTCAGTTTTGGTTTAGCTAGATATATATGTTAATAAAGGAAGAACTATGTAAAAAAAATATGGTCTATGTGGCTTGCGCTATGTGGCTGCCTATATATCAAACAGGCCCTAAAATTGTAGTTGATGAGGAAATTTGAGAGTGAGCTTTGGATGATACCGAAGTTAGTAGCTGTTTTGTGTCTTAAAGGAAATGAGGATTCGATAATGTTTGTTCCATTGGTTGCGATTAGTGGTCGATTGGATGAGGGACAAAGACTTGATCTCAGATACTTAAAGAAAAGTAGTGATCAGCATTTGGAGCTTGGCTACAAGGTACATAATTAAAAAATGATAATATTATTGGTTTTCTGTTAATGCCTTGTAATAGTTTTTCTTGTTGTGGTTTTGGGCTGAGCGTCATTTGAATGAGGGAGACTTTCTTCGCTTCAATCGTCAGCCTAGTCTTCGTAAAATGTGTATCAAGTGGCATAGAATTATTCTACTTTTTGGCTTAACTTGTCTGTAACTTCGCCATAATAAGGTACTGATTTCTGCCTTATCATGGTGAAGTTACAGACAAGTTAAGTCGGAAAGTAGAATAAGGCATCATTTTGATTCTATGCCACATGATAGACATTTTACGAAGACTAGGCTGGCGATTGAAGAGAACAAAGTCTCCATCATTCAAATGACGGTCAACCCAAAACCAAAACAAAAAGGAACTATTACAAGGCATTAACAGAAAACCAATAATATTATCATTGTTTTAATTATGTACCTTGTAGCCAAGCTCCAAATGGTGATCACTACTTTTCTTTAAGTATCTGAGATCAAGTTTTTGTCCCTCATCCAATAGACCACTAATCGCAACCAATGGAACAAACATTATCGAATCCTCATTTCCTTTAAGACACAAAACAACTACTAACTTCGGTATCATCCAAAGCTCACTCTCAAATTTCCTGATCAGCTACAATTTTAGGGCCTGTTTGATATATAGGCAGCCACATAGCGCATACACACACGCACACACACATTCCATGTATAGGTTTAGTGATGAGTTTAAAGTTGCATTAACCAGATAAATTGCATACTACATATAATTTCATGGCTATGTTCCCTCAAACATAGGCAATCACTATTCTTGTTTTTTAATTCTGTGCAGGAAGAACAACCAAGTGAGGCTGCAACCCCAGTTACACCACCATTAGTAGAACCCAATCCACAGGCAGGCTTTGCTCCTTCACGAAAGGTAAGGCTCCTGCTAAGGCTCACACCAGCCCCAATTCTGTCCTACATATATAATCATAAATCTTCACTGTTCAACATCATTTGTATGTAGTTGTCCTTTGCGTCTTTGTATCATCATCACCGGATTCATTGTTGGAGATTGTCATTGACCATCATCTCAGGTACTGACGAAAGCCTTTCACATTTTTTACCTTCTATATGTAATGCGTACTTGTGTAAACTGTTTTATGCCATTAATGCGTATTTGTATATACAATTAATGTTCATTATGAGTGAACCTTAGTTTCCCGTTTGAGATTCATTACAGTGATTCTTCCTGACAGTTTGGATTAATCATTGTACTGATTCTTGAATTGTCCGTTTGGACAGTTTAGGAGGGCTTACATTTTTTTAGTATATTCATATTTATACGTTGTCATTCTTGTCTTAAATATGATAAAATTTCGATACAATGCATTTCACTTTGTTCTCCGGGTGCATACTTGACTGTGGGGGAAATCATGTCACCGCTTTCATTTCGTGTACTTGGAGACCAAAGCGAAATGCTGCCGAAATTTTGTCATATTTTGGATAAAGACTCAACTTATAGATATGAATATACTTTAAAAATATGTCTTCCTGAATGGGATAGGATCACACCTTGAATGAAAAAAGTGAGGTTTTCATACATGGATGAACTTTGTCAGTATCTTAGAGTTGGTAAGCACATGGATCGATCTTGGATGAATGCAAGTCGCATCACGGTTGAGTACGAAGAAGGAGTTGAGAATTTCTTACAATTTTCCTCTGAAAGAGGTCGACCCGATGGGGATGGAAAATATTTCTGCCCCTGTATCAATTGTTTGAATGGTAGACGCCAAACACTAGAAGACATACGGGACCATCTTTTGTGCGATGGGATTAAGAAGACTTATATGACATGGATATGGCATGGTGAATTCACAGACACGCAGACGGTTTCACAGACTGAGTAGGTTGATGTTGACATCGGAGATCGACTAGAGGATATGATTCGTGATCTGGGACATGAGTCCTTTCAGCAAGCACATGCTCCTATGTATGATACGTTGGAGAGTGATTCGAAGAAGCCGTTGTATCCGGGGTGCAAAGACTCATTGACACTGTTGTCTGCGTTGTTAAATCTTGTTAATGTCAAGGCCAGATATGGGTGGAGTGACAAAAGCTTCAGTTTACTGCTTGAGGTACTTAAGGACATGCTTCCAGAGGAAAACACGTTACCAAAGATGTAACACCCCGTAGGCCTCCGACGTGTTATCATTAATAATATCAGATTAGCGCTTTAGAAACATCAATTTAAAATCTCAGCGGAAGCTTAGAATCGTTTTCTTGATACATTATGTATGGAATAATCATGTCTCATACAATACACACACACAAACCAGGATTCACACCCTTGCTGATCCAGTTTTCAACATATCATACATAGGCAGATAAATACATAATCATCAGTTATGCTCAGGAGGAAAGTCATATATGTATATATATATCAACAACAGTTCTGTACAAACATATACATCAGAGTCCGCACCACACATGCCGTGGTGATACACAACATCATCCCTCACAGAGGGTATACAGAACTGTACATAATCT
>PYAF01001317.1:29232-41375 GCA_007407185.1 Glycine tomentella | reverse complement strand
CAATCTCATATCAAAACCAAACCAAAAGGCATTCCAGCACAAAGCATATTATAATATCATTCCCTATCCTAGGATTCAAAACAAGTCTAGCCTATCACTAGGCTTCTCTCAGACCATACAAGGTCCATCTGGGCTGAGTATCAATATCAGAATCACTGTAGATTCAATGCCTCATCAACATGGCATAACCTTATCAGCCATAGATAGAATATCTCTGGAATGGTTCAAGTCTCACTCAAGACACCATTCCAATATCCACACCTGGCTCAATACAACATATATATATATATATATATATATATATATATATATAAGGCTCTGGTATATCATATGACCAGTACAAGTGACCATAACACAGGCCACACAGGTAACACAGAGCCAAAATCCATAATCATCAGAATCAAAAACTGAAAGCTAATCCTTCATCTATTCATCGTCCTAAACAAATTTCTCAACTGGACCCTAGGCTAATTTTAGCCCCATCTCAGCATGGGTCACAAAACTCAGAAAACCCCAAAATCACAGAGACCCAAGAGAACTTGAATTCCTTACCTCAGTGGCGACTCCAACAGCCTTAGAACAACTTCCTCTAGCTTCTATGTTCCAATTTCGCTGTGGTTTTGCGCCAAGCTCGAGTTCTCTGAGCTTTTCCCTCTGAGGTTTCTCTTCTCACTTAACTTGGGGTTTTTTTAAGGAAAATGATGAAGGATTTCAGCTTTCCAAATGGTTCAATCAAGTTTATAGGTCTCAAGGAAGTGTTTAGGCTAGAAGATAAGGTCCTTAAAAGCTTGGGAGGTCATCAATGGAGGTTTATGGCTGAGGGAGGAAGAAAACCATGTTTTTGGCCAAAATTTCGAAGAATGGCCTTTAAAAACTGGTTCTGCCGACGTTCCCACGCTACTTGCGCCATATATGGCGCTACTCGCGCCAAGCTCCAGTGAAAAACAAACTTTCTGGAGCACTTATGGCGCTACCCGCGTGGACTTCCACGCTACTCGCGTGGAACTCCAGAAGAAAACATGCTTTTCCAAAGCCCTTCCTACGCTACTCGCGCCGTACTTCACGCTACTCGCGCAGGAGGCCAGATAGCATTGGCATTTTGTACATCTGGCGCGGGTCGCGCCGCACTTCACGTGGGTCGCGCCGTAGGCCAGAATAGCCTATTTCCACTCTTTCTCAAGCGTTTAAACCTCCTTTCAAGGGATTCCAAAGCCTATCCATTATAAGCTTAATCCTAAGCTTAACACGTGCTTAAACATATGTTTAAAAATTCAAGATATTACAAAAGAGTTACTATAATGCGAAGAAGATACTTTGTCGGATGGGTATGGAGTATAAGAAAATTCATGCTTGTCCTAATGACTGCGTATTGTACCGAAATGAATTTGAACAACTGCATAAATGTCCCACGTGTGGGGTATCACGATACAAAGTGAAGGACGATGACGAATGTGACAGTGATGACAGTTCAACAAAAGGTCCTCCCGCGAAGGTCTTGTGGTATCTTCCCATCATTCCGAGGTTTAAGCGTCTGTTTGCTAATGAAGATGACGCAAAAGACCTTACATGGCATGCAGAGGGAAGAAACTTTGATGGGATGATCCGACATCCGACAGATTCAGTTCAGTGGAAAAAGATTGATCGTTTGTATCCGGAGTTTAGCAAAGAGGCAAGAAATCTAAGGCTTGCACTTTGTTGCGAACACGGCAAGTGCACCGCTCGTTTCAAGTAATAAAGTAGGTAAATAGAGTATCGTCTCCACAGGGATTGGTGTGAAATTCACAGTAAAATTCGGTCCATGCGATCGGAAGTAAAAATAGAAGATGTTTTTGAAGAGAATTGATTATTGTGTGTTGAAGAGTTGAATATAAAACTGAAATTAAAATAAGCAGTAAAATAAGTTGAAGTGTTACCAATGGAATGAATGATTGTGGTTAGGCACAATCCCCTCTGATTCCTACCTCTTTCACTTAACTGGTTTAGATCACTCAAATGATACATCTTTTTGATTTTAATAAATCCTAATTCCTTAGCAATTTAGTCCTTTAACAAGAATCCTAATTCCTTAGCGATTCCTATCAAGCATATAAAAGACTATATCATAAGGTTCGCTTATTTCTGATTGTTCAGAGAATAAATCTTTTCTAGTTTAGTTAACCCCTAATCCCTTAGCGAATTAACCCTTTAACCTGAATCGAAAACCTAATCCCTTAGTGAATTTTATCAAGTTAAGCATTTCAAAGAATATATTGTAAAGTTCTGCAGTCATGCATCCCTATCCCTAGGCAATGAACAATTGTTATTCTAATCAGGTCAGAAATTAGAATTCCAACATCCCTATTGCGAATCCTAACTCTCAGCACTTAATTAGAGTGATCAATTCCAAATAAAATAACACAAATAAGAACAGAATAGAATAAAACAATCAAAACATTCTCATTCAATACCAGTCAAGTTACAGAGGAGTTCACATCGGTTCTTGGCTTAACCACAATACAGACTTTAGCCTGACATAGGCTTCAAAGACACCAAAGCTGTTAAATAAAACATTATTCTGTAGTAACCTAGCTTTGATTCTTGACTTCCAATGGTTTCCAAGTCCTTGAATGGTGTCTAATGGTGTATAGTGTAATGGAATGTGGTAGAAGGTGTTAGATGATTGATAGATGATGATTTCTTCAGTCCCAGAGGCCTTTATTTATAGATTAATTTAATTGGAGTAACAAGGCACCTTTCTCTCTGTATTTTCGAACCAAATCTTCCAAAATAAGGAAACAGCGTCTTTGTGGCGCTAATGGCGCGACAACCCGCGCTGATCGTGTGGATAATTCGAATTAGAATTGCCTCCAGACCTTGTGGCGCAGATAGCGTGGCAGTTGGCGCGGATCGCGCGGAAGCTTCGATTAATTGTCGCCGGTAGCGTGGCTTCCACACTGATAGCGTGAAGTCTTCGAAATTGGGCTCTGTATTTTGCATGTGGCGCGACTCGCGTGGGATCTGACGCGATCCGCGCGAGTCCTTCAACTTTGTTTTCTTCATCTTTTTACCTGATTCTCTTCTTTTTGGCCCTGAAACACACAATGGTAATAAAATGAGATTAAGTTAACTATAAACAATAATTAAACTGATTCTAACCTATATTCCTAAGGATTTTATTGAATTATAACCTGAAACTAGCCTAAAACTAAGATGTGTTTGCAACACATCACACTTGCTAGTGATGGAATGAATTCGTACGGCAGTTTAAGTACTTAGCACAGTTCGTGGCCTGTTTTGCTAGTCATATACAACCTGCCTCCTTGGTTGTGCATGAAGCGAAAATACATGATGTTGTCTATGATGATATCAGGCCCAAAACAGCCAGGAAATGACATTGATGTTTATCTTAGTCCCTTGATTGAAGACTTGGCATACTTGTGGGATAAGGGGGTTGCCGTGTTTGATGGGTATCGTAAGCAGACATTCCAGTTGCGTGCAATGCTATTTTGTACCATTAATGATTTTCCTGCGTACGAGAATTTGAGTGGATACAGTGTTAAGGGCCATTGTACATGCCCTATCTATGAGATAGACACGAGTTACTTGCAGCTTAAACATGGAAGAAAAACAGTTTACACTCGCCATTGACGTTTTTTGCAACCTTATCACCCTTATTGGCGATTGAAAAAAGCATTTAATGGAAGTCAGGAGCATGATGTTGCACCGAATGCGTTAACCGGTGAGCAGGTTCTTGCGCGTGTTGAGGGCATCCATACTGTATTTGGAAAGACTCAAAAGAAGCAGAAAGGTAATACATGCTTATGGAAGAAGAGGTCCATATTGTTTGAGCTTCCATACTGGTCTGATCTAGATGTTAGACACTGTCTCGATGTTATGCATGTGGAAAAAAATGTGTGTGATAGTGTTATCGGCACGTTGCTTAACATTCAAGGGAAGACAAAGAATGGTTTGAACACTCGTCAAGATCTTGCTGAGATGGGTATACGTGAGTAGTTACATCCTAGGTCCGATGGTAAAAAAATTTACTTGCCTCCAGCATGCCACACTTTGTCAAGAAAGGAGAAGATAAGTTTCTGTCAGTGTCTACGCCGAGTTAAAGTGCCACAAGGATACTCTTCAAATATTAAGAGCCTTGTACAGATGAAGGATTTAAAACTAGTTGGATTAAAGTCTCACAATTGCCACGTGTTGATGCAACAACTGTTAGCCGTGGCGATTCGAGACATTTTGCCAAACAAAGTCAGGCATGCTATAAGTTGCCTGTGCTTTTTCTTTAATGCCATATGTATGAAAGTCGTGGACCCTGTAAAGTTAGATGAGTTGGAAGAAGAAGCCGCAATTATCCCGTGTCAGTTGGAGATGTACTTTCCTCCCTCATTTTTTGACATAATGGTTCACTTACTTGTTCATCTGGTGAGGAAAATTAAATTGTGTGGACCAGTTTATTTACGGTGGATGTACCTGATCGAGCGATACATGAAGATCTTGAAAGGGTATACAAAAAACCTACACCATCCTGAAGCATCCATAGTTGAAAGGTACATTGCAGAAGAAGCGGTTGAATTTTGTTCAGAGTACCTTCAGAAAGTAAAACCTATTGGTCTTCCCGAGTTGCGACATGAGGACAGAGTGGGAGGAAAGGGTACACGAGGGCTACACGTTATAACTCCTTCGTTGCAAGAATTGTATCAAGCTCATTTGTATGTCCTGAATAACAGTAATCAAGTGCTGCCATATATTGTTCGTCATGAAGCACTACTTAAGGAAAGTAATCCAAGAATGACGAAGAATAGGCTGTTGAAAGAGCATAATAAGACTTTCTTGAATTGGTTTAAACATACAGTATTTAGTGATGAATCTGCATCTGAAACACTGAGGAAGTTAGCAGATGGCCCAAAAAGAAATGTGAGAAGTTGGCAAGGGTACGATATCAACAAGTACTGCTTTTATACCAAACAACAAGATGACAAGAGCACCATGCAGAAAAGCGGGGTTAGCCTAAGAGCTGAGTCACAACACTTTGCTACTGTCCATGACAACAATCCACTTTTGGCGTACTTGCCTTACTTTGGAGTCATTAATGACATATAGGAGCTTAATTATGTTAGTTTCTCTGTCTGTGTTTTCAAATGCATGTGGGTTGATGTCAACAGTGGTGTGCGAACCGAGGATTTAGGATTTACTTTGGTAGATCTTAACAAGCTAGCTTATCAAGACGAACCTTTCATCATGGCAGAACAAGCTAAACAAGTCTTTTATGTACAAGATTCGTGTGACAAAAAGGTGGTCAGTGGTACTACACGGAAAAACCATTGGCATTAATGTTGACGATGATGACTTAGCCGTTGATACAAGTGTGACTCATTTCTCCACACAATTACTTAACGTGAATAGAGAAGACGAGGTTGACGATGTTCATGCAAATTGTAATGATCATGATGAAGGAGAATTAATTAACATCAGCTAATGTAATGTTTTTTGTTAACTACTTTCGACTTGTATGTACTATTTCATATGTAACATAACTTTTCACTTACCTTTACTTATGTGTGTTACTATTTTTAACAGGGTCATGCCTACACCACAGCTCCCCTCCTCGTGCTGAGTCACCACTTCCTCCTCCTGAGTCAGCACCTCCTCTTGAGCCAACACCTTCGTCGCCTACATCAAAGAAGACGAGGAAAGCAACACGGCTGAGGTCACTGGCTACTAGAGCTCCTGGTGCTGAAAGACCAGTGGTCCATGTGGATCCTAGCACAGGGAAGGCTGAAGGTCCTCAGGCAAAGAGATTGAGGACATATCTTGGGGTCGTGGCCAGAGACAAGGTGGATATCACCCTTCTTAATTGGAAGCAGAAGGACTTGATTTGGGAGGACATTCAGGTATTACAATTTAAACATTACACAAATAAATTGTTGTTCATGTGACTTGCAAAGTAAGTTCCTTTTGATGCAGGCTGAATTTGATATACCTGAAGCGTCAGACCAACGGACAAAGAAGAAGATTCTACAGACCGTTGGCGAGCCCTGGAGGCAATTCAAATCAGACTTGACAAGGAAATGGGTCCTCGCCGAAGGCAACGACGACGTTGCCGACACTGTATGCGAAAAGTACGACATCAGTCACGAACAATGGATCCAATTCTGTCAGAGTAGGCGAGCAGCTTCCTGGGAGGTTAGTTGTTTCAACTGTTAGCGGTTAAATTTTCAATTATGTAGTCATACAGTCTCCTATTCGGTAACCATATGTGTGTACCTGTTACAGGATGTGAGAAAGAAGGCCCAGGCAATCCAGAAGCAAAACACCGCCCCTCACGTATTGTCACGCGGGGGTTACGAGTTGCTGGAGGAAAAACAAAAGAAGCAGCTGGAGGGAGCAACTCGTGATGACAGCACAGAGACCATCATTCATCCTCCGTCCCCTGTACGACGACACGTGAAGTGGAAGCTAGCCCGCACAAAGAAAAGCGGCGACATGACTTCGGAGGCCGCACGCCAAATTGCTGAGAGGATTGTAAGTAAAACAACAATGTCATACACATTTAATTAATTTTGGTATGACAAGTAACAAAATTTCATGGTCAACTTATTTTGATTGCAGGATTCCCTAGAAGAGCAATCCACCTAGGGTTCTTTTATCGCCAGTGGTTGTCAGGATGTCCTGGCTGCTGCCATTGGACGACCGGAGCATCCTGGTCGTGTCCGTGGTGCTGGAGCTGGTGTGACCATCACCCAGTACTTCGAACCGGCTCCATCATCCTCTCGCAAGTCGAAGTCTTCATCCATGGCGCCTGAAGACATGGATCGCCTGAAAGACAACATCAGGGTCGAGCTGGAGCAATCTATCACTGATCGACTTACACAGTTGATCACTGAAAGAGTTACCCAGCAGGTGATGATGAACTTCAGCCAGCTGCAGTCCCACATCCAGTCTCAGGCTGCCATTCAGCCTCCGGAGGTTGAGTCATGTCCTCTTGGTGCCCGTGTCAGCACCAAGGGAAGTTGTGTCGATCCTTCGGCCAATGACCCAGACACTGGTGCATCTGACAGGCGTGGGTTGTATGTGGATGGCAATCCTCCCCACCTTGTTGCCCTTGGCAGAGTTCATGAGGGATCGACGACTGTGCACAGCGTCCCTCTTGCCGCTGATCAGGTAAAGGTGAGTGTTGAGGAGGTTCGCGATGCAGAGGCTCCCATCCCTATTGCCACTGACGAGGTTGTGTTAGTATGGTAGGCACTTAACACTTTCCTTGCCTGGCCGACACATCTTGTACAGACAATTTTGACTCAGGTTTTGTTATTTTTCCCTAATGTCTTCTAGTTTACAAATGATTTGTCACATTTGAACTTAACATGATCGCTCACCCTTGGTTGTTAACCGTGTAGGATAAAGAAGAACCCAAGGGACCAGCGAAAGCTGTACATAAGTCGGAACGTGTTTCTGATCCATTGTACCATTTAGCATTGACCATCCCCGATCTTTTCCTCAGACCCTTCCAGGTGCCATGGGACCCGCTGATGTTCGAGGTGCATAATGACAACTTCCCGTTGTACATCAAGCATGAGGATATTTCAGAGATCATCCATGGTGGTCAATGTCTCAACATCTTTTTCGCAACTTAGCAATCTTACTAAACCCATTTATGATCGTCTAAAAAAGACAACTCCACCCTTGACTAATGTTCATACTGATCTTGTCAAACAAATTAAATCCAAGGTTAAAGATCTTCCCTGTCTTTATATTCCCAATCCTATAGCCAAAAAGATTGTCGAAAATGATACCTCTGACATTGGTTATGGTGGCATTCTTAAACAGTCTGTTAATGGCAAAGCACAGATAATTGCATTTACTTTAAAACATTGAAATCCTGCTCAACAGAATTATTCTACAGTGAAAAAATAAGTTTTAGCAATTGTTTTATGCATATCTAAATTTCAATTTGATTTACTTAATGAAAAGTTTTTAATTCGTGTAGATTGCAAATCTACAAAAGAAATTTCACAAAAAGATGTTAAAAACCTTGCATCAAAACAAATTTTTGCCAGATGGCAAGCAATCTTAAGCATCTTTGATTTTGAAATTGAGTTTCTCAAAGGTAACTTAAACTCTCTTCCTGACTACCTTACTCATGAATATTTACAGGAAGGAAGTCATTTAGTGTTCAATGCCTAAATCGGCAAAATCTTCTTCCTCCTCCCGAGGAAGGGGAAGAGGGAGCAACAGATGACGACTAGCAATTGTTGGTCTAAACACCCAATATGGGTCAGGGTCTGGATCATCCCCTAAACAAGAAGATGATCTCAAAATTCAATCTTTGGTCATCCACCTGGTTACCCCAAACACAATCAGGGTCATCAACCCAAAACCCCAATCACAACCTGAGTCATCTACTCAATAGGCCAAACCCCAAACAAAGGCTGATTATGCTATTGAAACACTTTTAACCTTTCAAGAAATAAGTCTTTCCCATCTTCTTAAAGGCCTTCCATCTAAATCATGGGCTGACATTGATTTAGAAGAGGAAGACAATGAAAGTCTTGCAACCATGATCCAAAATCTTAAAATCAATCCATTAACCCTTCACCAAGCAAAAGGGAAAGCCCTTGTTCAACAACCTGAAATAGTATCAATCCAAAAGCCTAAATCTCAAACACAATACATCCCAAGAAACAAATATCAAGATGTTATACAAAGGGAACCTAAATTCTAGGATCCTAAACCAAACCGAATTCCCTAGAAAATCTTCCCAAAAGATTTCCAGGGTAATCTGATTATAAACCAGATTCACCTTTAAAAACAAGACATTTTTATGAAATTTATTCTAGTTGATACTAATTCAGTCCAGATTAAACATCATAAAAATAACAACTCTGAGCAAACTACTTATTCAACACTTCAAATCGTTAAGGTTCTAACACCTAGAGAATTTGGAGATTTGAATAAACTTAAAAGATTTTCCCAAAACTATGATCCCATTAGATTTATGTACTGAGATTATTAAATTTCTTGGTATAATGTCTTCTATTTCCAAAATAAAGACTTTATGCATTCATGGCTTATTTATTTTAAACAAAACGTCCAGTACAAGTTTCCTCAATGGTTTCTGCATTGGTGGAATTTTTATGGTCTAATCCTTGAGATACTTCCTTCTGAGGTTGTATCAGGTATAACCTCTTTTACTAAGAAGTTTGAACTCGCTAATGATCCCTTCCTAGTGGATTTACTTTTCTTTAGTAAGATGTCTTTCGCCTGGATCTTCCAGTGGCAATATGTTTATGGTAATGTCTCCATCAAAGGAAAATTGCCTATGCCTAGAAGACAAGTCCTTGTCAAATGATGGTCTCAATTTTATCACTCTAGGGCTCATCTTGACCAGGTAAAGCTTTGGTTCAAGAGTAATCCAAAATTGACCAAAGTAATTGATCCAAAGACTTGCCAGTTTCTCAAACAGAGGTCGGTAGCCTTATCGACTCTAGTAGCATCATCTTCAAAGGAGAAGTTTGCTGAGAATATGCAGACCATCCTTGACCTCTTGAACAAAGAAGAAGCTTCATCTTCATCAAAGAAGCTTGAAGAAATTTCTTCAACATCTTCAAATGATTTCAATCAAAATGAAGACGACTGTTTTAGTATAGATCTTGCAAAAGCATGATGTCATCATTCCATCATCTTTTCCTGCTGTTGATCACTATTACTATTCACTGTAGCGGTAGGTTATCCGGTGTTGTTTACCGGAACTATAGCAAGAGGAAAATTTTAGGTCTTTAAAAGGGTTGCGTCCCTCATTTTGTAATCAAGTTTTTAGATTTAGAGAGTTTTTCCATAGGTATACCTCTGAGTTGTAATCTTGTAATCTTATTTTTCAGAAATAAAATTTTATTTTCTCATTTGCATGTTATTATTCTATTGAATTCTTCTATTCCCATCCACTCCCTCTCATCCTGACAACTTGCCGCGCTTGAGAGTTTAACTTGTATGTTTTATATGTTTTAAATTTATAAATTATTTTGCATTTGGTCATAGCCATGTGAATTCCGTATTCTATTCCTGCTTTCCTTTGATACTTTGTCTGTCTTAGTTCCCCTTTCCTAGCTTCGCTTCCACCCCATATGGTTATATATATATATATATATATGAGTTTCTTGACATAAAAACAATGATTATAAAAAATATTTATTATCCAAATAGATTTTGTAACATCCTTAATTGTCGACTTCTTAACAACTCACGCTCTACGACACTTCACTGGTAGTCGTTCACTCAACTTCTCATTGGTCAGAACCTTCTTCGAGACCTTGACAATCTGATTTGGTTGCTTTCATATCAATGACTATCCCTACAAATCAACACAAAATTTTTCAGTGTGTTTTGTCTTCACTCACTGTAACAATCCGCCTTGTCGCTATGATACCATTACTCTAAACGCGTAATTTCAATTTTAAATAAAAATTCCATTAATTTGATTATGAAAATTAGGGTAAATATTTTGCGATAATGCACTCACTAGACAACACACAAATATGTAAATAAATAAATACAAATATATATATATATATATATAAATCAAACCATTATATATATCATTCACATGTCAGAACATAATTCAGTTTTTACATGTATATAAGCCTGAGATTTACATAGCTAGCAAAAAAGAATTAAGGAGCCAACTAAGAAAAAGTTGATAACAAAACATAACTCTCTCCCAAAATAAATTACAATGTTATCATGTCAGCTTGGCAGCTCTAGCAAAAGGATTTCCCTCCAACATCACCTACTGTTGCTCATCTGCTCCCACGAACGAAGGTTCATGATCATCACAGGTACCAACTACACGGTACAAAATTGCAAGGGTGAGTTTATAGTACAAGATCAACAAACACCATATGATAATGATTAGCAAGAAAACAATAATAATAATCATAATCATTTTCAATAATCAATCAGTTCAACATACAATCAACCAACTATTATCAACTTTTTCCACGATTCAAATCAATTATGCTCAGAATGATGCATGCACCTGACTCAACTCTCAAATGCTATGTGGCACCATTCAATTATTTTATTTACTTTCCCTTACCTTGGGACTTACAAATTATTGCAAGTTTGTTCTTTTTTCCTTTTTGAGGTAAATTTCTTGCAGCTACATCGAATTTAATTTAGAAATTGTAACGCCTCAAATTACCATCTGGTATTTTATTGATTTTTGATGAAAATTCTTTTCAACTTGCTTAAAAATATCAAATCAACGTTTGCTAATAACTGCTAAAAAGATTTTCGTCACTGATTGGTATTTATAAGTCTGACATAATATAAAATAAAATACAGACTGATATCAGTTCTATTACATGGTACAAATCACCAAAATATTACAACAAACATCTTCAACTAAGCATCTTTAACAAAGTCCTTTCCTCAGACATCATCTTGAAAATCCTTCTTTTATTGTTCATCTGCTCGCCCAATTAGATTGAGGTCATAGCAGGTGTCAACCACAAACACAAAACATAGGGTAAGTTTATGATAAACATAATTTAAGTAACAAAATATATTCAATATGCAGGTATTGATAACAACATTCTCAAGATGCATGATTCTTTCTTATCATGATGCGTGTTTCTCTTTAAACTCTTATCATGTGGTACCAACAGTCAAGATAGCCATGTGATCATCCCAGTGGCACAGAACTTATCCGATCAGTCATGGTACTGCAGTGTTGCAATAGGAAGGTCACCCACACTTTATGTGATCATCATGGGTGGCGTGGTCCTCACTGCCAATCACCCCCCAGCTCAGACTCCTTTTGTTTGAATGCACGGACTCAGTTTAGCTATCTGACACACCTCCTCTTGAGGCAAATAACCCGGACTAACCCCCGTCGGACATATGCATATGAGACACATGAAACTGATTCATTTATTGCATAACTTTTTTCATATGAGAAACATCAACATGTAGTATCAATTGTCAAAATAGCTCCATCTCAGTGGTTTCACTATTTGACTGTCAAGATAGTCCCATCCTAGTGGTCTTACTATCTGACACACTTCTTATGATACACATGAGATGGTTTCACTTATTCATTTATCTTACCAAATCATTTCAACATCTCTTTTTCAATTATTGTTTCATGTGCTTTATTT
>PYAF01001317.1:4813-16542 GCA_007407185.1 Glycine tomentella | reverse complement strand
GTAATTTACTACTCTTGGGACGTAATGGTAATTATCCAATTTGTCCAAGGGTATTTAGGTCATTCTACCCTAAAATATCTTACTAAAATATCTAGGACTCATTGGTCATTTCAAAAATATCTAAGGGCAAAATGGTCATTTTGACCCTAGGGACATATTGGTCATTTCTAAAATTGTCTAGGGGTAAAATTGTCATTTTTGCCCTAGGGACATAATCGTCATTTCTGAAATTGTTCAGGGGCATAATCGTCATTTGCCCTATATCTTTTGTACTGCCCCTAATTAATATTTCACCCCAGAAATTAATTGTTCTTCTTCAAAATTTTGGGGTGTTACACCATGTGTTTGTGAAAATGCTTCAAAGAAGTAAAAGAATAGTAACCTTAAATAACTTAAGAAATAATTAACTTGAATGTTGTCTAGTAAGAAAGTGACTAGGAAATCCAATTATCTATATTTTGTAACTATGTCTAATTGTTTTATTAAAGCTAGATGTTACTTTATTATTTATTTGATGTTGTTGTATGTTACTTATTTAATGATTGAATTTGATTTGTACTAAGGTTGTATGTTACCTACTTGATGTTGTTATGTGTTACTCACTTGATGTTGAACTATAATTTGTACTAAGGTTATCTATATATTGTTTAAGATATTAAAAATTGTGAAATATGTATCCTTAAAAATGGTGCACTTATATCTGTTATCGAATAAATCACGTTGGGTGATTAAAAGTGTATAATGTCAAATTATGAGAGTTTTGATAAAGAAAAAGAAAAAGAAAAATGAAAGCAAGCCATTACATTTATCATTTGCATTTATTCCCCTCGGAGTGGAGGGAGGTCTCACTGGAGTGAGTGAGACTGTTTCACTGGAGTGGGTGAAACTATTCTGATTTTGGTACCTTTTATTAGGACTCTGAGATCTCAGTCATGCATCATAATAATAAAGAAAGCATGCATCATTCATCATGTATCTATTTTATAATTGTTATTTCGATTATTTATCTATTTCTGTTATTATCTAATCATGTTTATCATGTACTTACCCGATTTGTGTCTGTGGTTGACACCTGTGATGACCCCAATTTATTTGGGCGAGCAGAGGAACAGTAAGCTAAGGAAATCATTGAGGAAGGAGCTGGATGTCCTATATGCTGTATTTGAAATTTTTTGGTTGTCTGTATTTGATGCTACGTTGAGCTGTATGTATCTTATTTTGTAACAGACTATTTGGGACTGTATTGTATTTGGACTGTATGTTAAACTATGTTTAAACTTTGTATTTTGACAAATTTGTGAACGCGTCAAAATAAATAATTTATGACGTATAATTAGTTTTACGTAAACGAATTACATAGAAATTTTTTTCTGTAAATTAAGAAGCGTAATAAATTAAAAACGGACAAGAAACGTAGTCGTTACACAACCAGTAGAGAGTTTCATCATGTTCCATCTTCTTTTTTGGAGTTTCAGATCGTGTATCAATGAATTTCAATATTTCAAGCCCATAGTTCAGGTCGATGGAATATAGGTGTACAATAAGTACAGTGGGACCCTCTTTGTGGTAGTTGCACAAGATGACAACAACAAAATCCTTCCGATAGCCTTTGTTGTCGTCGAGAGTGAATCAATGGGAGTATGGTTCTTCTTCCTCCGAAATCTAAAAAGGCATGTCACCCCATTAAAAAATTAATTATCAATAATGGTGAGTGTCAAACTTCTTTCTCTTCATATTAAAATCACTAAATTTGTATTATTCACAATAATGAAATTATATGTTTATAACTACTCACCGTATGCAAAGATGGAGCCTGCATTTAATTACTACTACAACGTGCTAAGGGAGAAAGAAGATGTTGATCGTGCAATTAATTGGCCAACAAGATTTCGCGAGAAAAATAGACTATTGCATGGGATGGTTGTCGACGATGGGGCACATGACCACCAATCTTGCTGAGTCGATTAATTCAGTACTCAAGAAATTAAGAAATATACCAATAGGTGCGCTAGTAAAATCCACATATGTAAGGTGTAATGCATTATTCAACAAAAGAAGGAGAGAAGCCAAACCAATGCTTGCATTTCGCCAAGTTTATACAGAAGTACTAAATAAGGCCATCGAAGATACACTTAGAAAGGAAAACACTCACATTGTTCTTGAGTTCGATCGACGTGACACACGGTTCTTGGTCCAAGAGACATTAAACCCGAGAGAGGTTCAGCCCGTTGGAGATTTCACAGTCATGCTGGATGAAAGGTGGCAAATTTTAGAAATTGCACATGCCTTGTTCTCATGTTGTTGTTACTTGCAAGCATGCTCATCATGAGTACAGAAACTACATACATCTCATGTATACATTGGAAAATGTCCCCAATGTATACAGAAGATTGTTTGGAGAATTGCACAACGAAACCTATTGGCCACCATGTCACGAGCCAATGATCTCCAAGTACTAAGGGTCATCCTGTCTCCTCTCATATCCACACCGAAATGTATATTCGAGAACCATGTCACCAAAGCAATATTTCGTGTGTCGCATCGCAGGTCATTCAAAGAAAAATTGCTCTCACTGTGTAAGCTCAACCCAACAACGTTGAATGTATGTCATGTTGTTTGTATTTGTAAAAAAATTTGTTGTATTAATTCAAATTTAAATATTTTAATTCAATTCAACTTGTTGCTATATTTTTAATCTTTTGATTGTTTGGTACATGCTCTTTTTCTTTTTATTATCATTTATATTTTTTCCACTAATTTTTAATAAGATAAATGTTTCTATTAAATTAAAATTTGAAAATAAGATAAAATTTATCATTAAATTAAATATTTTTCTAATTTAAAAAGTAACTTTTAAAATTTTATTCAATGTTAGTATCTTCTCATTAATTCAAAATATTTGATATGTATAAATATGATAAGTGATCATTTCATTGGAAAAAAATATTTAATGAACATTCACAATGTTATTATACGACATCTAGTGAGATAGAAAAAAATAATTATAAAAAATATAACTTTTATAGGATTTATGATATGATAACAAAAGAAACATGTAAAAAAATAAAATATGTTAATAAGTAGGTAAAAAAATGTAAGGATTCAGTTTTACTATAATCGGTTATAGATTTTATTTGTAGCTTTAATTTAATCTATTTAAAAGTTTAACTTGGTCTGTTAATCAATTTAAAGATATATTTTATATTCAAGTTTTTACATAAGTCTAGAAAAATTATATTTTTTTATTAATATATATATATATATATATATTAGTAAACTAAAAAAATAAATTTTTTTTAGAAAAACACTCAATTTAAAAAAAACAATTAAAAAACAAAAAACAAACACATTTTTTTATAAAAAAAAGGTAACAGAAAATTAGAAAACTATTTTAAAATTAAAAAAAAACTAAAATAGGTAACAAAAGAATACAAAAATAAAACATGTGAAATCGGATCCTATAGACTTTGTTTGGGAGTTAGGAGGGGAAGGGAAGCAAAAAGATTCAAGGGGAAGGGAGGGGAAGGAAAGGGAGGAAAATGAGGGAAGTTCCTTTCTCCTTGTTTGGGAGTTAAAAATATATTAAGGGAGGGAAATGGAGAGTTAATAAAATACTTTTACAATTTTGCCCTTACTTCAAAAATTAATACACTCTATATTTTACAAATAAAACTTAATTTTGAATTTGTAGTTGGGGTAGGATAATAATTTTATTACTTTTCCTTCTAAAAACCTCCAAATTGGGGGAACAACAATTTTAATGGTTTGAAGGATTTCGGAGGAGTTTTAAAAATCCTCAAATTCTTTTCCTCAAAAATTAAAACTCCCAAACAAGGAGATATCATCACTTAAACCTTTCCCTTCCCTCCCTTCCCCTCTAAAATCCCTCTCCTAAACAAAGCCACAGGAACCAATTTCTCAACGTAAAGTAGAAAATAAATAGAACACAAGTGTGAAATCAGTTTGAAGAGAACCAATTTCTCATAAGTGTACAATAATTTGTATCATATATATAAATAATTGTTGACTTGCATCATTTAGGTAAATTTTTATTTTATTTTTATTATTTGGGTAAAAAATTCATAGAAGTTAATTAACGTGAAATTTTTTAATTAAAATAGAGAAAAAAAATATAAATCATATCTTAATATAATTTTTCTTTTCTTTTTTTTTGTTCTCTTTTCACTAAAATGAACAAATATTTAATTTGTTAAGGTCATGTCTTTATATAATTAATGTTGAACCAACATGATTCAATTAAATTGATTTTAAGTAAATCTGGAGTTTAAAATAGTGTGAATTTTGTTTAAATAATATATATTTAAAAATTGATTTTGACCTAAAATGTTTGGAAACTTAGTATCAAAATTTATTTTGGATTTGTAATTTTTAAAATAGGTTTTTGTCTTTTCTGTAAATTTATTTTGTTTTATAATTCATTATATTGATAATTGATAACAAGTGTTATTATCCTGGTATAACATTTTACACATCAAATATATATTAGCTAATGAAGATATAGTAATTAATGGTCCCCTTATCTTTTTCTAATAGTGATATATGCACGGATGCAAAATAGGCAAGACAACAAACTATTAACTTAGGCTTAACCATAGTACAAGAAAGCACTAAAACATGAATTTTAAGGTGATTTTGTGGAGTCATAAACAAATCACGATGAGAAACAAAAATGCTTTTATGTTAAACAAGAAAAACACAATAAACAAGTGTTACACAGATGGCAGAAGCTGTTGCATGGGTTGATTTCACCAAATCTCCACTTTGTTCATGCATTAACATGTCATACATAGTTCATTCATACTCATATGTTAAAATCAATAAAACTTTTCTTATTCCTAATTCCTTAGGTAAAAAGAGCCTTAGATACCTCCCCTAAGCCAAGATTCCTAAAAGACTTAACGAAGGCACTAGCTTTAGCTTTATGACCGTAAGATTACCAAAATACTTAGTTTCATTTCAAGACACTTTTCCTTATGGACATTTTGTTTAGTTCTAGATAATAAAAGTTCTTCCGAACATTATATACATCCCAAAATATGCCATGGTTGGCCAATCCACAACAAGCATTAAGAAAAGACACAAAATGCTAACATAGAACATAACTATGTAAAATATATATTAATTCATATCCAAAGATACATGAGAGTTTAAAACTGACTATGTCTACCTCTTACAACAATGGAAAAAACCACTCATGGAGGTGAGAACTCGAATTATACATGAAAATGTGAGAAATGGATGAAGAACACAGGAACACTTGAGAGCTCTTTCACCCTAAATCTAGAAATAATAAAACCTATACCTAATACAATTATGATATCAAAGGAGAGATGAAATCATAATATATTTGCAAGTCAAGCCTAAAATTACAAAAGGTATGATTTTCGTTTGTAGTGCACACTCACTCAACCCTTGAGTCTAGCTTGGCCAAATGTCAATTTTCATTCTTGAATTTTTGTTTGTTCAGGATGATCCTTTTGGGACTTCAATATTTAACCTTGCTTTCCAAGATACTTCTTCCATTTCAAACCCTTTTAACTACGAAAAGATGCTATAAATTACTATAAAGTATCCAAGAAATCAAAATATCATACTAGAAATCATAAACTAATAAAAACAACACAATTAAAGTCAAAACAACCCTTTACGTCTAAGAAAATATAAGAAAAGTTCCTTAAATAGTATCTAAAGAGTATGTGAATTTGACACTTAACAGTGGTTGCCATTGCATGGCCTGACCTCTCTAAGGACCAGGAAGTTGAAAGCCAAAGGGGTGAGCAGGAAGCCACTGAGGAACCATCTACTACTACGCATGATGCTACTCCTACTAATGGTGAGAAGGAAACACTTGAGTATACAATTGTTGGTCATATACTTGCCATTGAGGCAGCCAATGAAGTTGGAGTTTATGAGAGAGTTAATGTTGATGATAATGTTGCCAAGGACCTTACTGAGGATGTACTTAAAGAGAACAACAATGGATACGAATTTGAAACTGGTGAATGATCATACCTTTGTTACTCTCTCTTCTTTTCCTTTTCTTCTGTATCTCCTTCCTTTCTCTATTATTTATGATTTTGAACAATTTAATTTTGCTTTTTGTAATGTTGTGTAGAATTTGGATGTTTATCTATTTTGGATATTTACAAGTTTAAATTTTGTTTTGTTGTATATCTTTAGTTTTAGACTTGCCTTGTTTCTATTAATGAATTTTCCATAGCGAGTAGTGAGTTTACTACAACGAATGTACCAGAGAAAAATTCATAAAAAATTACAAGGTTCTCCATGGTGAGACCCAGTCTTTCCATTGGTCTCACCATCGCGAACCTCACTGTAAAAAAAAATAAAAACTTTAATTTTCAAAAAAAATTTAAAAATAAAATAGATGATTGGTAGTCTTTGCTTGGTTTGAGATGATTGAGCACATCACAATGTTAGCTATGAGGAAGATGAAGATATGGAATCAAGAAGAATAAAGAAAGAAAGTTTTGATGTTTTACATGCCCACTCAATTGATAGCATTTGTAATTTCTTGCTTAAGCTTGGTTCAAGTAGTTAAAGCCTCATAATCCTCACTTATCTTGATTAAATCATGCATTCATACATACATTTAATCATGTTTAATCATATGGTAATAAGTAATTTGATGTTAAGTCATAAAGGCAATTAGATTTTTATAAAAATCATTTTTCACTGTTTTAATCGATTACATATATGATATAATCGATTAAATGCATGTGAATAGGTCTGCATATTGCCTTATGAACATTTTAATCGATTACCGTTGATTCGTAATCGATTAAATGTGTTGAACACTGAAATAGACTTGCTCTGTGATAATCGATTACCTCACGGAATAATCGATTATCTAAGTCACTGCATAATTCAAAAAGCATTTTCATCTGGTTTAATTGATTACCAGATATTCGTAATCGATTAATTATGCATTGATGAGTTTTTCACATTGTCTGTGATAATCGATTATTTGGGAATTTAATCGATTATCCATGTGTATTAGAAAACTCAGGTCATCTGGAATAATCGATTACATGATGACTTAATCGATTATTTTGTTCTTGACATTTTTCCAGATTCCTGATGAACACTTTAATCGATTATCTGGTTGAAATAATCGATTACATTAATGAAATAATCAATTATAGTTAGTTAAGTTTGTTTTTTATTATAAATAGAACAGCTTGCACTGAGTTTAAAAATGAATTGTGAAGTTTTCGTACAAGCCTTGAGAAAATCACTTTCTAGAGTTCTTAAAACTCAAAGGCTAGAGGGAGATTATAAAATCAAAAGATGCTAAGAGTCATGCAGTTTTACATGATATGTTAGTCATTGTCTACATGATGTGAAGTTTTGTTGAACCTTTCTGATTAAAGAAGTCATCAAGAAAGATCATTTGCACACATTATCAGTTTGGTTAGATCATTCATTTCATTGAATTCACTGAGGAATAAGAGGTGATATCTTTCTTGAACTATAAGCTTGGTTATTTTTTATTGATATTTTGTGTTGTGATTGTATTGAATGTTCTTATAACAAATTGTAGTCTTTAAAGGTTTTTCTAGAAAGGTTTCTAGAGGGAAGAACAGAGAGGGGATCTCTGGTTCTTGATCTTTTGAAAAATCTATAGGTTTAGATTTTGAATTTTACCTAGGGAGGGTAAAAGAGATCATTGTAAGCTTGTAAAGATATTATATTTGTTATAGTGGAACTCTGACCAAGGTTTGGTTAGAAGAAAACTGGATGTAGCCTCCGGGGTGAACCAGTATAAATCTTGTGTGATTGAATATTTCTGTTTATGTTCATAATTTTCTTGAAGTATTAAGTTTTGTTCATATCACAAGATTGGTCACAGTACAAGAGTGGTTTGATTGATAAAGGTAAATGTATTGGTTAAAGTGAAGGTGAAGAAATTGTTTTCTTAATTGTTTTTTTTAAAGATACGATCCTTCTTGAAAGTCTTCCGCTGTGACATTTTTGAAAGGAATTTTTAAAAACTCTGAGGTAAAACCATTCACCCCCCTCTTGGTTATTTGCATAAGTGTTCATTATATTTTCACACAACAATGATGAATTGATAATTGCCCTAATTCCATAGGGACTTGTGCATGTGTCAACTTGGATGAATTCAATTGATTGATGTATTTGGATGTGATTGGTTGTGTGACATTCTTTAATGAGATTAATGAATATGCTCATATTTTGTGAGGTGTGAACCTACACAGTGAGTGAATGTGTGTTCCCATTGTTTGGTTTACCATTGATTTTGTTTGATTCCAATGTCATTAGGATGTCACATAAAGCATGGAAGTGATCAAGGCACTTGTTTCTTTTTATCTTAGCCTCTTAGCCCAAAAATCCAACCAAAAATATTTTAATTTTAACCCTTGAACCATCTTTGAGCCTTTCAATAAAATCCAAATGAGAAAAACCATTGTTCCCTCATCCTAGTGATAGGAGTGAAATCTTTCAAGATAAAGTTTTGACATAAGTTTGTGGTGGTTTCACCACATGGAAAGGTTGTCATAAAATAAAAAGTGACAAGGGTAGAAAATGGAGAGACCAATTTTTATATAAAGAAAAAAAAAATAAAAAAGAGAGACAAAATCTCCAACAAAACAAAACAAAATGCAAACGTTAGAAATAAAATGTAAAAAATAGAAACTTGGTTAGGAAAATAATTAGAAAGGATAGGTGAGTGCTTATGTCAAAACTTGCACATTTATTGCTCTCCTTTATCCTTGGATGATTTTGATTATTTAGATAAAAAAATTGTTAGCCAACCAATTTATAAGCCTAAAAGACCTTAGTGATTCATGCTCTTATGTGATGTTTTTGATGAAAAATAGGATGAAAAACAAGTTGAATTGGGGCATATCAATGGATGAATGAGTGAGAGTGATATATCATGCCATGAATGAAACACTTAACTTGTGAGAGACCATACAAAATAGCGAATCCAAAGATGAAATGTGGTGGTTGAGAGGGATGCTAAAGTGAGTTCAAAAGGAGCATCTTTTGCATGTAAGATTACATGACATTGTCGCGGGTTCAAATGAAGTGTGGTGGTTGAGAGGGGTGTCAGTGTGGTTAGATCAGTGTTTCTCCCGATTGGGAAGGGTTTGGATATTGCATATATTGGAGCACCACCAACACCAACTGCTAATTCAAAGAGTCCTCCTAGGCGTTGGATCAAGCTCATTGATCAATAATTAGGATAAGAAGAACACCATTTTCGAGTATGATATGATCCATTATGTTCATTTCAAGACAAATAAATTATATTGACTACTCAGATATTCTATCTTCTTGACAAACAATTACGATGTATAAAAAGTTTTGCTCTTGTATGTGCTTATAGTTTAATGCATGCACAAATATATCTTTCCACTATCTAAAATAAAAAATTTTGTTTTTTAAAACTATTTGTTGAAGCTTTACTTTGTTGAAACGGAGAGACCTATTCTCAATTTATGATACATTTATTTCGTACCTTAATAGGAATTCACATATATGAAATAAATATAAATTTAGATTAAACTACGAATTAAAAAAATGGCGCGTAATTACTGGTCAGTTGATATTTTATAGAAAAATAGAAAAAAATCTCTTCTCGTATAAATAATGAAACTTGGTCAAAGAAATGAAGATAATGGATCATATCATACTCGAAAGTGGTATTCTTCTCTTGATTATTGACCAATGAGCTTGATCCAATGACTAGGAGTACTCTTTGAATTAGCAGTTGGTGTTGGTGGATCTCCAATGTATGCAATACCCAAATCCTTCCTAACTGGGACAACACTAACCTAACCACACTGACACCCCTCTCAACCACCACACTCCATCTGAACCTGCAACAATGTCATGCATTCTTACATGCAAAAACTTCTCCTTTTGGACTCACTTTAGCGACTCTCAAAAACCTTAGTGAAATCTTTCCTCTTGCAATCCACTACTAGAAATTCAAGTCCTACGAGCTTTGCCACCACTAGAGGAAGGATTTTACTAAAAGTTCTGAGTTTGGTTAAAGTGAGTCCAAAAGGAGCAGTTTTTGCATGTAAGAATGCATGACATTGTGGTGGGTTCAGATGGAGTGTGGTGGTTAAGAGGGGTGTCAGTGTGATTAGGTCAGTGTTCTTCCCTGTTGGGAAGGATTTGGATATTGCATACATTGGAGCACCACCAACATCAACTACTAATTCAAAGGGTCTTTCGAGTCGTTGGATCAAGCTCATTGATCAATAATCAAGAGAAGAAGAACACCATTTTTGAGTATTATATAATAATTATGTTTATTTCAAGACAAATAAATTATTTTTCTACTCATATATTCTATCTTCTTGACCAACAATTATGATGCATAAACAATTTTGCTCTTATATGTGTTTATAGTTTAATGCATGCATGGATATATCTTTCCACTATCAAAAATAAAAAGTTTTGTTTTTAAAATCTATTTGTCGAAGCTTTGCTTTGTTGAAATGGAGAAATATATTCTCAATTTGTCATACATTTATTTCGTACTTTAATATGAATTTACATATATGAAAAAAATGTGACTTAATTACTGATCAATTTGATATTTTATAGAAAAAAATATTTAAAAAAATCTCTTTTCTTATAAATAATGAAACTTTGTTAAAGAAAAACTCTATTTTAGCTTAAGGACAAATCCACGAGTATGACCTTGTTCTTTGGATATTCCCTTAACCTACTATTTAACCAATTAAGTAATGGATTAGATTCTTAATGAAATAAATTATCCAAAATACAAAAAGAAGAGGTGAAATACACTATTTCAACCAGTTGTATTAATGAAAAATTATATAATTATTAGAAAAATGTTGGCTAAAAATGGAAAAAAGAAGACATACTAAACGCACAGCTAATGTTTTTAAGATAGAGGGACCAAAATAATTTATTTTACATGAGCTTAAAAAGAAAAAAACATAAAGACAAAAAATATTCTTAATTTTTATTTTTTATTTGAGATAAAAAAATTAATTGAAGAACTTATTTCATGGCACATTTTTGTTATTTTTTATATATATTTGAGAGCATATGAACATTAACCTCTTATCTAATTTGAAGTTAGAAACTATGGATATTATATATTATATTAGGCAAATTTAAATAACTAATACTAATTAAATAAATAATTAAAAATAAGGGGTTGTTTTAAAAAAAATTGAAAAATGGGGCTGTTGAACACGCCTAAATTAGGTGTGTTTAAACACGCCCAAGGCGTGTTTGGGTGCATTGGTTCTATTTAAGCAGCCTCCAGATGCATTGGTTCTATTTAAGCAGCCTCCAGATAAGCAGCCTCCAGATGCATTGGTTCAGTGAATTCTTGTTTGGGTCTATTTCTTCAGATAGTGAGTTCTTGTTTAAGTGTCTGTATTTTACCCTAATATATGCTGTGGAGAATCATGCCGGTTGGCAACTATCTTTTGTGCATCACGTGTTTTGCCTTTGTCATATTGCCAATAATTTTAATCAAAGGTTCAAGAGTGCAAGATTGAAGAAGACCCTCATGACTTTAGGTATGTAAACAACTATGTTGAATACATTAAGCTGAGACAAATCTGTAAACATAATAGTGTTAATGTTATTATTATTCTGCAGGTTATACTCCCAGTATGGTTAATTTTGACACCGCGTTTGCACGATTTCGTGATACCAGTCCTGAG
>PYAF01001316.1:864360-884781 GCA_007407185.1 Glycine tomentella | reverse complement strand
GTGAGATTGATAGTTTCAGTGGTGGTGACAACGAGGCCGGGAGAGCCGGTGCTTTGCTTAGAGCAGGTAAGCTCTTGGTTCTTGGATGTGTGCCCTTTGCTGTGTTCTACCATTCACCAAGTGGGGTGATGGTTCTGTTGTGGGCAAATGCATGTATATAGAAATTGTATATTGATGTGGTTGAGTAATGAATTGTGCTCTGTACTCTGTGATGAGAATCGATAGGTATTGATCTTATTGATGTGATTGATTGATGAATTGTACTCTGAACCTTGTGATGGTGATTAATGAATTGTACTCTGAACCCTGTGATGGGAACTGATGTGTAATGATCTGAGAAACCGATGTGTAGATTGGACCCAATGATTGGGGAATTAATATGCATGGCTGTGAACTGTAGATTTATAGGAGATTACTGCTGAAATTTAGGAAGCTGTAGCTGGAATTTCCTTTGAAGGAGAAAGGAAATTCGAAGAAGAGGCTGAAGGGTACAATAGGGTGGAGACCTATAGGGAGATGCTTCTTGATCCCCAAATGAGGCTTAAGCATAGGCGAGGCACTGGTCCAATGACCCATGAGGGCAGACTCATACACTACATAATTACTTACATTTTAACACCTAGAACAACCAACCATGCCTAAGCCACTGATGATGAACTACAAATTGTGTATGGTCTCAAGAATTCAATTCAGATGAACTAGATTCTTATTCTGGAGGAGATAATGCTTAAGTATAAAAGGTTAATGAATTACCCTTTTCCATACCTTGTTCTGGTTTCCAGATTTATTGATTACTTTAGGATTGATGTTTCTAATGAGGTGGTTGACAACACTAACTCTAGCAACAACCTCATCCAGGAGAGACATCTCACAAAGCCAAGGATGGTCAAAGCTCCTCAAGGAAGGCAAACGGCTGGCCAACAAGCCCCTGGTGGTACTACAGAAATTGAAGAAGCTGATTAAGAGGCTGAAGAAGAAGGCCCTACTCAACCATCTTACAGACCTTTTGAATCTCTAATGATTCAAAAGATGGATGGCCTATTGTCCCTCCATTATGAGCATAGGGCTAAAACTAACTCAGCCTTGGAGGAGATCAAATCTAGGGTAGAAAGTATAGAAGCTAGGCTTGTTCTTGATGATTTTCCTATGTAAATTTCAGTTTCTTTTACTTTCTAATGATGCTCTGTTTTATCTTTAATGTTTTTTTCTCTGATTAATGTAATGTTTCTTTCTTTTTCATTAATGAATTTGCATTTGCTTCTCTTACTTGTTGCACTATCTTTTGCCTTTGAAAAATCAAATAGGGGGAGAAAATAATTGATTGGAATTACTCTGTTTTGCCCTCTATTGTACTCTAGTTTTCTGCTAAGTTTTGCACAAATCAAAAAGCTAGCGAGCTATCTAATTAAGGGGGAGCAAATTAAGTCTAAGGAAACATCTAATGCAAGTAAATGATTAATGGTTAAACCAACAGATTTCATAACACTTGTTCTTGGCAAAAAGGTTGATTTGTTATCAGGATTGATAAAGTTTAAACAAAATTCAAGAATTCTATCTTTGCTCATCCTTCAAAGCACTACAAATCTCTAGCAAATGGTCAATCAATATTTGGCATGTTCAAAGCCAAAAAAGGGGAGATTGTTGGATATAGGGAGAGCAACAAGAAGAATGAAGCCTTTGACTTAGAAGTGTTTTGAGCTTTTCACATGTATTGAAGATTGAAATCCAAATCCAAGTGTATGAGGAGCAATTCTGTTGATCCTTGCATTTGCATACATAAAGTCATTTATATGCTTAAGAGTTTTTAACATAGAATCAAAGCTATTTCGAAAAAGATCTAAATGGTAAAGCTTTTGGAAAAACATTATTTCACTGAGTTAATCCATTAACATAAAGATTAATCGATTATATTGTTCATGTTTGAATCTGGAAAAACTTTGATAAACATTTTAATCGATTACATCACGGATTAATCGATTATATAGCTTGTGTTTAAACTGGAAAAGATTTAATGTACATATTAATCGATTATACATATCTTGTAATCGATTACATAGTGTAATTCAAATATAATACATTTCTGCTTTAATCGATTACCATTTATTGTAATCAATTACACAAGTTATCTTGAAAATCATGTTTTCACTAAATTAATCGATTACCATAATTTGTAATCGATTACATAGGCTATTTTGAGAAAACCTACTTTGTTGGTTTAATCGATTACCATAACTTGTAATCGATTACACAGGCTATTTCTAAAAAATAAGGTTTTCTACTTTAATCAATTACAGCTCGGTTTAATCGATTATTTTGCTCGTAAATGAAACCCAGAATGTGCCTTGAACACATTAATCGATTAAGTGATAATTTAATCGATTACATATGCGTTTTAATCGATTATTAGGCGCGTGTAATCGATTATTGGTTGTTACAAAGGTTTGTTATAAACAGAGGAAAGGCTTGGCTTGTTTTGTAACTTGAACACTTCGTATTTTCTGAGAATACACAAGCCTTCTGAGAGTTTTAAAGTGAATTTCTGGGTTTACTAACTTCTTGTCCCACTGTTTAATCTTCATGAGCTATTGAATGGTTTTTGGGCAAGAAACCTCAAGAGTTTAAAGGAGAGCATATTCTGAGAGTTTGTTTCTGCATTCAACCTTGTTTGGTAATTCATTTGCATACATTTTCAGTGAATCATCAGGTTGTTTCTCTCCTTAATCTTTAAGTGTAATTTTGTTTTTACAATTTCTGTTATTTGAGACTATTGTAATTGAGTTCTTGAAGCATTGGCTAGAGTAGTGTTCTCTGGTTCTTGTTCTTTAGGAGTCTAATAGGATTTTATATTTCTATTCTTTATCTAGTGTTGATAAAGAGAGGTTGTTATCAAGCTTGTAAGAACAAGATTTTATAATAGTGGAACTTTAATCTAGTGTTGATTAGAAGAAACTGGATGTAGCTTCTGTTGTGAAGTGAATCAGTATAAATTGCTTGTGTTAGTTTTCTTTATCTCTATCTTTACAGGTCATCTTGTTCATTTGATCTTGTCTTCATTATCATTACCTAACAAGTTCTATTTTGAGCTATTAGTTTCTTAAACTGAGTTGGTTGATTGAATAAGAGTATTTTTGGTTTTAAAAGTGACAAAGATCCTTAACTCTGATTTGATAAATAATTTTAAAAGACCAAGTTTAAACCAATTCACCCCCCTCTTGGTTATTATGGGTATTCCTATTGTTTTCAATCTGTTATGAGTGCAAGAAGTTAGGGCACTTCAAGTTAGAATGCCCTAATCTTAAAAAGCCAAAGGATAAGAAGAAGAAAATCTTCAAATCCAAAAAGAAAAGCCTTGTAAGTACTTGGGAGGACCTGGATGATTCATCGTCTGACGAGGATAGTGAAGAATAAGCCAACCTTGTCTAATGGCTGATGCGTCCACCAGTAATGCAGAACCAGCACTGGATGCAAGTTCAAATGATGAGGACTCTCAACCTGATGACATTGTCAACTCTAATGGTAAAGAGGTAATATTTGAATCCAAAGAAGACTTAATTAAATGATATAATCAACTTCTATCTTCCTCTACTCGCATCTCTAAAGCTTATAGAAAACTAAACAAATGTTTTCAACACCTTGAAAGAGAGCATAAGGATCTCAAAAAAACTCATCAAGTTCATTTAGTTGATTTTGTCCTGAAAATCACTTCGCCTGGTAGTGTACCAGATGCCTCTATTTATGAGGTAGTCCAGTAGACGCAAAAATCTTCTTAAGGACTTTCAAACTTGGAAGAAAGGATAGAATCCTTAACCATAGCTCTTGAAGATTTATAAGAAGGGCGCAAGGAAATTCTTATGCAAAAAAATTTACTTTAAAAAGAATGCACCCATGCTAATGATGCACTTAATAAGCTAAAAAAAAAAGAACTCAGATCTCTGGATGGAATGTCAATATTATAAAAAAAATGTCTTCTAATTTGAACTATAAGCTTAAAGGACGTAAGGTCTTTAAGGAGCTACCTCCTGAGATTGTAAAACTCTATAAGGAGATAAAAACCTTAAGAGATAAACTAGGAAAATTTGTTAGTGGTCATGAAGCCCTTAACAAAATTAAGGTACAAAGAAACCGCAAAGACAAATTTGGCCATGGTGTCAAAGGCAAAAAGATTGTACATGGTGAAGAAGTCATTGTTTGCTATTTCTTTGGAAAATTGGGTCATGAAACTCATAAGTGCAAGGACCTCCCTGAAAAGGGAAACCATCAAAAGGTCCATCCAACACCTACAAACACCTACATGCTAACAAGGAAAAAGGACCCAAAAAGATTTGGGTACCTAAGATCAAAATAATTCCTATTGCAAACCTCTTTGATAGCAGAAAAAAAACATTAGTCATGGTACCTAGACAGTGGCTGCTCACAACACATGACAAATGAAAATTGTATGTTCTAATCCTTAAGCCCTATGTCTGGTAGGGTGGCCACTTTCGAAGGGAATCAGAAAGGTCTGATAACTGGTGTAGGTAAAGTATGTATTCCTCCCCACCCACCTATAAATAATGTTTTACTTGTTAAAGGGTTGAAGCTTAATCTGTTGAAGATAAGTCAATTATGTGATAGTGGATACAATGTCGCCTTTAATAAGGAAGTGTGTATCATCCAGAACAACGATAGCTCTTCACTCTTCTCTTATAAGAGACAAGGAAATCTCTACAAGATTAAAATTGGTGATTCGTCCAGTCAAAAGGTGTCATCTTTACTTTCAGTCAAAGAGCATAATTGGGTATGGCATAAAAATCTTGGTCATGCTAGCCCGAGGTTAATCTCAATGCTTCAAAAGCATAGCCTCGTAAGAGGACTTCCAAAGCTGTTATATCAAGATGATTCTCTTTGTGAAGCTTTCCAAAAAGTGAAACAAATTAAAAGTTCTTTTAAAGCCAAAAATATTGTTTCCACATCTGGGCCTTTAGAACTCCTACACCTTGACCTGTTTGGACCAACCAGGACTGCATCCTTCTTTGATGTGGATATGGTCTAGTCATAATGGACGATTACACTAGATGGATATGGGTTAGGTTCCTAACCCAAAAGGATGAGTCTTTTGATACCTTATATAAATTCTGCAAAAATATTCAAAACAAAAAAGGCATTTGTATCTCTTCAATCAGAAGTCATCACGAGGGAGAGTTTGAAAATGTTCTTTTTGAAAAATTCTATGAACAGAATGGTATTCACCATAATTTTTCCACTCCAAGAACACCACAACAGAATGGAGTTATTGAGAGGAAAAATATATCTCTTCAAGAAATGGCAAGAACAATGCTTAACGATCACTCAACTCTCAAATACTTCTAGGCTGAAGCAGTAAACACTACCTGTTATTTACAAACCAAAATTTATATAAGGCCTATCCTAAAGAAGACTCCCTATGAACTGTGGAAGGGATGTAAGCCTAACATCTCTTACTTCAACCCATTTGGATGTCAGTGTTTCATTTTAAATACCAAGGATAACCTTGGAAAATTTGACTCCAAATGTGATTCTGGAATCTTACTTGGATACTCCGAATAGTCCAAGGCATATAGAGTGTATTACTCTAACCTTGACTATGGAAGAGACCATTCATGTAAGATTTAATGACAAAAATCCTGACACTACAATGTCAAAGTTGGATGAGTCCTTTGTAGAGATGAAAATAGAAAATATCGTTAAGTCTACTACTGCGTCCAATCAAGACAAGCTTGCATTCAACTTATCAGTGGACAATCAACCTGAAGAAGTCAGAGAACCAACTGGACACTTGCTGAGGAAACATCATCCAGAGTCCTATATCATTGGTGATCCCAAGGACAAAGTCCAGACAAAGAACTCTCTCAAGCATACAACATTACTTTCAAAGATTGAGCCAAAACATATAGATGTTCTTATGTGAATACTTGGTCAAAGCAATGCAAGAAAAGCTGGACCAGTTTCAGAAGAATGATGTCTAAAATCTTGTAGAACTCCCCAAAGGCAAATATGTTGTTGGAGAAAAATAGGTGTTCAGAAAAAAGCTGGACGAAAAAAGGTAAGGTTGTAAGGAACAAGGCTAGTCTGGCGGCCAAAGGTTACTCACAACAAGAAGATATAGACTATACTGAAAATCTTCCTTTTGTTGTTTGTCTAGAGGCAATACGCATGTTACTATCCTTTGTTGCCCATCATGGCATGATGTTGTACCAAGTGGACATAAAAAGCATGTTCCTTAATGGTATTGTTAAGGAAAAAGTGGGCTTGTGATTGAGAGTTCTATCTACCCCCATCATGTTTTCAAACTTAATAAAGCCTTGTATGGTTTAAAGCAAGCTCTTCGAGCTGGGTATGAAAAGTTAAGTTCTTTTTCAACAAAAAATGACTTTATAAGAGGAAAGGTAGATACTACTCTGTTTTGCAAAGATTACGGAAATAAATTCCAAATTGTCTAGATATATGTTGATGATATCATATTCGATGCCACTAATGACTCTCTGTGAGAGGATTTTTCCAACTTATGCAGGTAGAATTCGAGATGAGTATGATTGGAGAATTAAAGTTCTTCCTTGGACTTCAGATCAAGCAAGCAGACACATGCATATACATACATCAAACTCAATATGTGAAGGAACTTCCAAAGAGGTTTAAGATGGACAATGCAAAGCATCTGAAAACCCTTATGCATCCAACCACTGCACTTGGACTGGACGAAGAATCAAAGAAGGTGGGCGAAAATAAATACAGAAGAATGATAAGATCTCTTATGTATCTCATTGCGTCTAGACCTGACTTTTTGTTCAATGTATGCCTCTGTGCCAGATTCCAAAAGGAACCAAGGAAAGTTCATTTATCTACTGTCAAATGCATATTTAGATACTTAATTGGAACTCCTAACCTTGGTATGTGCTTTAAGAGAGAAAAAGGAATATAGGTTCCTTGGTTACTGTGATGCAGATTTCGTTGGAGATAGAGTGGAAAGAAAAAGTACTAGTGGAGATTGTTACTTCATCGGTGGATGTTTAGTTTCTTGGACGAGCAAGAAACAAGGGACAATAGCTCTATCAACAGCAGAGGCAAAGTATATATTAGTTGCAAGTTGTTGTTCTCAACTTCTATGGATCAAACATCAGCTTGAGGATTACAACTTGTTTGAGGATAAATTTCCTATCCTATGTGATAATACTACTACCATAGATCATTTTAAAAATTCCATCATGCATTCACATGCCAAAAGTAATCATGTTCAAAAGGGTACTATGGAATTACAGTTTGTATCCACAAAAGATCAGTTTGATAATTTATTTACAAAACCCCTTACTGAAGATAGGTTAATCTCTTTAAGAGAAAGACTTGGCATGATCCCTGTGGAATGAAGTTTCAAATCCACCTATAAAGCCTCAACACATTACTAAGCATCCAAAGGACTTATTGTCTATGCATTTAGTTAGTAAATGTTCACTACACACGTGTGTCCAACATATGGGTTGTGACCCTAAACGCAAGTTTAGTGAAACATAGCGTTTTGAGTGCTTTTGTGTTGAGTCACCTAAAGCAGGTCAGATCCTTTTTTAAAAAAGCCCACTTTTTTTCAACTTCCCCTATGTTTTCTCCCTCTTCACCCCAAACACTTAACCGTCACCATCATAAATCCTTTCAATCTTTCATTGTCAAACCTTCTGCAAACCTTCCATATTCTCTATCACAGAAATCTCCATGCACCCAAAACTTCTCCTTCTTTCATAAACTTCCAAAAACCCTAGCAATGGTACGGGTGGCAAAATGGGTCTAGCCCGGCAGGCTAGCCCATTTGGCCTACCATAAAAGTGAGATGGGTTGAGATTTTGAACCCACACTGACTAAATAGGTCGGGCCAACCCGGCCCACAAAAATGCGGGCCAAATCCAGGCCAAGGCCGGGCCAGCCTACCGGGCCAACATCCCACCAATCCTAACATCAACAATATGCTACGGACTACGGTACGCTACACACTACACTACAATAGTGATTTACAAACTTTCTGCTGATATATTAAAATTTAAAAATAGTAAAATATTGAAAGATATTATTGTTGAATTGAGTGGCTGAGAGTGAGTTAGTGAAAGAGACCGAGAAATGATTCAAGTGAAGTGAGGTGAGAGTTTGAGAGAGAGAGAGTGTGAAAGACTCAGAGAGAGGCAGAGTCACAGAGAGCTTCCGACTTCATCTTCGAGACTTACAAACAATGTTAGTTGGGATTGTGTGCTAGTATTTTATTATTTTTGTTGTTTTAAATTGATTTTCTACGGTGCTTTTCTTTGAATGATTAAATAGATGTCTCAAGTTTTAGTATGGAGTCTGAGACTATGAATGAGCATGAACATGTTATGCAATTTCTTTTTCTTGGCTATTAAAGTAATAAGGAATAAATATTGAGTAGGTACTTTACTAGAAAAATCATGTAGATGAGGTTATAAGAAGTATGGGACAAAGGAGGATGATGAATTAAAATTAATTATTTGTATAAATTAATTATATTTATATTTTTTAACAATTTTTTTGTCCTTTTAAAAAAAATTAAACTTTTTTATTTATAGGTGGGATGGCCCACTGGCCCACCAACCCACCTTAAAGTGGGAAGGGCTAGCATTTCCAACCCACTTTGCAAAAGTGGACCAGCCCATCCCGGCCCTTTTTTGGTGGGCTAGGGACAGCCCAACCCATTTTTGGTGGGTTGGCCCACTTTGCCACCCCTAAGCAATGGCCAAGAAACATAACCAATCTCAAGCCACCCAGGCTGAACCTAACTTTAGAAACAACCCACCATCTACTTCATCTGAGGATAGTTCCCCAGATGAAGTTGTACAAATCATCATACTACACCAGTGTCCATCATTGCTGTAGAAGTTACTTTGAAAAACAAAGAACTCAAAGTTCATATCGAACAATTTTTATATATTGAATCTTTTGGAGAATGTTGAATATGTTATCAGGACCCACATCATGTTGTGTGGCATCCACCATTTCTTCGAGGACCCCAAGGTGGTGGTGCCTGAACTTATTCGCAAGTTTTGGAGGACTGCCAAGGTATACCAGAATGAGGTTATTGGAGGATACTTTATTGGACCGGTGCTTGGCACAATTGTGAAGTTATCGATTGAGACCATTGCTCAAGCCATTAGCTGTGAGCGTAGAGGCATAAAGTTCAAGAACAATTGGGGTAATGAACTCGAAGACCACATTGGGCACTTTCTGCAGGGACCCAACTGAGCCAACATGCTAAGGAAATATAGCACCCAGCTGAACAAGGCGAAGATTTTCTAGCAGATTGTCAACAAAGCTATTATCCACAAATAGCGCTCTAAAGACTTCCAATCCAATTTGCCCACAAGTTCATTCTGTACCATCTAATGGAGGGCATTCCCTTTGACTTTCCCTAGATTCTCTTCAATTTCTTTGCAACTGAAGTGATAAAGGACAAAAGCATCGAGAAGGAAATTTACCACATCATTGGGAAGGACAAAAGTATTTGAAACCCCTCCAGTGATAAGAAAGTTCTTGTACGAGACTCCTGTAGAAGTACAAGATATAATCTACTTGGACGAGGTGTTTTTGCCTAAACAGAAAGCCTTCAGCCAAGAGAATATTTTGAAGATGAGGCTGGTTAATGATGGCTCCTTCCAGTAGACACCCTAAGTGGATGACTCTGTTCTCTCTGAACTTCACTAGAAGTTTGGACTCAACATTGGGAGAGATGACCAACTGAATGTAATTCAGGAGAAAGCTACTGATGAAGATGAAGCAATGGATGCATAAACAGGTGCTTCTCAAGCTAAGAAGAGAAGTAAGAAGACGATGGGCGCACCTTCGTCCAAATCTGCTCTTCTTCCACAACGTCTACCTCCCACTCTCGTTGCTCCTAAGACAACAAGTGCAATGGCCCATATGTCCAAAAAGGATGCACCTAAGGAACAACAACCTCTGTCCATTGTAGATCACTTAAGAGGACTCAGTGAGATTGAGAATGATGAGGATGGTCTGGTGTTTCAGAAAAGAAAATTTGTGCCCCCTTCAGATGAGACCATTACGCTTTAAGTGAAGAACGTGAAACCAACACCACAAGTTCCTCTTCCTGATACTCAATTTTGTACCAGCAAACAAGAGAAAAGAGGAGCCCAAAGATCCAAGCATCCAGCAGGCGAGCAGTCATCAATTGTTGTTGATACCACATGTAAATATTCCACTCGTTCGTGAATAGACCTCAACAGTCAATCAATTTGAAAGAAGTCTAAGAAGAACTCAAGTTTTTCATCTGAAGTAAAAGAAGAGAACTAAGTCCACTACTGATATGGGCAAAGAAGTTCAATATCAAGCACCTCCATCTCCCATCCAACTTTATCGCTTCCACCATCAAGGACCACCTGCCATTGATCCCAACCTCACTGATGATGATATTGATGGGTTGAGCTTTCCTGTGGCCGTTCTCTCTGAGAATGCTTACAACATTTAAAGGAGATTCACAAAATTCCAACCTTCAATAGATTGGACAAAACTTCCATTGGACGTGACGAAGAGGGTGTCACCTGTCCTCCGTCCATACATAAAGTGGATGAAGTTTCACCCTCCTCTTCTAAAGTGGATCCCCTTACAAGGGTTGAAGTTCTTTATCCACCAACTTGGAAGCACCTTTACCCTAAGGTATCCAAGCGTTCACCCCCAGTAGCCCTAAGTAAAAGTGATTACAAGATTCCATCTGGGGCTTGCAAAGAAATGGTGAGCTATGATAAGGATATCATTGGATAGTGCCATAAGATTGATGCTCAACAAATTGACCCATCCTCTGATGATTTCCTGCCACCATTTCGACATCTAAAGCATCTCCAACTCTTTACTCCCATGGCCCAGTTCATTCCTTTAGTCGATAACCATCAAGCCATTGCTTTGACTAAGGATGGCATCTTCAATGTTGGGATGATCATGATGCAATGCGGACTGACTTACCAATGACCAAGCTACCCTCCTAGAATTCACATCTGCCTAACTACAACCATTAAGTTCATGCCAAATAGAATTGCTCTAAGATTGCCTCCATTGGGCCTCAGGAGAAAGAAATGGAAGGTTCCTCCTCACAACAAGCCAATGCCTCACCCTGGTCCCAAAGACAATATTGCCATGCACCAATTCCTTATGATCGGAGCAGGTACTTCACCAGGGATGCAACTAAGAAAATGGTTTCTCTAAAGCTAGGCGTGGAGTTCAATCAGAGTGATGCCATGCTCTTTTACTTACAAAGACATGAAGAAAACTCTTGTCTTGCATCTACATCAAAGTACGACAAGGAAGACACCTCTAGTGATATGCGCATAGTGCAAATCTTGTGTCTAGCAAAAAATTAAAGATTCAATGATTGGCATATGTGCTTCCTGAGGCAAGAAGGAGATAACGAGTTCTATTAGTGCCTCATTCATGATACTCCTCCCCTTAGCTCTTGATTCATTTTCAACTACCACAAGTACCCCAAAGCTACAATGCAAAGGGCTATCGTCATTGCTTAGGCAAGGCATCCTATACTCAAAGAGTGTCCATTCTCTCTTGATCAGAACCCTTGGGTTCCAAGACAAGGAATGATTGTTGAACTCTAAAGGAAACAAGACAAACTCAACTGTCAACTAATGGAGAGGCAGAAGCCAAATAACAGTAGGAGAAGCTCGAATCTGAAGAGTTGTTCAACAACCTTCATGCTCATCTTGGACCCCAAGTCGATGTTGTTGAACCTCCGCTAGTTGACGTCACTTCCCAACTTATCTCTTGTTTTTACCCCTTTTTTAGTTTTGAAATGGCCTTTCATATTGATTTGTGACATTATTGTACATTATTTGAACGTGTTTTTGATGTGCTATATTATACAGTTTAAGAACATATGTTTAACTTTTTAATTTATAATAATTAAAAACCTTGAATAAAATCCTTATTGATTTTGCAGATATGTACATCTTTTATGGCATATGTGGAAGTAGCAACTATTTTAGCTCTTAAAAAAACCATTTGTGGCAGGCTTTAGTCGCCACAAACTGCATTTTAAGCCACCACAAATCACTATGTTTTTGGTAGTGCATGCTATCCAAGTTTTAAAAACAATAAACTTGAAGTTAAAAATAAAATGGATCTTTGTTAAGGAATAGTATACGCTACGGTGATTTAGATATTTAGAGCTCAATTATGTGGAAATCTTGATACATGACTTTTTATTATTAACATATATTGGATAGGTTATACATGATGTACGGATTTCCTTTCCTTTTTTTTCACCCCATTACTTAGAAAAGGGGGTTTCAATGTTTCAAAGGTAAACTTCAACTTTTTGCTCAACCATGCTTCACAGAGCAAAGTTGTCATTCCCCACAAGATTCTCTCCTATATGCTTTTTTTTTGCTTTAGATCATTATGCCTAGACTTTAAAAAGAAGTCCCTAACTATGATCAATGTTGCGAAATCCGCACACTACGGCAAGTGCACCGATCATTTTCAAGTGATAAAGATTAGGTAAGTAAGTATCGTTCTCCACAGGGATTGGGGTGATTTCACAGCAATACTAATGAATGTGATTGAAAGTAAAAATAGGAAATTACGAAGAGAAATGTTGTTGATTGGATTGGTTGTTTGAATGCAAAAACAGAAATTAAAGAAATGCAGTAAATTGAGTTAAAAGATTATCAATGGAAGATTAATTGTGGTCAGGCACAATCCCCTCTGATTCCTCCTCTTTCACCTGACTGGTTTGTTAAGTTAACATGCACATATGATAAATCTCTCCTAATTTCGTAAACCCTAGATAACTAGCGATTCAGCCCTTTAATTCGATCGAGAACCCTAAACCCTTAGCGATTCTGTCAAACTAACCATTTAGAGAATATATCATATGGGTTCCTGTTTATGATTGTTCAGAGAATAAGCCTTTCCTAGATTAGTTAATCCCTAATCCCTTAGTGAATTAACCCTTTAACCTGAATCGAAAACCTAATTCCTTAGTGAAATCTATCAATTTAAGCAATTAAAAGATCATATTATAAAATTCTGCACTTACGCATCCCTATTCCTAGGTGATGAACAAATGTTATTCTTAACAGGTCAGAAATTAGAACCCCAACGTTCCCATTGCAAACCCTAACTCTAAGTACTTAATTGAAGTGATCAATTCCAAATAAGAGTAAGAAAGAAGAACAGAAAAGAATAAAACAATCAAAACATATGTATTTCAATACCAGTCAAATTACAGAGGAGTTCTCATCAGTTCATGGTCTTCCCACAATACAAGGTTTAGCCTGCCATAGACCTCAAGAACATCAAAGCAGTAGAATAATTCATAGTTGTATAGAAACCCTAGCCTTGATTCTTGAATTCCAGAGGTTTAGAATGATAAAATATGATGTTAACAGCATCCTTGACTCAGTTCAGAGGCTTAATATTTATAGAATCATTTAATTATGGTAACAAAGCCTAATCCTGCACTCAAATCTGTAAAAGATAAACTAAATGAGGAAACAGGATCCTCATGGCGCGGATCGCGCAGCTTCCCGCGCTGATCGCGCGGCTAGCTCGAATGGATGGCGCTGATAGCGTGGAACTCCACGCTAGTAGCGTGGAGTCTACGAGCTAAAAGTTGATGCTGGTCTTTAGTGGCGCTGATGGCGCGGTTATGGCGCGGCCCGCGCGGACGCTTCGAATGGTTGACGCTAACCGCGTGGATGCCCACGCTGATCGCGTGGGTTCTTTGAGAATGAGGCCTGCCTTTATGTCGTTGGCGCGGTTGGCGTGAGTTCCCAAACGATCCGCGCGGGACTTAAAACCTTGAATTGCTTCCCTTTTTGCCTTGAACTTCCTCTTTCTTATCCTGAAATGCACAATTGATATTGAATTGGGATTAAAAACAATAATATGATAATTTTAACTAGTTCTAATCTATTTTCCTAATTATTTAACTAAATTATAACTTAAACTAGCCTAATAACTAAGATGTGTTTGCAACATATCAAACAATTCCCAGATTTGAAAGTTGCTGTCCCCAGCAACAAAAAGAATTCAAGATTAAGCACGAATCAATAATCAAACACAAACCACAATTTACAATCCTGGAATTATCATGCTACGTATGATCAAATTCACATCAAAGCTTCATGATACTTTCACTGCTGCCAATCCATGAGAGTTACTTGAGTGTTCCTCACAAAGTTGTGTTTAATCACTAATTCACTCAAGTGTATAAGGTCATAATGATTCTCTTACTCAACAATATCACAGCACTACCATAGGCTTGAAGATATTCTCAACAGTCGCAAGTATGACTTGATCAAAAGGTCTTTTTGGCTTGTAACGTGGCTGGGCTAAGGGTAGGAATTATCTGGATAAGTAGCTTAATGAGAGGCTAGATCCAGTCCCTTAAGTCCACAACATGCTTCTTGACTTCTTTTCAAAAACTGGTACTTTATTCAATACTTTATTCTAATGTAAAAACAGAATAATAAACTTCTTTTTTTTTTGAATTTTTTTCACCATTTTTCTTTTTTTTTTTATAAAAATCAAAACATAACAAACAATAACAAAATTAAAATCTATTGCCGCTTCTCAAATTCCAGCTGATGGACTTATTGTTATCCAACTTGGAACATGCTTGTTCATTCTTGTTCTTCATCACCAATTGGATTCACTTGTATTCCTTGATACCTTGACGGATAATTCCCTGTTTTTCCACTGTTATAGACTTAATTCAACCTTTCTAGCCTCAGGGGTTTGGTCATTTGGATATAGCTCTTGATTTAGGACATTTTGAAATGAAAGGCTTAGGCTCAAATAAGGTGCAATTGGAAAATAATTGAAGGTGAGTAAATTTGGCCCTAGTTTCAGAAGAAAAATTGCCTTGATCATATCAAGTCACACCTGCATCTAGAGAAACAATTCAAGTTCTAGAGTACAATGAAATTGGAGTCTCTCGGAAAGAAAACATTACCGTTGTTTGGCTCAAATCCTTACAGGTGTTCAACTCAAGTCAATCTCAGCTGGCTGCACTTCAAGCATCATTTTACTTCAACATTCATTTCACATACAAACACTCACATTCCATTCATGCATCATGCAATTCATGCTATATTTCATTTCATCAAGCTTTCATCCAGAAATCTTATCCATCACTGTGTCCATTTACTTTTATTCTGAAAAATTTGATTTGCTGCTTATTTTTGAAAAAAAATTGAAAAGTTCTGTTAGACGTCATTTATTTCTTGATTGTGATTTGCGAAATAATGCGTAACCATTCCCAGATTTATATGTTGCTGTCCCCAGCAACCACAAATAAGATCACAGCGCTTTGGAAAATTTTGAGCATTATTTGGAAAATTGCATTCAAATCAACATTGATCTAAACAGTTTTTATTTGCAAGAATAAATCATAAGATGGACCATATATATATATATAAATGCAGAATTGTAAAAGTGTGTATGTTGTGATGTAGATGTCTAGTGCAGAATCATAAACCACACACAAAATATACAAACCAGAATAAAAATGTAAAATAGAACTGAACAGAAAAATAAAATATGTCCTGATCACTCCTCCTCTCCCTCTCTAGGCTCTACAATCTCTGCAGCCTCGGAAGTTTGCAATGTAGGCTCCTAAGTGGTGGTATCAAAGGCTGCATCATCTGAAGGAGCAGAAGGGATCACTGTGACTACTGCAGGGGTGGTGTCTGCTGGTGTGGTAGAAGGATCTAAAGCTGCAACTGATGGTGGGGTAGGAAACTGATACTCTGTAGGAGGAATGCCCAAGTGTCTGCAAATCGCTCCAAGCATACTAGTCTGCTGAGCTAACTGGGTCCGGACAAACTCCTGGAAAGCCAGATATGTGGAGGAGTCTGTGAAAAGGGGCTCATGGCTAGGAGCGGTGGAAGAAGATGGTGGTGCATCTGCTGGTGGCGGGGCATCTCTAGGTGGCTGAACTGGGTGGGGCTCCTCTGGTGCTGGGAGGTCTCTGGGGGAACGGGTCACAATTTCTTCAGGTGTGAGCTTTGAAGCTCGAAGAACCTGCTCGTCAGTGGCAGTCGCCATGGCATCCAAGTATGTCTGATGACTCATGAGGGTGGAGATGAGGACGTCCATGGGCTCGTCATCGTCAATGTGCACGCCCGCTTGGCGACATAGATGGAGGATCAAAGAGGAATGCGCCAACCAGGACTTACTGCTGGCATCCTGGATCATGCGAAGAATGCGGTTAGAAAGAATGTTAGAGATGCAGAGGTTACCTTCACCGCGGAGAATATAAAGAAGAATTGCTCGCTCAACGTTCACATTAGTCATGTTAGTAGATGGTATGACTGTGTGGTTCACAAAATGATGCCAGAAGGCTGCGTCTCCAACCAAATCATGCTTCCACAACTTCTCTGGTATGTAATCAAACCCTGATTTGGGCTTCCAATCAGTGTAGAGGCCTGTAATGGCCCTGCGGATGGTAGCGGCAAGCTGAGGGACTTCCTCTCTGTACAATTTGGTGAGTGCATCTGGCTGCATCGTGAAGAATAAGTGACTGAAGGCACACCTATGGAAGGGGTCATAGTGGGTGTCCAGCAAACGCTCAATGGCCTTCTCATCAAAAGAAACTTGAACTCCTCGAACCCAAGAAAGAAAACTCCTCGCCACTGTGGAGGGATCGACATTAGCTAAGAACTCCTTCAAGATCATACTGGAGCTGGGTTCCGGGAAGCTGACAAGTCTCTGCCACTGACGTCTGATGATCACCGTCCTCACTGGGTTGTCCTCAGGTAGTGTTTCCCACAACATCCTCTTCTCGAGAATGATCTTCTTCTGGAGATACCAGGTGTCAAACTTCTCCTGGCACTCAGCTGTCCTGAAGCGACCCTCATCAAAATCTGCGACTCGGGCTCTTTTGCTACCCCCTGCACCCGTGGTTTTCTTCTTGGCTTTAGCTACTTGTTTACCCTGAAAATTAGAAAAGAATCGAAAAAGGTATATGTGGGTTAAGGATTTGGAATTCCAGATTGGGTTCCTTCCTTGGATCAGATCAATGAAGCCACAAGTAAATCAGAATAGTGTTCCATTAAGCACAGTTCATGTAGCAAAGTCTGGTTTTACCATTCCCAGATTTAGGCATTTTATATACACCAAAATTCAGAGTTCAAGCATTGCATGTGAGTACAGTCCTAATACCTTTTGTCCTAAATAGCACAGATACAGATCAAGCAAGACAGGTTCAACATCAATCTGATATAGACATCAAAAGTCTGGTCACTATGTTGTATGCAAGGTCAGTCCAGAAACAATTCCCAGATTTAATACATGAAGTAATCCAACACTTAGACAGTGTACTAGCTCCAATTAAAAAGAAACTTAAATCCAAGAACCCTACTAGTTGTCAAGCAACAAGTTATAATAAAAAAAAAATAGTCCACTCGATTCCATTCAATTCAAGTCATTCAAGTTAATTATGGGTCCTCCATTCCCAGATTTAATTATCTTACCTATTTGTCAAAACAAAACTCAGATATTGCAAGTAAGCACCACGTCAATTTTCAATTTGGTTCATAACTACATGCATATTCTGTCACATAATAGATGGAGGCATTTGGATTCACAGATTTGACTCCTTGAGAGTTCTCAATTCATTAAAACGCTTGTTCATATAGTGCAGTCAAAACAGAGATTATGGTCCAATCACGAAAAGGCAATAAAACGTATGGCCACAATGAAGTTACCAAACCATGTAGCAATTACCTTGTGAGCAATATGATATTGTGGGCTTCAACCAAGTTCATCACTTAAAGCACATATCTAAGACCAAAATAATGCACTTAAACCTTATTCTCATCATATCATTCCATTTAATTAAGGCCTGATGTATATTAACTCAACTGTGGCATCAATTCATTCCAATCTCTCTTTCAGGCATTTCATCAAACATGTAATGGGCAGATAATCAACTTGATACACTATGCTTATTTGGATTACATCACACTCCCATTTAAACAAAAACAAGCACAATTAGTCAGAAATTCACAAATTTGATTTTCTACCCTAAGGTTCCCAAGCAATTTCTCAAAATTGAATATGAAGAACTGAAGCATTGCACATTGGGTTTCTAGTTGGTCATCATTACTCATTACCAAGCCATTAAGGTTCAGAAGTGTACCTTGTCTCCAGCCATTATGTGAATTTCAAGCTTGGTCCCAATGAACAGCTTTTGCAGAGAATTTTGAGAATGAAAATGGTGAAGAGTGTGAACGGAAGAGAGAATGAAAGTGAGAATGAGAGGGTTATGCTTTTTTAAAGGTGGAATGGGATTGAGGGAGAGGTTAATGGAAGTTAATGGTGGGCTATGGTTCAGGGTGAAAATGGTGGAGCAGTTTTGAGGGAGAGAAGAGTGAGGCGCAAAGAGGAAAATTCAAAATAAAAAAACAGTTCCCGCGACCTCACGCGGATCGCACGGCAAACGGCGCGGATCGTGCCATTAAGCACAGGAAGGGTCATCCTTGCGGTCAATCGGTGCGAATCGCGCGACAATCCACGCTGATAGCGCTATGTCCCCAATTTTTGACCTGTTAAGGCGCCTTATCCACGCTATTAGCGCCATAGTCACGCTAATAGCGTGACTTAATGCAGAAGTGAGGCTCATGGTCGAGCAACTCGCGCTGATAGCGCGAGATCTCACGCGGTTAGCGTGGATTGGTCGTGGTTATGGCGCGGATGGCGCCACTATTGGCGCGGATGGCGCCACTATTGGCGCGAGTCGCGCCACATCTTTTTCAGCCCTTTCCTTGCTTTTTATTTAGTTTTTAATTTTATTGACTTAATTAAAAATGCTACCTAAATTGACTATAATTGAATAAAACTAACCTAAGGCTAAGGCTATAAAAATCTAAAAGGGAATTAAGCTGTAAAATGATGCATGAGATTAATACTAGCATGAACTATGCAATGGACATCTACTGCTAATCAATTCTAAAATGGCTACCACTATTGAAACTATGAAAGCTTGAAATGCTTTAGATTCTAGAAATGCATGAATGATGTCTTATGCAATAATTCCATGTTACTGTTATCAAAGAACTTGACATATACAGAATTTTTAAATCACTACTGCAGAAATTTAAACCGAATGTTATTGACTCTAAACAGAACTTAAATAGAGTCTCAGTAAATATGTACATTACTGGTGGCTCGTTTAACGTCTTAAGCTAGACGCTTACCTTCGTTTAGATCTCAGTGGCATTGAGTGGAACAGAAGCTGAAGTTCTGTCCACCTTCCCTCTAAAATAATGCTTCAAACGGTAACCATTTACCTTAAAAGCTCGGTCACTATCCAGAGGTGAAATTGCTACTGTGCCATAAGGAAAGACCTCTCGTACAAGGAACGGTCCAGACCAGCAGGACTTTAATTTACCTGGAAAAAGTCGCAGGCGGGAATTATAAAGCAGCACTTGTTGGCCAGGAACAAACTCCTTTGGACGAATTTGATTGTCATGCCACTTCTTTGTCTTCTCTTTGTAGATTCTGGCATTCTCATATCCAGCTAACCGGAACTTATCTAATTCATTCAACTGAAGCAACCTCTTTTCATTAGCTTTGGTTAGTTCAAAATTTAAAAACTTGGTTGCCCAGATTGCTTAATGTTCAAGTTCAATAGGGAGATGGCAAGCCTTACCATAGACAAGCTGAAAGGGAGACATACCTATAGGAGTTTTAAATGCAGTTCGGTATGCCCACAAAGCATCATCTAGCTTTTCAGACCAGTCTTTTCTTGATGCTCCAACAGTTTTCTCTAAGATTCTTTTCAATTCTCTGTTGGAAATTTCTACCTGGCCACTTATTTGAGGGTGGTATGGGGTTGCCACTTTATGCTTAACTCCATATTTAGCCAACAAGCTGTCAAACTGCTTGTTGCATAAATGAGTTCCTCCATCACTTATAATGGCTCTTGGCACCCCAAATCTTGTGAAAATGTTCTTCCTCAGGAATGAGACCACCACCTTGGCATCATTGGTGGGTAAAACAACTGCCTCAACCCACTTAGAAACGTAGTCCACAGCAACCAAGATGTATTGGTTGGAGAATGACTTATGGAAGGGTCCCATGAAGTCAATGCCCCACACATCAAAAAGATCCACTTCATGGATGTTGTTTAATGGCATCTCATCTCTGTGAGAAACATTACCTGTCCTTTGGCAATTATCACACTACACCACAAAGTCTTTAGAATCTTTAAAGAGTGTTGGCCAATAATAGCCACATTGTAGAACTTTGTGTGCAGTTCTGTTTGCTCCAAAATGCCCTCCGTAATTGGAGGAATGACAGTGCCACAGAATATCCGGCACGTCACTTTCAGCTACACATCTGCGGATAACATTGTCAGTGCATTGAAAATATAAGTAAGGGTTA
>PYAF01001316.1:837792-849996 GCA_007407185.1 Glycine tomentella | reverse complement strand
GAGACTCTGCCGGAAAGAAGCGGTGATGGGGCCCTTCATCAATTCTTCTCTTAAGGAGGTTCTCTCCATGCTTGGTTAGTTTCTCTTATGGATTGGATGTAATCTTCTACTTTTAAGTATCTCTTTTAATATTTATTTATGCATAAGTCTTTTCTATTTATTATTGGTAATTTTATTCCGTGCTTAATGCTTGATCCTAATTGATCACTAGTATCACGAACTTAAACTCGAAGTGAGACTGAAAAGTAATCTTAGGGTTTGAACTGAATAAATTTACTCTTTACGTTACGTTGCTAGACATAGAGCATAACGTTTAGATTGCAAGTAATCACGCGAATATAATTATAACGCTGGGATATTTATTGCATATGCGAGGGATCGATATTTGATAAATATTCTTAGGATTCTCAAATGCGAGGGATCGATTTGGAGTGATTTTATGTGTGCATCAATAATAAAAGAAAATAACTTATGCATGGTAATGTTAATTGAATACTAAGGGTATGAACGATGAAATCCAATCCTACGTTCTTAATTTAATCAAATTCGTATTATTAGTTTTCGTAATCTTTCATAATTTTCCGTAATTTTCCGTACTAAGTTTATTATTTCCGTTTCTTCTAAATTTTCATAATTTCTGTGAATCTGCAAATACATGAAACTCCATTCACACTCATTGTACATAACTATTAAACTGTTAAGCTTTATTTGAATTAATTGAGTAAAAATCAAGTCCCTATGGAGACGAACTTTTATAAATTTTGTAACTTACAACGACAATTGGTACGCTTGCCAAAAGTCTAACACTTGGCCATCAATATTTGCCTCAAGCTATGAACCTATTTTGCTAGCCTTGACACTGGTGTGAGTATTGTTGAATTTGAGTTTAGGATATCTTGGTTAAAGGTGTGATTGATCAATGTGGGTCTGTGCACTTGCTTGTCTAACATTAGCTGTTTGTACCCATATCTTGAACTTAAATTCTTGTTCTTCAGTCAATTTGGTCCCTTGCTTGTGGTTTCATATTTGATATCAATTATTGTCCACCACCTGGTATCAATTAAATCCGGGAATCCCAGCATTGGATTAAGGATGCATAAATGTGTTGTCGGTGTGGCTGTTGGTTTCCCCTGTGCTTTACTTGATGCTGTGTTGCTTGATATGGTTTATTCCAAATCTGGGAATTGCAGAATTCCAGTGCTAATGCCTATTATGTTTCTGATAAGCCTACATGAATACATGTGGTATGTTGGATTCTTCTGCATTTCAGGGAAAACAGGTGGATACAGGAAAGAAGAAAACCACTACATGGACAACCAGCAGTAAGCGGCCAAGAACAGCTGACTTTGATGACGGCCGCTTCCAGTCGAAGGCTCATCAGGAGTGCTTCGACAAGTGGTATTCCCCTAAGAAGATTATCCCAGAGAGGCAGATTGACTGGGAGGTCTTATCTGATGATTCCCTAATCCGGGAGGTGATTGTGCGTCGCCAGTGGCAGACACTGGTCAGCTTTGCTGAGCCCAGCTCCAGCTCCATCCTGAAGGAGTTTTGTGCGAACGTGGATATGCCTTCTGTGGCACTGCATAGGCGCAGCTGGGTCAGGGGCGTGGTCGTTCCTTTCGACCACGAGTTTATTGAGAGCTTCTTGCAGACATCCTTTGACAGCCTCCGCCGCTGTGGATTTGTGAAGTGGTACAACAAGATGCAGCCCTACCCGTGCACTGGCCGTGCTACTTACAGAGACGATATGCCTCAGCTGGCAGACGAGCTCCGCCACGGCATCACCTGGCAATTCTCAGCCTGGAAGATGAAGACGGGTATGGACTATGTTCCTGAGAAGCTTTGCCGCCAGGAGCTAAATGCGGAGTCAAATTTCTAGCATTTATTCGTGAACTCCAGCATTCTTCCATCCTCTAACTTGACGGATGTGAATGTGGAGCTGGCTTACTTACTCTATGTTCTGCAGAGAGATATCAACCTTGATATCTCTTATGCTCTATCAGACCGCATCCTGCACATGATTCAGGATGGCAGCCCCCGCTCCCTCCTTGGCCACTCCTCGCTCATATCTCACTATGCATGCACGCAGGGTTGGAAATCCCTGATGACGAGCCTAGGGATGTGAGGTTAGGGACTATGTTGACTCAGAGGCTCTATCAGGACTCCGTGAAACGCGCTCTTTAGGAGCAGCTCATTCGTGCTTTTGACCTCACACCTGAGGATATGGCTGCCAGAAGCCCGCGGTATGGACCTTGCGAAGGTTTGGAGGATCCCATGCCTGAGGTTCCCGTCTTCCCTCAGCAGCCAGCACCACCACCAGCAGCAGCATCATCACCGCCACCGTAGGACACCCCTGCTGCATCCAGCCAGGTACCTCACCGTGAGTCCATCTTTGAGGACTCAGCTACTTATGTGAGGATGCAGCAGCAGATAGACCAGCTCACCACCATCACCATGAGGATTCAGCAGCAGTTGGAGCACCAGACCATGACCACCCAGAGGATGCAAGCACAGATGGACGAGCAGACCAGGATGCTCACAGCACTGTGCCAGCATTTCTCTGTGGATCCTGCCATCTCTCCACCACAGCCTCCTCCACTTTCTTTTGCATTACCATCACCTTCAGCAGCAGCCACCGACACTATAGATGAGGATCAGACTCACTGATTCTCCTCGACCTCCATCCTTATTTACTTTATGCTTTATTTTACTGTCTTTTACTTTTCTGTACTTTACATTCAGTTACATGACACTTTTTGCATACTATGTGGCACTGTCAGTGTGTGCCTAAACATATTACATTCTGCCATATTTTAGTACTGTGTTATGCATGAGTCGTTTCCTCTAGTAACGTGTCATTTGCTTTGTGTTTATGTGTGTCATTTGCTGGGGACAACAACTGTCTAAATCTGGGAATGGGGCACGTTAATCGAGGAAACACGCGTTAGTCGTACAGTTCTTTCTGTTAATCATACGTTTTTTTTTTAAACATGAATAGTAGGCAGACACTTTTTGGTCAAATTTCTTTTTGTGAACATATACAGATAATTAACTACAATTGGTTTTGTGTCTAATTTTAACCTAACCATAGGTGTACATATTAGACATTTTTGTTAAAGGCATGCTTGTCCCGGATTTGGATTTGCTCAATCAGTTAGTTGTGAATTTGATTTTGGAAAGCATTGGTGATATGAATCATGACTTGATGTTGTATGAAACTTGAAGTGAGTGTGTGAATGCTTGTATAGCTGAATTCATTTCGAAATCGAATGCTATGTTTGATTTGACATCGCCATAAGTCTAGCTTGTACCACAGCCTGGGAGGTTTGGGCTTAAACAGTTAAGTTCTTCTAGAGCGACCTCACAGCAATAGGACTCTAGAACTTGCTCTGTTTCTCTCTGATGCATGCATGATTGATGTGATAAAGGCATTTTGTTCTGATAAGCTTGGGCCAAACAGCCTTCCTTATAATTATTTCCTTTGCTAACCCCTTTGAGCCTGAAACCTTCTGTTGTTTAATCACCTGATAAATACATCAAACCACAATTATTACCTTACCTTGGTTGAGATTGAACTGCTAATTGATCTGTGGTTTTGCAAGAAAAGAATACAAATATCAAGGTGAATACAAAAATGAAAAGGGATGAAAAACAAAGAATGGCATTCAATTAAAGCCAATTGAAAAATGAAAGGAAAGAATCAGCAAATTGAAAGAAAAGAAAGGGCAAGGAAATAATAGATTGAAAAGAGAAAAAGTTCAAAAATTTAGTAAGTTCAATCTCAATGCTTGTTTAGTCACTTCCCAAATGCTCCTACCTGTAAGCCAAGCCAAGTTACAACCCTTTTAAGACCTTTTGATCAGTTATGCATGTGTTGTGTTTCTTTTTATAGGAACTTGAGAATAAGATCAAGCCTATGGTAGTGCTAGGGCTGTGATGGATTGAGAGAATACCCAGACACTAGAGTGTTGAGTGAAATATAGCATCTGTAAGGGGTATTCAAGTTAGATTGCTATGTGTGATGGATTTGAAAAGCTTTGTGTGAAGTTTGATTTAATTCAGCTGTTTGTAGCATTTTAAGCTCAGGGATTGTTTTATTCAATGTTGTTCTAGAGAATTGATCCATGCTTCCTACTTGAACTTTGTTTATTGCTGAGGACAGCAATATCTAAATCTGGGAATTGTTTGATATGCGCCTAGCATATAAGGTTTCCTAAGCTTTTAGAAGCAAGAATTGAGCATTAAGCATGGATAATTGCCCTTTTTATGTTATGATTTGAGCTAATGTGATAAATTGCCAGGAAATCAATCAAAGGTGCCAAGATTAAGCAAAAATCAGAAGAAAAGAACCAAGCTCGAAAGAAAAGTCTGGCGCCAGGAGCGCCATTCATTCTGTAAGTCGGCGCCATCAGCGCCAGTCCCACGCCATCAGTGCCGCACTTCGACAGAGTTAGCTGTCAAGGGTAAAACAGGGATTTCACAAGCTGGGATATAAATACTAAACCCTTAGCATTGAATGGAGGACTTCTTGGAGGGAAACAACACAAAATAGGGTTTTAGAAAGCTTGGGTGCCTTAGCTAGGGTTTTGGGAAGATTGAAGGCTCAAATGGAGGTGTTCTCCATCTTCTTCTTCCTTTACTTCAGCTAGGTATGCCATTTTTTGTAACACAGCCACCCACAATGAGGTTTGGCTAGTTTTATATTGTATTTAGGGCTAAGCACTGAATGTAACCTCTTTTGGATTGTATTGGATGCTATCTTTCATTTATATCAAGTTATTTCACTTTATCTTATTGAATGCATGTTTCTATCTCTCTGGAACTGATCACTCTGGTTGGGTACTGAAAGCTAGGGTTTACAATAGGAATATTGGGATTCTGTGCTTGGACTTGGGTAAAGTGACAAGCTTTACATTGACTAGGGATAGAAATGTATGCTTGTAACCATTTATTGCATCATTTAATGCTTAACCTAATAGCAACCACTAAGGGATTAGGGTAATTACTTGGGTTAAAGGGTTAAGATCACTACGGGAGTAGGGCTTAGCTATTATTGTATGAAAATGCATGTTCGAGTGACTTGGGATAGATGAATGTAGCAAACAATACATGTAAGAAGATATGAAGCATTTAGTGTGAATTACCCTAGTTACTTCACCACATATATCATTACAACCCTCCATAGTCTGTCCTTAATATTCATGTTCATAATTAGGTTTTAATTTAATTTGTTATATACACCCAACACCAATTTCTCATAAATATTTGTCATCCAACCTATCGATATTAATTATAATTTAATTGGTCAACAATCCTCGTGGGAACGATATCTTTCTTATCACTTTATTACTTGTACGATCGGTGCACTTTTCGACTACGCAACAGCTTCCTTGGATGGGACAATCTTGTCTCGAGTCAATAGAGTGGCCATGGAAATCACTCCTGAAGTCTGGCAAGTAGTGGCTGGGATTTCCTTTGAAGGTGAAAGGAAATTTGAGGAAGAGGCTGGGGGGTACAATAGGGTAGATACCTATAGAGGGATGCTTTTTGATCCTCACATGAGACTGAAGCTTAGGCTGAGTACTGGCCCTATGACTCATGAAGATAGACTTATTCATTACATAATCACCTATATCTTGACCCCTAGATTCACTAACCATGCCCAAGCCATAGATGATGACATACAACTTGTGTATGGCATGAAGAACTCCATTCAGATAAATTGGATCCTCATTATTGAGGAAACTATGCTTAAATCCAAAAGATTGGTGAATTATCATTTTCCTTATGCTGTTTTAGTGTCCAGATTCATTGACTATTGCAAATTAGATGTCTCTAATGAGGTTGTTGACAACACAAACTCCAGCAATAGCCTCATCAAAGAGAAACATCTTACCAAGTTGGGAATGGTCAAGACTCCTTATGGTTAGCAAATGGCTGGACAACAAATCTCTGTTGCTGGAAATGAAGAGGAAGCTGATGAAGAAGCAGAAGATAAAGGCCCTGCTCAACCATCTTATAGTCCTTTTGAATCACTCATGATTCAAAAGATGGATGCTTTATTGTCTCTACACCATGAGCACAGGGCTGAAACTAATTCATCTATGGAAGAGATGAAATCTAGGCTAGAAAACATAGAAGCTAGGCTTGTCCTTGATGATTTTGATAAACTAGCTTAGGTTTCTTATGTTTTCTTTCTTGTTCTTTGTTGCTGCTTTACTTTGGTTTCTTTTTCTCTGATTAATGTATTGTTTCTCTTTAATGAAATTTCAATTTCTACTTCTCATTTTTTGCTTTGCTACCTTTTGTCTTTGATAAGCCAAATAGGGGGAGAAAAATTGATTGATAACTAAAGACAAAAATTGATTGATAACAAAAGAGAAAACTCTTTTTTGCTCTATTTTATTTTTTGTTTTTACAAACTAATAACTAATGAAGTTATCTAAGTCAGGGGGAGTAAGCTTACTGAAAGTAAATGATCAAAGTTTATATAAGCATATCTCTTAACACTTGTTCTTGGCAAAGAGACTGATTTGATTTTAGGATAACAAGTTCAACACTTCTATCTTACATCTCTCAAAGCACTTCAAAAATTAAACTTGTGTCCAATCAATATTTAGCATGTTCAAAGCCAAAAAGGGGGAGATTGTTGGATATAGGAGGAGCAACAAGAAGATGAAGCTTGTTCCTTAGAAGGATGTTTGAGCTTTTTCACATGCCTTGAAATTGTAATTCAAAATTAAGTGTATGAGAGAAGCAATCTTTTAATCCCTGCATTGCATACATATAATCATTAACATGCTCACATGTTTTGCATTTAAAAGTATCAAAGCTATTCATGTTTTTTAGAGAAATCAATAAGTAATGACTAATGTTTTTGGACAAATGTAATCTTACTATTTTAATCGATTACACAACAGTTTAATTGATTATTTACTTCGTTTTAAATCTGGAAAAGCTTTGAAGAACAAATTAATCGATTACATGACTTTTGTAATAGATTACATAGTGTAAAATGAAAGTTATGCAGTGCTGCTTTAATCGATTACTATTAATCGTAATCGATTAGATATGCTTATTTAGAAAAACATGTTGTGCTGCTTTAATCGATTACCATTGATTGTAATCGATTTCATAAGCCAAAAAGAAAACAATACTTTGCTGTTTTAATCGATTACAATTCGTATTAATCGATTATTCTGTTTGTTGTAAAACCTAGAATGAGGCTTTGAACACTTTAATCGATTACATAAGCCATTTTAATCGGTTATGTGGCGCATTGTAATCGATTACATTCTGTTACAAAAAACTGTTATAAATAGGATAAAGGCTTGTCTTGAAACTTAACTTGAATACTTCGAATTTTCTGAATATACACAAGCCTTCACAAAGTCAGAAAGTGATTTTCTGGGTTAACTAAGTTCTTCTCCCACTTTTTAATCTTCATGGGTATTGAATGATTTCTTAGGCAGAGTTCTCAAAGAAGTTTTGGAGAAAATGTTCTGAAATTCTTTTTTTAAAATTCAACTCTGATTGGTAAACCACATGCATTCATATTCATTGGATCATCAGGTTGTTTCTCTCCATTATCTCTGGTTGTAAACTTGTTTTTGTAATTTTGGTTATTGGAAGCTATTGTAAAGAGTTCTTTGAAGCTTGTGCTAGAGTAGAGTTCTCTAGTGAAGAACAGAGTAGTGTTCTCTGGTTCTTGATCACTAGGAGTCTAATAGGATTTTAGATTTCTATTCTTTATCTAGGGTTGATAAAGAGAGATTGTTGTAAAGCTTGTAAGAACTGAAATTTATAATAGTGGAACTCTAATCTAGTGTTGATTAGAAGAAACTAGATGAGTGAACCAGTATATATTCTTGTGTTGATTTTCTATTCCTTAATTTCTACTAGTTATGTTGTTCTTTTGTTCTTGGTTTTATTATCATTACTCAACAAGTCCTGTTTTGAGCAATTGATTTCTTGAGCTAAGTGATTTGATTTATTAGAATCATTCTTGGTTTAAAAGTGATTAAGATCCTTTAACTCTGATTTTATAAATAAATTTTTAAAAGGTCAAGTAATAACCAATTCACCCCTCCTCTTGGTTATTGTGGGTATTCCTATTGTTTTCAATCTCTAGCCGCACCAACCAAGCACACAGTAAGTATTGATGTGTAAAAATAGAAGTGTCTCCTATGTAGTAGTTATAGTGGAACTAATTTCGGATATCATACTCTAAAAACTACTTGTGTTCCCGATATAATTAAATTTGCAATAAACTAAACAATTTTGATTTTTATCAATAGTTGGAAGATTTGTGTTTAATTACTTGTCAAAAAATAAAACTCAGAAGCAATAAGAAAATAGTGAGATGAATTCAAATAGACAAGAAAGTCTATGGTTGTGATTAAAAATCATGCAATTGAATTCCCCAATTCTTCCCAATTGAACTCGTAATCATTTGTCAATCGTTGATTTCTCTTAAAGTAATTAATAGGTTTTGATCAAACTTTATTAAGAGTCTTTCTCATAATTCAAATCCTATCTGGTCAATTAGAAAATAAATTAAGAAAAAGTAAAAGCCTAAAGAGAATAATTGAAATACCGATTGTATCAAAAATTCTGAAAATACATTTGTTCATTAATTATTTTAAGGTACCTAATTGTTCTATGGTTCCATCGTTCATACGAAGTTGGCCACAAATATAGTAGAACAAAACAATTGACTGAATAAAGACAAGTTTCAATTGATAAAATTAGGGTTCATTTGTAGATTACATCATACCTTAGAAAAGGGAGTTTAGTTAGCCATAGGCAAAGACAAACACAAAAAGAAACTCAAATACATAAGAAAGATAAAAGGAATTTCACTTTGAAGCCTTCACAATCCTTCCCAAGTACTCTCCAATCCAATAGGGATCTCACTATGCCTCGCTCACCACTACGTACAATTTTCGTGCACAAAATGCTTCGCCTAATAGAAACCTAATTTCTCTATTTAAGTGCGCATTTGCGGTCAAAATTGCCACACGTGTACAAAATTACCACCCGAAGAAAATTACCATGCACGTACAAAATTATAACCCGAACAAAATTATCGTGCACGTACAAAATTATCATGGTCATGGTCTTCTCAACAGTGCCTAAATATCTCCAAAGTGGATATTTTTTAGCTCTTTTTTTTATAAGAAATCTCTTAATCCTCTGTCTTACACAAACTAATACCAAACAATGAGTTTTGCCAAGGAAAGCATGTCACAATGAATCAAATTGACATGAAAAGTCACTAAAAATACCACCAAATCCTAGTTTATCACACACTCATCAAGAGTAACAATAATAAACAAATAGACCTTTAGTACAACTTGAGTCAACAAGTTCAATGAACCCTTTAATTTCTTTTGCTTGAATAAATGCATGTTCATAACCTATTGCTTCCTTTTGATTCTTCTACCACCTTCATGCACTTATCACCCAAACCGCTGCTGCCAAATCATCCTACATGAAAAAAAAATTCAGTGAATAAACATAAACCATAATTAATGCAAAAGGAAACCAAATATTTTACAATGATTTTGCAAATACCAGCCTACCCCAACTTTAGATAAAGCCCAAACTGAACTTCAAGTGCAACAACTACAACAAAACGCCAAGCTAAAATTCAGAAGAATCGACAAATAATAATAATAATAATAATAATAATAATAATAATAATAATAATAATAATAATAATAATAATAATAATAATAATAATAATAATAATAAAAGGAGTGCTAGTAATACACTCTTTCTAACACATTTCTTACTATTTGTTAAAACTCCAAAATCATTATTGGTGTTCTTTAAATAAGGAGTAAAACCCATACAATTTAGTGATTTTTAACATATTCCAACTAATTTATTTTATATATATATATATATATATATATATATATATATATAAAAGAAGATTTTATTATACTGGATGATGTCACGCCTATACATATTCTTCTCAATTAAATACAATTTATTTTATTTTATTTATTTTATTCTTCTCTATCAAATCCAATTAATTTGAATATTTGTTTTAAATGTTTAATTCTTCTATATTAAAATCAAAATCATGCATAACAATTACTTACTTGCCTAAAAGAATTATTGAATTAAAGAAATTATGATCTATATGATTTGAACATTCAACATAACAATACAAACATAAATTCTGATTTAAACTATATTTATTCCAAAAATTCATTAAATAAATCTATTTTCTGATAATTATATTCTGATTTGATAATGTGTGTTTATAAGTTTATACTACACAAAAATAAAATTATTTTATTTTTAACAATATACTTTTCAGGAAACAATTCAAATTAAAATACGACTAATCAAAATAAAATGTGTATCATTATATCAATATTTTTATATGACAATTATTTTCGTTAACAATTAATAGAAAATTGGGAAAATATGTTTGGACATATTTTAAATTTAAATGAAAATAATTACCATGGAAATAATTTATTTCAACATTTATTTTTGGAAAAATAATTGAAAAGGAAACTAATTTTTAGAATATTTATATAAAATAAGTTTCAAATTTGATCCAAAATGATCTTAATGCGAAAGTATGAAGCATTTGTATCTTTTTTCTTAATGCTTTTATTAATTATTATTATGATCTAAAAATATCTTAATTTGGAAACATAATATGTAACAATAAAAATGTTTGAAAATTAAGATAAATTTGAAAATCTTCTGAAAAACAAAGGAACACTTCAAAACAACCAAGAGGGGGGGTGAATTGGTTGAACCTTGGCCAATTAAAATTTTAAAATCAGAGTTGCCACAGGATCTTTATCACATTCAAAAATTGTTTCAACACCAAGAATCAATATTCAATCAAGTTCCCTTTCCAAGAACAATAGAAAACAGAGAATAACTTTCTGTGCAATGAAATTGATTCACAAAGAAAGCAATTAAGAGATTAATAGATGAGAAGAAAGAATAGCCACATATTTTTATACTGGTTCACCTCAAACACTATGAGGCTACATCCAGTTCTTCCACTCAACACTAGAGTAGAGTTCCACTATTGCAAAAATATTCTTACAAGCAATTTTACAAGCCTCTCTTTATCAACTCTAGATAAAGTTCAGAAGTCTAAAACCCTATTAGACCCTTAGAGACCAAAACCCACACTGAGAACACTACTCAGCTGTCCTTAGAAAAACACTATCTCTACACTTGCAAGAAACCCATTTACAATAGACTAATCTTTACAAAAATTCAAAAGAACAGTTTTACACCTTCAAAGACAAGGAAAGATATCACCTGATAATCCAAGAATGCATGCACATGAATGAATCAACTGATTGAATTTGCAGATTATCAACTCAATGCATTCCTTTCCTATGGTTTGAATGAACAATGATTCTTCACCTTCTTGATTCAAAAACCCATATGAATTTGTGAAGCCTCAATGTGTTTAGAAGTCAGGGAATGTAACTAATGAAAGCTCAGAATGTTTGTGAATGCTTAGAACTCGAAAAAAATCAAAAGTCACAGAAGTTTCAAACCTCAGCCTGAGAGGTTCCTTTTATAACAACTTTTTTAACTGATAATAATCGATTAAACCTGCTCCAGTAATCAATTATTTTGCATATGTAATCGATTAAATCAAGATAGTAATCGATTAAAATGCTCATTGTAAGTCCAGAGTTCCAAGAACGAACCATTTAATCGATTATTCCGATACGTAATTGATTAAGCCAGAGCCACAAGTTTTTCTGAATGCACTTTGTAATCGATTACCAATTTCTGTAATCGATTAAGCCAAAGAGTTCCATTTCTCATAAAAAGGCCTTAGTAATCGATTATTCCGATATGTAATCGATTACACTGTTCATGCTTTGTTTTCTGAAAGCATGAAGAACAGAGTAATCGATTCCATTAGCCTTGCAATCGATTAATTCAGTAAGGCTTCATTTTTCCAAAAACTTAGCTTTTTAAATCCTTACTTGTGACTTCTTTTTAATTAATTCTTTTAATCTAACAATCCTAGATTAATGAATAATGCATGATATGCACAATTGGATTATCAGATCATATACTTCCTTTTACATTAATCAAATTGTCTTCAAGCTTCCCATGGAACTTTTCCTTTGAGCATGTTGAAAGCACAAAATCTTGAAGCTTTGATCTTTGTTCATTGATGCTTGGCTTTACTTG
>PYAF01001316.1:809796-833634 GCA_007407185.1 Glycine tomentella | reverse complement strand
TTGATACGCATAGTCACCAAGAGTCCTCCGTGGTGGTCTATTTTCTTCTCCCCCTCCTTTATCAGCCATAATATAAATTACAGGTGGCTTTACTGGTGGAGGAGAATCAAAATAGAAGAAGATTTACTCGGTAGCTTTTTGATTGTTTTGTTTCTTTTCCTTTATGGTCTTGGTAATTTCTAAATTTAATAACGATGTTCTGCAAGAAATTTACCTCAAAAGGAAAAAAGGACAAACTTTGCAATAATTCGTAAGTACCGAGGTTAGGAAAAATAAAATAAAATAAAACACAAAATAATTTATACAAAATAATAATAACGAAAGTAAAGAAAAAGTCCTATTCAACTGAAAAATTAAATTTGAAAGAACTGAGCGAGCGACTCAAGTCCCCGGCAATGGTGCCAGAAACTTGTTAGACTTTTGGCAAGCGTACCAATTGTCGTTGTAAGTTACAAAATTTATAAAAGTTCGTCTCCACAGGGACTTGATTTTTACTCAGTTAATTCAAATAAAGCTTAACAGTTTAATAGTTATGTACAATGAGTGTGAACGGAGTTTCATGTATTTGCAGATTCACAGAAATTATGAAAATTTAGAAGAAACGGAAATAATAAACTTAGTACGGAAGATTACAGAAAATTACGAAAGATTACGAAAACTAATAAAACGAATTTGATTAAATTAAGAACGTAGGATTCGATTTCATCGTTCATACCCTTAGTATTCAATTAATATTACCATGCATAAGTTATTTTCTTTTATTAATGATGCACACATAAAATCACCCCAAATCGATCCCTCGCATTTGAGAATCCTAAGAATATTTATCAAATATCGACCCCTCGCATATGCAATAAATATCCCAGCGTTACGATTATATTCGTGTGATTATTTGCAATCTAAACGTTATGCTCTATGTCTAGCAACATAACATAAAGAGTAAATTTATTCAGTTCAAACCCTAAGATTACTTTTCAGTCTCACTTCGAGTTTAAGTTCGTGATACTAGTGATCAATTAGGATCAAGCATTAAGCACGGAATAAAATTACCAATAATAAATAGAAAAGACTTATGCATAAATAAATATTAAAAGAGATACTTAGAAGTAGAAGATTACATCCAATCCATAAGAGAAACTATCCAAGCATGGAGAGAACCTCCTTAAGAGAAGAATTGATGAAGGGTCCCATCACCGCTTCTTTCCGGCAGAGTCTCCACACTAAATCACACTTCTCTCACTTTCCTAACCTACCTAATACTAATATTTAAGAGCCTAAACTAAAGAAAAAGCTTAAGAAACAAAGGAAAGAGAAGAATGGAGGTTGAGAGGAATGGATTTTGCCTTGGGGGGTGCTTGGTATTTATAGGGGGTGGCCTGGTCGAGTTTGGTCGCCCAAGTGACCAATTTCTTCATGAAATACTCGCTTGGGTGAGTTAAATGCAACTTGCAGCCCACTTGCACGTCCACTTGGCCTTCAAGTGGCCCATTTGCTGTTTCTGCTCGCCCAAGCGAGCAAAATACACTATATTAACTCGCTTGGGCGAGTTAAAGGTACTCTGGTGGGCTTTTGGGCCTGATTTTGCTTTCTGCACCCCAGTTTTGCTGTTATGAGTCATTTTTGGGTCTGATTTGCTTTTTGCACCTCCCAGGTCTGCTATGTAAGCCCTCCTTGCTTGCATTGCTTATTCGGAAGCCTCAGAAATCTATGGAATCTATCAAAATACAAAACATGATTGGATTAATCTTCCAAATATAAAAACTACATTCATACAAGTAATAAATATAATTTAACTAGGTTTAGGACAAGTTTATAAGCAAAGTTATTGAATTCAAAAGATAAGTGCCTGCATTTGAAACTTGAATTTAACTAAATTAAGGCACTTATCACCAAGCCCAACATTACAGAAACACCAACAGAAAATAGTTCACATATATGTTGAGCCCAAAATGTCCAAAATGATATTTACAATTATCGTTGTTGGTGTCAACATTCATTCAATTGCAAGGACACAGAAAACCAGCTACGTTTACAAGTCATACTCACCATCAAAAGCTCAGGACCCTAGACTTATTTTCAACAAAAATTTGTCATGATCACTTTCACAACAAGCTAATGACCAAGAATACAATGTGATCAAATAGGGTTCAGTTAAAAGAGGCATGGTAAAATGCAGAACCATACTTGAACACCATTCCCAGATTAATGTTCACTAAAGGAATTGTGAAATGGCTATGCTTAATCTGAGGAAATTCAAACACACAGCAAACTAGGAAAAACACTTGATAGTGCATCACAGACACAGTTTCACACCAAAGATTCACAAAATTATGTTCTTCTATATAAGCACAGCATGCCAAATTCAAAGCTACGACAACATCACAAGGTATGCATAATTCCCAGATTTATTTAAGGCAGTGGGACAAAAGCAAACATGTTCTAATTAATTACTCTATATACTGAGCACAACCTTAATATTACATTAAACCAAGGGATCAAAGCAAGCAAGGCTTACCTATACTCATATACAGATTACACCTAGCATATGACAGCAACACCACTAGCATTACCTTAAGCAGTAAATAAGAGTTATGAGATTATTCCAATTCAAGCATGATTTCAGACTTAGGCACTCAAAATGGCAGGAGCCAGGTATACAAATCACTAAGGAGTGCTCAATAATTGGCCATTTTAGAACAAGATGCAGAGTGTGGTCCAAAATAGCAAGCATGAATTTCTCACATGCTTTCCCAATGCACAAACAGCAGTTAACATACATATTCCACACCATAACCCTTATGGAACCCTAAGTTTCCAAGGCAATCAAAAGGTTGATACACGCACACCAAAATCAAATCAATACAATTGCATGGGTTAGCAACAGGTGAACCAAGCAATGCATGCCAACAACAATCAATTCACTATACCTTCTATACCTCACCCCACAACAAGGAATCAGGACTCCAAGCAACAATTGACTCATACAATAACTGGCAAAAAGCTCTTACCTTATCACGAGCCATGTTGGAGATGGTACGGAATGCAAGCACGACCAAAATGACCTGTTATGGGAGTAGGGAAGCCTTGAACAGTGTAGGGTTCTAGGAACAAAATGGACTAGGGTTCTAGGAATAGTGTAGACAGAACTAAAGAGGGAAATGAGTGAGAAAGAGATGACTCTGTGGTTTGGAATGGGGGAGCGATTTTGAAAAGGAAGAGGGGTCGAGAACGGAGTGTGTGGGAAATGATGGGCCTGAGAATTTTTCAAAAATTTAAAACAATAAAACTGTCGTAAGTGCCGCGCGGATCGCGCCACCGTCCCAGCCACTACTTGCCAGACTTCAGGAGTGATTTCCATGGTCACTCTATTGACTTGAGACAAGATTTTCCCATCCAAGGAAGCTGTTGTGCAGTTGACAAGTGCACCAATCGTACAAGTAATAAAGTGATAAGAAAGATATCGTTCCCACGAGGATTGTTGACCAATTAAATTATAATTAATATCGATAGAATGGATGACAAATATTTACGAGAAATTGGTGTTGGGTGTATATAACAAATTAAATTAAAACCTAATTATGAACATGAATATTATGGACAGACTATGGAGGGTTGTAATGATATATGTGGTGAAGTAGCTAGGGCAATTCACACTAAATGCTTCATACCTTCTTACATGTATTGTTTGCTACATTCATCTATCCCAAGTCACTCGAACATGCATCTTCATACAATAATAGCTAAGCCCTACTCCCGTAGTGGTCTTAACCCTTTAACCCAAGTAATTACCCTAATCCCTTAGTGGTAGCTGTTAGGTTAAGCATTAAATGATGCAATAAATGGTTGTAAGCATACACTTCTATCCCTAGTCAATGTAAAGCTTGTCACTTTACCCAAGTCCAAGCACAGAATCCCAATATTCCTATTGTAAACCCTAGCTTTCAGTACCTAACCAGAGTGATCAGTTCCAGACAAATAGAAACATGCATTCAATAAGATAAAGTGAAATAACTTGATATAAATGAAATATAGCATCCATTACAATCCAAAAGAGGTTACATTCAGTTCTTAGCCCTAACTACAATATGAAACTAGCCAAACCTCATTGTGGGTGGCTGTGTTACAAAAAATGGCATACCTAGCTGAAGTAAAGGAAGAAGAAGATGGAGAACACCTCCACTTGAGCCTTCAATCTTCCCAAAACCCTAGCTAACGCACCCAAGCTTTCTAAAACCCTATTTTGTGTTGTTCCCCTCCAAGAAGTCCTCCATTCAATGCTAAGGGTTTAATATTTATATCCCAGCTTATGAAATCCCTGTTTTACCCTTGACAGCTAACTCTGTCGAAGTGCGGCGCTGATGGCGCGGGACTGGCGCTGATGGCGCTGACTTACAGAATGAATGGCGCTCCTGGCGCCAGACTTTTCTTTCGAGCTTGGTTCTTTTCTTCTGATTTTTGCTTAATCTTGGCACCTTTGATTGATTTCCTGGCAATTTATCACATTAGGTCAAATCATAACACAAAAAGGGCAATTATCCATGCTTAATGCTCAATTCTTGCTTCTAAAAGCTTAGGAAACCTTATATGCTAGGCGCATATCAGAAGCCTTAGCACAAGTGTAGAACACCTTCACTAATTCAGGGTAAAAAGTATCCTTCATTTCAACAAACTTTTTCAATCCCTGGGCTTCTATCATAATAGGGAATTGAAAACCTTCTCCTATAAACCAGTCAAGGTGTTTAGGAGGGCAAATGAGTTTGGTGGCATTAAACTAAAGGTAGATCATTTTATCACGCTCAGCAGGAAACCAATGATCTAACCTAGTAACTGCAGGGTTAGATGTTTCAGCAGCTTTTCTCTTAGAGGTTTTAACTCTCTTAGATGTGGACATGGTGAGAATAGAGGTAGACCCTAAATGACAGAGTAACTAAACTCAGGAAAAGAATAGAAAAGCACAAGAAGGCTTAAAGAAGAAGAAGGGAACAGTGTGATTTTCCCTTTCACCAAAAGATTTATTTATATATGTTTTTGGGCTCCAAAGTTTGAAATTTGAAAGAAAAACTGTAATTTCGAATTAACCCACTTTCATAAAAGCTCAATTTTTTTCAAATTTTGAATTTGGTAGCAGTTGGACAGTTACAATTTTCAAAAAAATCTGTCAGATTTTGCAATAACTCCATGAATAATCGATTATATGCTTATGTAATCGATTAATTCGTAAGCAAAATCAGTTTCTGCAGAATTTGTAATCGATTATTTTGACAAGTAATCGATTATTTCAGTGAGATTTAATTGAGGAAGATGCAATGTAATCGATTACAATAAGTGGTAATCGATTATTACAGTGAGATTCAGTTAAGGAAGATGAAGTGTAATCGATTACAATAAGTGGTAATTGATTATTACAGTGAATTTTGATATATAAAATGGATTTTAAGCTCGTGTAATCGATTAATTCAAGGCTTAATCGATTATTCTAGAGAAATTTGGATTTTGAAACAATTTTGAAGGTAGAATAATCGATTATTTCTATTCTATAATCGATTACATCAGTACAAAACTCACTCTAAAAGGCTATTTAAGTTCATTAATTGATTATCCCGTAGCTTAATTGATTATTATAGTGAATTTATCAGTATGAACAGTATTTTATGCAACAATTTCGTATTTGCATTTATTTGAAATGAATGGCCAACAAATGATATGTTTTCATGTAGATGAGCACTCAACCAGCATGCTAACATACACTAGATTCATCTAGAATTCCTAGCATGTTTCTAAGTGTATAGAATCTATCTTTAGCCAAAGGTTTAGTAAATATATCAGCCAATTGATTGTGAGTATCAATGAAGTCAATTTTGATGTTACCTTTTTGGATTTGATCTCTAAGAAAATGATGTCTTATCTCAATATGTTTGGTCCTTGAGTGCATTATTGGATTCTTGGAAATGTTGATAACACTTGTGTTGTCAAATAGCAGAGGTATTTCTTTTAATTCTACACCAAAATCTTGCAATTGTTGCTTTAGCCAAAGGTTTTGAGCACAACAACTTCCAGCAGAGATGTACTCAGCTTTAGCTGTTGATAAAGCAATACAAGATTGTTTCTTGCAATGCCATGAGATCAGTGAACTTCCTAGTAGATGACAAGTTCCACTAGTGTTTTTCCTATCCAACTTACACCCTGCAAAGTCAAAATTAGAATAACCAACTAAATTAAGCAATGCACCTTTAGGATACCAAAGACCAACTTTTTGTGTTGATTTGAGATATTTGAGGATTCTTTTGACTGCAGTGAGGTGTGATGCCTTGGGATTTGCTTGATATCTTTCACACAAACACATACTTAACATAATATCTGGTCTACTAGCTATCAAATACAGTAAAGATCCAATCATTCCTCTAAATTTTGACTCATCAACCTTCTTTCCTTTTTCATCTGAATCGAGATTGGTTGATGTTGCCATTAGAGTTGCAGCATCTTTGATTTTCTCCATTTCAAACTTTTTGATCACTTCAAGGCAATACTTGGTTTGATTTAGAAATGTCTCATTCTTCATTTGCTTCACTTGAAGTCCAGGAAAGAATCTTAATTCTCCCATCATTGATATTTCAAACTCATTCTGCCAAGAGATAGAAAATTCTTTGCACAATAATTGGTTAGTTGAACCAAAAATTATATCATCAACATATACTTGAACCAATAAGATATCATTTCTTTACCTTTTGATGAACAAGGTTTTATCAACATGTCCTCTTGTGAAAGATTAGTCAAGTAGAAATTTGCTTAATCTTTCATACCAAGACCTTGGAGCTTGTTTTAAACCATAAAGAACTTTCTTAAGTTTAAAAACATGGTTTGGATTTTTGAAATCAGCAAAACCAGGAGGTTACTCCACATAGATTTCCTCCTCAATATATCCATTTAAGAAAGCACTTTTAACATCCATTTGAAAAAGTTTAAAATTCATTAAACATGCATATGCAAGTAGTAACCTAATGGCTTCCAATCTTGCAACTGGTGCATAGGTTTCTTCATAGTCAATGCCTTCCTCTTGGTTGTAACCTTTTGCAACCAATCTAGCTTTGTTCCTGACTATGATTCCACTTTCATCAAGTTTGTTTCTAAAAACCCATTTAGTGCCAATAAGCTTGAGAGAAGGAGGTATAGAGACCAGTTTCCAAACTTCATTTCTCTTAAATTGATTCAATTCATCATGCATGGCATGCATCCAATGTTCATCAATTAAGGCATGATCAATATTCTTAGGTTCTATTTGTGAAACAAAAGCCATATTACAACAGAGATTTCTCAATGATGATCTAGTAGATACTCCCTTTGAAACTTCACCAATTATATTGTCAAGGGAGAGATCTCTTGTAGTTCTCCAATCTTTTGGCTCTTGGACTGGTGTTGATTGCTTTGTTTCAACAATTGATTCTTGCTTTTCTTTATTCATTGATTCATTAAGTTGAATGAACTCCTCCAAAGGACCTGCATCAATATCACACTTCTTTTCCTCTTTAGAATGGTTAGATTCATCATAAATACAATGAATTGATTCTTCCATGCATAAGGTTCTTTTATTGAAAACTCTATATGCTTTACTATGTAACGAACATCCAAGGAAAATGACTTCATCAGCTTTAGCATCAAATTTTCCTAATGATTCTTTACCATTATTCAACACAAAACACTTGCAGCCAAATGCTCTCAAATGAGAAATATTTGGTTTTCTACCTTTGTATAATTCATAAGGATTTTTCTTCAAAATAGGCCTTATTAATAGTCTATTCAAAAGTGCTGCAAACTGTACTTACAGCATCAGCCCAAAAATGTTTAGGAAAATTTGTCTCATTGAGAAATGTTCTTGCATCTTCTTCAAGGGATCTTCTTTTCCTCTCCACAACACCATTTTGTTGGGGTGTTCTTGGAGTAGAAAAATTGTGGTTAATTTCATTATCTTCACAGAATTTTTCAAAATGTTCATTTTGGAATTCTCCACCATGATCACTTCTTATTGAGATAATTTTGCTTTCCTTTTCATTTTGAGCAAATTTGGCCAATTTTCTGAAAGCATCACTCTTGGATTTCAAAAACAAAGTCCATGTGAACCTAGAATAATCAACAACAATGACAAGTCCATAGTAATTACCTCCTAAACTCATAGTTCTAGAAGAACCAAATAAATCTATGTGAAGTAATTCAAGAGGTCTTGAAGTAGAAACAACAATTTTACTTTGAAAGGAATTTTTTGTTTGTTTCCCCTTTTGACAAGCATCACATAATTTGTCCTTTTCAAAATTGAGTTTGGGTAAGCCAATGACTAAATCCTTTTTAATTAACTTGTTCATATAATGCATGTTAATGTGACATGCCCTTCTATGTCATAGCCAAGATTCATCAATTTTGTTTATTAAGCAAGAAGTGTTGTGAAAGAATGCATGATCTATGGAGAGTAAATATATATTACCTTTTCTTTTACCTATATGAATTACCTCACCATTTTGCCCATCACTTATCATACAACAATTGTCATTGAATGACACTTTGAACCCTTTATCACAAAGTTGGCTTATACTTAAGAGATTGTGCTTTAAACCTTCTACATAAAGAACATTTCTGATTTTGGTTTTAAAGTTGTCTCCTATATTTCCTTCTCCAATTATCTTCCCTTTGTTGTTGTCTACATAGGTGAAAAATCCACCATCTTTAAGAGTCAAATTTGTGAGCATTGATATGTCACCGGTCATATGTCTAGAGCATCCACTATCAAGATACATAATGATGATCTTGCTCTTGACATACCTGCAAAATTCAAACCAATTTTCAAAGGAAGGTACCCAATTGAGATTGGGTCCATAGGGGTTAGCAGACTTCCTTTTTCTTGGCACCCAAATGCATTCTCCATTTGGCACATAGAATCTCCTAGCATAGCATCTATGATGTGTGACCTTTCTTCATACAATAGTTACAAGTTACAGTTTTTGATGCTTTTTCAAAATAAGTCATGTGGTTAAACCTTGGTTTTGAAACAAATTTTTTATATTTCTGTTTTGGAGGCACAAACTTGGTTTTTCCATAAGGTCTAGATCCATGTTTGTAACCCAATCCAGAAGTATCTCCAGCAAACTTTTGCACACTTAGCATTTCAGCCAAATTGCATTTTCCTTTATAAAGCCTTCTCAAAAGATCAACCAAGTAATTATTTTCAGAAAGTACTACCATATGTTTTTTGTTGCGAAAACGGCAAGTGCACTGCTCGTTCAAGTAATAAAGTGGGTAAGTAAGTATCGTCTCTACAGGGATTGGTGTGAATTTCACAGTAATTCTAGGTCTTAGCAATTGGAAGTAAAAAGAAAGAATTTTTGAAGAATTGGTTGTTGTGTGTTTGAAGATTGCAAATAATGACAGAATTTAAAGAAGTAAATTGCAGTAAAAATAGTTGAGTTGTTACCAATGGAATGAATAATTGTGGTCAGGCACAATCCCCTTTGATCCCTACCTCTTTCACTTAACTGGTTATCAAGTTCAATTGATTCTAATTACTCAGAGAATAAATCTTTCCTAATTTAGTTTACCCCTAATCCCTTAGTGAATTAACCCTTTAACCTGAATCAAAAACCTAATCCCTTAGTGAATTCTATCAAGTTAAGCAATTGAAAGAATTTATTATATAGTTCTGCAGTCACGCATCCCTATCCCTAGGCAATGAACAACTGTTATTCTAATCAAGTCAGAAATTAAAACCCCAATATCCCTATTGCGAATCCTAACTCTCAGCACTTATGTAGAATGGCCAATTCCAGATAAGAAAATAACAATGAAGAACAGAAAAGAATAAAATAATTATAACAATCTCATTCAATACCAGTCAAGTTACAGAGGAGTTCACATCGGTTCTTGGCCTAACCACAATACAAGATTTAGCGTGTGGAGCTTTCGAATTGATGACGCGGTTAGCGTGGATCCTGGCACGGATGGCGCGGTTTGTTCGTGCTGAAGCTTGGAATTCCTATAGTGGCGCGACTCGTGCGGGATCTGGCGCGATCCGCGTGAGTCCTTCAATTTAGTTTTCTTCTTTCTTTTGCCTTGATTCTCCTCTTTTTGTCCCTGGAATGCAACAATGTAATGAAATGAGACTAAATTAAGCATAAACAATAAACTAACCTATTTTATTCTATTTTATTTAACTATTTAATCAAATTATAACCTAAAACTAGCCTAGAACTAAGATGTGTTTGCAACACATCATTTTTCACCTTGACTTTTTTTGAATTCATCAAACTCTTTTTGCAAGTCATTGTTTTTGTCAACATTAGATGAAAAAGAAATACATACACATCCATTCATTTTGTAACTTGAAACAAGTTTTTCATTTTCTTCTTTTAGGTTACAAATTTCAGTTTGCAATTCTGTAATTTTTGTGACATGCCATCTAAGATTTCCTTTTAGCTTATTATTGGATTTTGCAAGCTTTTGGGCCTCTTTATGCATTTCTTGAAAAACATCAATAACTTGATCAAGTTCAGAACTTCCTTCAATTTCAGCAATTGAGAAATCATCATCTTCATTAATTGTGGAAGTGAAACACACATTTGCTTCTTCATTTTCAATTGATGATTCAGAAGTTGTTGACTCATTATCTTCCCAAGCTATATAGGCTCTCTTAGGCTTTCGTTCTTTCTTTATCTTGTTTTTACCTTGTTGCTTTTGTGATCTTCTTACTTCATCTGTACCTTCATGAGTTATCTCCAACATCTCACACATCTCCTTTGCACTTTTGCACCTAACAGTTCTAAAGAATTCATCAGAGGAAAGTGCAGAAGTAATCATATTCTTAGCTTTAAAATCATATTGAACAACTCTTTTTCCAGCATCTATCATTTCATCCCATTCTTTGGGAATCATATCATTACCAACAATTTTTATAGGAATCACGGGACCTTTTTCTATTGCATTCCAAGCACCTGGGTCATTTGATTGAATAAAGATTTTTATTCTATTTTTCCAAAAACTGAAGTGCTCTCCTTCAAACATAGGAGGACGATTGAGGGAGGAACCTTCCTTGAAGGCAATTTGTATGGTATTCATTTTCTTTTTAAAGAAAGATAGTGATCTTGAATAACATTCAATCTGCTCTTGATACCAATTGAAAACAAAAGGAATACCCACAATAACCAAGATGAGGGGTGAATTGGTTATTACTTGACCTTTTAAAAATTTATTTATAAAATTAGAGTTAAATGATCTTAATCACTTTTAAACCAAGAATGCTTCTAATAAATCAAATCACTCAGCTCAAGAAATCAATTTCTCAAAACAGAACTGGTTGAGTAATGATAATAAAACCAAGAACAAATGAACAAGATAACTAGTAGAGATTAAGGAATAGAAAATCAACACAAGAATATATACTAGTTCACTTCTCAAGAGAAGCTACATCCAGTTTCTTCTAATCAACACTAGATTATAGTTCCACTATTATAAATTTCAGTTTTTACAAGCTTTACAACAATCTCTCTTTATCAACCCTAAATAAAGAATAGAAATCTAAAACCCTATTAGACTCCTAGTGATCAAGAACTAGAGAACACTACTTTGTTCTTCACTAGAGAACTCTACTCTAGCACAAGCTTCAAAGAGCTCTTTACAATAGCTTCCAATAACCAAAATTACAAAAACAAGTTTACAACCAGAGATAATGGAGAGAAACAACCTGATGATCCAATGAATATGAATGCGTGGTTTACCAATTAGAGTTGAATTGTAAAAAAAGAATTTCAGAACATTTTCTCCAAAATTTCTTTAAGAACTCTGCCCAAGAAATCATTCAATACTCATGAAGATTAAAGAGTGGGAGAAGAACTTAGTTAACCCAGAAAATCACTTTCTGACTTTGTGAAGACTTGTCTATATTCAGAAAATTCGAAGTATTCAATTTAAGTTTCAAGACAAGCCTTTATCCTATTTATAATAGTTTTTTGTAATAGACTGCAATCGATTACAACATGCCACATAATCGATTAAAATGACTTATGTAATCGATTAAGTTGTCACTTAATCTATTAAAGTGTTGAAAGCTTCATTCTGGGTTTTACAACGAACAGAATAATTGATTAATACGAGTTGTAATCGATTAAAGCAGCAAAGTATTGTTTTCTTTTTGGCTTTTGTAATCGATTACAATCAATGGTAATCGATTAAAGCAGTACAACATGTTTTTCTAAATAAGCCTATATAATCGATTACGATTAATGGTAATCGATTAAAGCAGCAATGCATAACTTTCATTTTACACTATGTAATCGATTAATTTGTTCTTCAAAGCTTTTCCAGATTTAAAATGAAGCAAATAATCGATTAAACCGTTGTGTAATCGATTAAAACAGTAAGATTACATTTGTCCAAAAACATTAGTCATTATTTATTGATTTCTCTTAAAAACATGAATAGCTTTGATACTTTTAAATGCAAAACATGTGAGCATGTTAATGATTATATGTATGCAATGCAAGGATCAAAAGATTGCTTCTCTCATACACTTAATTTTGAATTACAATCTTCAAGGCATGTGAAAAAGCTCAAAACTTCCTTCTAAGGCACAAGCTTCATCTTCTTGTTGCTCTCCTCCTATATCCAACAAAGATTTCTTGGACAAGTCTTTCTATGAAAAGTATTGCAATGGTATCTTCCTTTCAGCACCAAATTGATGTTTGGTTTTGTAGGTATGGTTGGTTTAGCATGTGGGAGATTTCTACATTAAAAAAAAGAGAGAGCTATGTAATGGCAAAACAATCTTACAAACTTGTCTTGGATATTGGTCTTATGGAGAAAGGCACTGACAAAGCATACATAGGAGCTACGAACATGAGTGTGGAATATTTAATTTTAGGACTAAAAAAGAATTTAAACCTATTATTATTTTAGATGTAATGAATTATTTAAACCTATATATTAAAAGGAGTTAGTTGTGTTCTTTTGGGAATATTTTATAGAAAAAGGTATTCTTGGGAGGGTAAGTTCCACGCCAGAACGCTGTCTCATTAAGTGACCTAGGGGTCTTACCTAGTGGGGTATCTTCCGAGTATCACCCCTATGTTTTGATTTTGAGTGGCTTGTCAAAGTGTTGAGAATTACTTCCCAAGAGGTTTGATGACCCTTTTAGTGTATATGGATGGATTGTTGATATTGATGAAACTTGGATCCTTGAGACAAGTCATGGGTGAGATGACAGGTACAAAGGAATTATATCTCAAACCTCTAGTGAATCCAAGTTTAGTTGTTATTGATTGTGAGTAGACACATAAGTTATAGATGCTTGGTGGGCTCTCAACTTAGTGTTGGAGGTTTTCGTGGTAGCTAATGCCGAATGGACCTATAGAATAGATGAGTGAGTGGATTCCTATATAGGTTAAGGTTAATGCATACCTTACCAAGATAAGCCACTGCCCACCCTCCTCTATTTTCGATAAAACCTCACTTCCTCCATAGGTGTTAATTTGGGTCTTGCCAAATGTTCATAGAGATGATTGTATTAAAGGATGTATTTTGATTAATTGCTCGTGTAATGTAAATTTCCATGGAGTAGAGTATGTCTTTGGTGTTTATTATTGACGTGCATGCTGATGCTTGATTGACGAACTCATGATGATGATGATATTTGATCGTTGAGTTATGATGTTGATTAGTACTTGATTGTAATTCATGATAGTTGTAAATGAAATATGATTTTTATGTGATTGGATGTTGTTATTAATTGATTATCAAAAGCTATGTTTTAAATATGAAGTCTAGGCATGTAATATTTTATTAAGCTTTAAATTGTTTTAAGCATGTTTGTTTTTTGTAAGCTTACCCTTACCTGTGACACATGTGGTTGTAACTATAAATCCTTTTTTTGGAGGCATCATAGATGGACATGCTTATATGTGAAGATGTGGTCCTTCTTGTGTTTTTTATTTATTAGTTTTATGTATAGTGTTGACGAGCTTGGGTGTTTTTAAGATTTATCTCTTTAAGGAGTTGTCTATGTATATATAGAGTGTGTTGAGTAGTTTCTCTTTAAGGAGTTGTCGATGTGCCATGAAGCACGTGATTTTATTTAATTTATCATGTATATATGAAAATTTTATCTTGAAGTTGTTGGTTTTAGCTTTTTTCTTTTGAAAAGGCAAAAAATTCCTTGTATTTTCATTAATAAATTAATAGAAGGGTTTTAAAATAAAGTAAAATGAAGTCTTTTGCATTGTTAGTTTTAAGTTAGCATGTAGTGGTGATGGATCGTTATAGTTGCATCTTTTGCTAATGTTAGTGCTAGTGCAAAAATGGTGAAACTCCAATGAAAATATTGTAACATCCTCAAAATTCTATTATGAGTTATATTTATGATTTAATTATGGAAGTAGGATGAGAGTTGGATACAAGAAGAATAAGATAAATTTTATTTGAACATAAGCTGCCCAAAACTTCCATTTCTGCCACCCGAATTATGAAATCTATTTCTCTCTCAATTCTTATCCAAATTTAGTGTATGATATATGAAATTAAAGATCTAGATGTCTACTACAACATATAAAAATATAGTTTGTGTACTGCTTTCAGTAATTAAAACATTAAGAGATGTCAGTGTGGAATTTCTCAGCTTGCTGGTAGTTTTGAAGTCTAGATTAAAAATGTTATAGCTAGAGTTTATAACTCCAAATAATGCATATGATACCTTGTTAGAAATATTAGGAAGTCTAGTTTAACATATTAGAAGATGAGAATTTTTGGAGTAGTATATTGGAACATGATAAACAATGAGTGAACCTCATATGGTTAAGTGTTTCTAGCCCTTTGGACCTTTTGGATTGGGCACAGCTTGTAACTCTTGGATTTTGACCCAATGAATAAAATCTTCAGCCCCAAAAGGATGAAAAATCAGAGGTTTCATCAGTCCAAGACCAATCCACGTGCATATAATCCTTCAATAAGACAAAAAATGCACTTAAACAACAAGCCAAATGCAAAGATTGAAAGTATAGGCTGCTGTAAAATATTTTTTGCTGAAGTGAAAATATTTAATTAAGGCTTTTTGTGTGCATGTCGAACAATTTAAACCAAGCAATTGCATTCCCTTGCTCAACCAAGATCGACGTAAAAGCCAGCTGCCCCCAAAATCCCATGATTAAAAGAATCTTGACCAAAAGAATCAAAGTCAAGATAAGGCTTAAGGCTAAATATCTTCCAGGTAATGATGATTTAGTTAAATTCTATCTAAACTAAATCCTAATTCATTTATAACCCAACTAAATCACTTAAAACCCAACTGATTAAAGGAGTATAAATAGCTAGGGATATGAAAAAAATTGCACGTATAGCTGGCTAGCCAAAATACACTCCATGGTCACTTATTTACTTCTTGACAAGCTTTTCCTTTTTACCTCTTTTGCTTGCTCCAAACCGCGAAACCTTCTACCACTTCACCTATAAGCCATTTTCTTTTTCAAGACACCATTTCTGAGAGGATTTTCCCAAGGAAGACAGCGCTTACTCCATTCCTCTTCAAGAATCAAAACTCACGTGAGGTAGGCTAGGCTTCAATCTCTAGTTAAGCATTTGTTTAGATTAACTTATATGCTTAATTGGGCAGATTTATGGTTATTATTTGGGTTGGAAATTCATATTATTTGAAGGTTATTTTATGATGTGAAAATGTTGATTTTAACCATATAGGATAGGTGATGATTTATAGGTTGAAATATTAGTGATATTTGGAATCACATTTGATGATTTTTGGAAGTGATTTGATGACCTTTGGGTTGTTTTTTTTTTCATATTTTTATTATGGGACTGTTTTGTATCAATTTTTAGAAGTAGAGGTTGAATGGTTTGTAGGCAAATCGTTCAAATGCTTGAGTGCTTAAATTTGAGGATGAAGTAGTAAGGTGGTAGGTGAAAGGAGATTAAGATGCATGCTATGTTATAATCTTTTCTTGTGAAAGTTTAAAGGAATTAGAAATTATTTAAAAAATATATTGTGGTTATTAGTTAGATTACTAACATTTTTTTTTGTAGCTTAAGGATACTCAATGGTCATACCTAAGTTGGTAATGATTTTATTTAAATAAAGTATGATGGTTTAACCATACTTGTGATACGTATGATGTTATGATAACAATATTTTTTCCATAAGGTGGTATGTATTTTGCTTATGGATTTTTTAATGGATAGATTTTGATTGATGATATGTTGATTTATGTTTCTAATTCCAGTACTAGATATGTGAAACAGAATTTGATACTACATACAGTACGATATGTAGTGACCAAGTGCATATACATGGAATAAATTATACATGTTTGCGTAAGACGATCGCAGCGTCTACATCCAGTACGAGGCGTAGCTACATACAATACAATATGTAGAGGCCATGTGCACCCTGGAAAAATACATTTCATGCATTCATATAGCTTGCATAATTATTTTATGATGATTTACTAATGTACTAACGTGTTTGATGGTTTAGTTTTGCCTACTGAGAAATTTTATTTCTCACTAGATTTGTTTCATGTTTTATTTCTAGATGACCTCAATCATCATATTCCTTGATGCGATAGATCTGGGGTGGTACATCGATGAGGAGAGGAACTGTTATGTCATAACCATGCACCCAGTTATACATGCATATATTTATTTTGGCACTCATTTTCCAATTTCTGTACTTAATGGACTGTTTAATCCTAACGACCCATTCCTACAATTCGCTCCTACCTATCCAAGCTCACCCATGGAACCAATTAACTTGGTCAGCGAAGAAGAGAGCATTGGAGAGAACTTCTAAAATGAAGACATGGGTTATAGGTTTTTGTACATAAATAATAATCCTAACTAGTATGATTGAGGTGTTTTCTAGTAGCTAAGTTCTATGGTGTATTAAACATGAAGTAACCAAAAGAAATGATCTATGTAAAAATGGACTGTGACTACTTAAATATATATCAATTTAACAACTTCTATAACTTCTATAATTTATACATTTTAGAATTTATACTAGGATCCGTTCAGTAAAAATAAAATAGTAATTATCTAACGATTCTTAAAATCTTAGCCCAAATAAAAATATAATATCTAAAATAATTTTAGGTCATTACAAATATTGTCATTGTGGAAGTTTAGCAAAAATAAATGAAGCCAAGCCAAATCATGTCTTTTATACTTGTAAAACCATACATTGTAATTACTTTGAGTGGGTTGAAAAAACATTGAAAATGAGTATCATACTTTGAAGTTGTAGTTGGACACGAAACTGAAAATTGTGAGAACAAAGACTAAGTTGTTAGTTTTAGAAGAAAATTATTAATGGTGGAAAATAATTAACATTCATAGTGTTAATTGTAATTGTTGTTTCTACTTTAATAATAGTTAATATATTTTAAGTATTTTAGTTCCTCCCATGATTAATTAACTTGATGTTGTACTCATAATGGATGGTGATATTAGGTTTTATTAGTTGTTATTTGAAGTCACATTGTATTTTGATGTTTGTTATAGTCATTAATTATAATCATAATGTTTATTAATATGAAAATATTAAATTAAAATTATTACCAATGATAACATATATATTTGTCATTTGTCATTCACTTATATTCACTGAAATTAAAAAAAAAAGTATAGTTAATCATCAAGAACAAAAACCTTCCCAACCACGTATGTCATATTACTATATAATATAAATATCTAAAGGGATATATGCAAACAATTACACACTCATTACTTCTTTCCATTTTGCAAAATGAAAATAAAAGAGAACCAAAACAAAAATATTATGTTGTATTTTATGAGAGAAATCTCCATGGGTGCAGAAAAGAAAACCCAAATGCTTCAACCAGTGATAATAGACAAGGTTTTAAATGATGATTTCTTTAAATACACATTTAGTTCATTGTGCTTGATCAAATATATTTCTTTATGTTGCATTGTACTGTGATTTTCATGTAACAGGAAGTAGCCAAATTTTCATAACAGAAAGTTGCACATCTAAACTGATGGAGGTCCATGGCAAGCTAAAGGTCTAGAAGGAGAGCTTGAAGCACTTCCTTTGGTGAGCTTTAAAGGAGCAATGACAAGAGCTAGAACTCGAGCACTTCAAGACCACATCCTAGCTAACTTGGACAAGCATGAAGAAGCACACCAACTCAAGGATAACAAGGGCTGGATTTTGATGTTCAAGTTCAATTTAATTCCATAAATTCCAGCACTTGTTAGTAGCAAAAATAATTGCAATAAAAAGACCTTTAGAGGCATTTGTGTAAAGCATTGTAGGTGCACTTGTGTGTAATTGTTGACTGCACCTTAAGGCTTAAAATACTGCACCTTAGGCATGGTTTGAGTCAGCCAAGAGTCACTTCCATTTAGCTTGCATTAGGCTTCTAAGTGTGCACTACAAACTTCATTTGAATTGTCATTTTAATTTGCATTTTTCTTGCATTTGCTTTGTAATTTTGTGGCCTATATAAGCTTGTCCAAAATTGAATATAACTAAATTTTGTTCATTTGAATGCAAATCAAAATTTGTGTGAGAGTTTCTCTCTTGTTTTTGTGCAAGAACCTCTTGGGTCTTATCAATGGCTTCTCAATGCTATTGTGACGATTCTTCCTAAACTTATTAGAGAGTTTCTCCATGGTGTGTTCCATCTTCATCCCTAACCTTTCTTCCATCTTCCATTGCTGCAATTAAAAGCCTCCAAACAGCCACATGTTTCACGTGAATACTGGACAACTTGTGTTCTTGAAGTTTGCTTGAAGATTGGGTTTCATTGCAAGGTAGATCTGGGAAATTCAATGTCTAATGGGTTTAGACATACATCATAAACTCTTCCTTGTGAGTCAATGTATGGAAAAACTTCTATCAAAACCTTTGTATCATACTCAAATATCCACAACCTATATACAACTATTATGATTTGAAGGAGGTTGGTGGAGTCTCATATTTTAGATATTTTGTAACTTTTACTACTAGTCAATTTGGTAATCATGTATGGTGGAGTAAGTATGCAAACAATGTTTATGACACAAAAGAAGATGTTGTTGCCTCATTAATTTCTCTTTTACTAACATTGATGGAAAATAATATTTGTGACTTCAACTACTATTAGCAACCTAAGCTTAAACTAAAGTCCCTTGAATATGAATTCCAAAAAACCATTGATGAGAAATTTGAACAGGAGATACGGATTGTGGTCTTAACTAGGCAAATAGAATTAGGTGGCAACATAAAAGGGAGGAATAACTGATTATCTACCTAGAAATTTTTTTATTTTTCTTTTATACATTGGTATTGTATGTCAATATATAAAATTAAAATAAATATATATGTATATATCTATATATATAATATAACATATAAGGATGTTTTTTCCATAAAAGTAGGTAGAAATTTTGTACTTAATTCACGGGGATGAAAAATTTACCTACAATCACATTAATATCTAAATTATTATGGTGTAATTATATATGTTTATTATAATAATTTTAATTTAAATGTATATTTTTTGGATTTCTCTTTTGTGATTTAAATAATTTATTGAATTTTAATTTAATAAACATAGAAAGTATAAAAAAAATATAACAAATGAAGAGAAAAATATAATAAATATGTTACATGCAATACAAAATCCAAATAAACATTCTTAAATATTTTGTTTATCTCAAGTCAAAATCTATTTTGAAGATTGTGTCAAAATCTAGTTACATGAATACATAAAGAGTTGTTTATCAAGGGTCACTTTTTGTTCTACTAGTGAAAATTGTGAACCACACTTCATTCAGGTGGAAGAGGTCATAAGATTAAGGACATTTTTTCGAGTTTGAATTATTTATTAATTTATTTATTTGAAAAAAAATTGAAAAATACATTTAAAAAACTATGATAGTTATATAATTTTTCAAAACGAAAAAAGAAAACTTGAAACAATAATTTTGGTTATTTTAATTTAAGAATATTTTTCTTAAAAAAAGGCAATGCTAGGACAAGATGGTTGTTATGATCTCAACTTGATTGACACCACTACAGTCAACTACCTTAAGAGCAAAGCCTAATTCATTAAATAGACAAATAAAACAAGACAAAAACAACATGTGACATCAAAAGTCTAACCCAAGCCGAGCAAGACAAGGACTATCTAAACTAGTAACAAGGAAGATCTTGTCAGTCTAGCACAAAAAATCTCGAAACAAAGGTAGGAACATAGTCCCACCAGGAAAAATCTTGTATGTCTGTCCCATGAAAGGCTAACTTATCTGCACAAGTATTACCCTCCCGGTATATGTGCCCAACAATAAAGTTCATATCTCTAGTCCTAATGACAACATTTCTTCATCTATTTCTCAAGGACCATGGCACAAGATTCACATTTTTAAAAGCTTGCACTACCATCAATGAATCACATTCCAACCACAAGTTTCTCCAACCCTACTCATGAGCTATTTCTGTTGTTGTAATCACAGCAGAAAGTGCTTTCTACGTCGATTATTTAACTCATTCGACGTCGGTTCGAAAACTATCTTTGTAGTGAGTGTTGAAAAGTAAGACTTTATCATATGGACCTAGATAAATCTCTTGGCCAAAACGAACTAAACCTAACCTTCTTTAAGAAATTTTAGCACTTGCTCAGCCCTGATATTCATTGTGTTGTTACTAGCTGGCAAGAAAATGGCCTTTTTCCACCTCAGGTAAACAATACTACCATTGTCCTTATTCCCAAATGCTAAAATCCATCTTCTATGAAAGGTTTTAGACCCATCTCACTTTGTAATATCCTTTACAAAATTATTTCCGAATCTCTAGCCAACAGACTAAAACCTTTCCTGTCCAAATGTATTTCCCAAGAGCAAGTGGCTTTTGTGGAGGGTCGTTCTATTGTCTATAATGCTTTGGTTTCCTTAGAACTTATTCACCACATGAAATGTAAGGTCAAAGGAAAAGTGGGTGAATTAGCTTTAAAGCTTGATATCAACAAAGCATTTGACAAAGTGGATTGGAGCTACTTGCTGAGTGTCATGATAAAGATGGGATTTCACAAAAAATGGGTGGACTGCATGAAACTTTGTCTTGAATCTGTGTTAGGATAAGCTAACTCTTGATGGAGGAATGAGCTTTAGAAATCTTCATGCTTTTAACTTGTCTATGCTAAGGAACCAAGGTTGGAAATTTGTTACTAACAAAGATGCTATAGTTAATAAAGTGTTCAAAGCTAAATATTTTTCCTATGTTGATTTCTTGGATGCCAACCTTGGGCATAATCGAAGCATTTTTTGGCGTAGCTTCCACGCTTCATAGATAGTGATAAGAGAAGACATAAGATGGAGAATTAGTAATCGTGATTTGGTTAATATTTGGAAACAACCTTGGTTAAAAAATGAAGGTAATCACTATGTTTCTTCTATTCCTCCTCCTGGTCTTGAACAAATGAATGTTAGTACTTTAATTTATCATGCCACGAGCTCTTGGAGAATTGACATTATGTCCCAAATTCTGAACCATGATGACATTCACAATATTCAGAATTTGCCTCTTTTAAACACCTCTAGTAGTGATGACAGAATCTGGAAATTTACTTCAAATGGACTTTATACTGTTCGTTCTGCTTATCACAACATAATTGACAATTTGCTTTTAAATGATAATTAAAAAATAGATGCCAATTGGAAGAAGCTTTGGTCCCTGCAAACACCTCCAAAAGTGAAGCACCTTCTTTGGAGGATTCTCAGACAATGCCTCCCCTCAAGGCAAAGGCTTTTTACCAAAGGAGTTCATTGTCCTGCAACTTGTGCTTTCTGCGAAACCAATCTGGAAAATAACTGGCATATATTTTTCGGGTGTGAAAAGGCAATCTTGGTGTGGCAACAAGCTGGACTATCGTCTACAATCAGCAACATCATTCATTAAGCAGAAGGTATAACATATTTACTCTCCAACTTGCTGAATTCTATTGCCTTGGACTCCCTTTGCAGTAAAATCTGTTGGATTAAACTTTAATAATAATAAATTAGATATGTGAAGAGTCATGTCTCTTGGTGAAGAAGTTACTCATATGAAGAGTCGTGTCCCTTGGTGAAGAAGTTACTCATGTGAAGAGTCATGTCCCTAGGAGAAGAAGTTATTCAACTGAGGAGTCATATCTTTAAGTTTACGTTAGTAGATAAGAATTTATTATAAATAGCATTTCTTGTAAAAGGTCAATGTGTGGCTTGGCAGACTATTATCTAAATACATCAGAAGTATTCTACCAAAGAAATTGTTGTGTGTTTGTGTGAGTGCACCAATGTGTGTGAGGACCTGTGATACCACAAATTGGTATCAGAGCTTGAGAAAATGGAGAATGGGCCAAGTAGTAGTCTACCACTACCCCGCCTTGCAAAGGCTAATTACGAAAACTAGAGTATCCAGATGAAAGCTCTTTTGGGAGCCCATGATAGTTGGGAAGTTGTCCATTGTGGTTTCGAGGAACCAACATCCACAGTAGTATATATGGCTGCGCAGAACAAGACATTGAAGGAGATGAGGTTGAAAGAAAAAGGGGCATTGTACATGTTATTCCGGGCTGTTGATGATTCCGGGTTTGAGAAGATTGCTGGTGCAACAACTTCAAAGGAGGCGTGGGACATTCTTGCAAATGTCTACAAGGGAGCCAATCGAGTTAGGCAGGTTCGACTTCAAACTCTCCGTGGAGAATTGGAAGGAATGAAAATGAAGGAAGGAGAAGGGGTATCCGGTTTCATTACCCGGGTCCAGACCGTGGTAAATCAACTAAACAGAAATGGAGAGGTGTTGTCCGATGCCAGAGTGGTGGAGAAAATTATGAGGTCTCTCACTGACGACTTTGAGAATGTTGTATGTGCGATTGAGGAGTCAAAGGACCTAGCAACGCTCACCGTTGACGAACTTGCTGGTTCCTTGGAGGCGCATGAACAAAGAAAGAAAAGGAAGAAAGAAGAGTCACTGGAGCAAGCACTCCAGACAAAAGCTTCAATCAAGGACGAAAAGGTACTATATTCTCAAAACTTCCGAGGAAGAGGGCGTGGCTATGGAGGTCGAGGAGATGGTCGCGGTAGTAAAGGCCGCGGTCAAGAAGGAAGGAATAAGGAGCATGCTGAATCAAGTCGGCAGAATTGGCGAGGCCGAGGTCGTGGAAGAGGCCGACATTCAAATCAATCAAATGTAGAATGTTTTAAATGCGAAAAGTATCGACATTACTCGAGAGATTGCAACTCGGACAGATGTTATAACTGTGGTCGAGTCGGACATTTTGCGAAGGATTGCCGAGATGAAAGAAGAAAATGAAACTTCGAACTTTGTTACAGAAGGAGAAGTAAGAGATGGAGGAATTCTTATGATGACTAGAAGTGAAGTCAACCAGGGATCCGAGATGGAATGGTATCTAGACATTGGTGCAAGTAATCATATGTGTGGGCATAAGCATTTATTCAGTAATCTGAGACAAATAGAAGCCGAACATGTTTCGTTTGGAGGTGCTTCAAAGGTTAACGTCAGAGGCCGAGGTACGATTTGTTTCTTGCAGAAAGATGGACGAATTGGGCGCATCCAAGATGTCTATTATGTGCCCGATCTAAAAAGTAATATTCTTAGTGTAGGACAACTGATGGAGAATGGATACTCGGTTCTCATGATAGACCGAGTTCTCTTCTTGAAGGATAAACAAGGATGTTTGATAGTTCGAGTTCAGATGGAGAAAAATAGAATGTTCAAACTAATGTTGAGGAGTATGCAGGTCGGCTGTTTGCAAGCCGAGATGAGTGATGAAGTATCCTTATGGCATCGCCGATTTGGGC
>PYAF01001316.1:797586-809696 GCA_007407185.1 Glycine tomentella | reverse complement strand
GTGAAAAAAGATTTTGCAAAGAATGTGTGCTAAGCAAGCATGCTAGGAGTCCATTTCAAAAGATGGCCAAATACAGATCTCAACAACCACTAGAACTAATTCATACCGACTTGTGTGGACCCATCTCTCTTGAGTCTTTCAGTGGAAAGAGGTATTTTGTCTCGTTTATAGACGATTTTAGTTGTAAAACTTGGGTGTATTTGCTAGAAGAAAAATCCAAAGTGCTTGAAGTATTCAAGAGTTTTAAGATGATGATAGAAAATGCAACTGGAAGGCGAATCAAGTCAATCCGTTCTGACCGAGGTGGGGAGTACACATCAATTGCATTTAAAAGGTATTGAGAGGAGCATGGGATAAGAAGGTTCTTAACTGCACCGTACTCACCACAGCAAAATGGAGTGGCTGAGAGAAAAAACCATACCATTCTTGACATGGTAAGATCAATGTTAAAAATGAAGAAAATGCCTAAGGAGTTTTGGGGGGAGGCCGTACTATGTGCTGTATATGTGCAGAATCGTTGTTCGCATTCCAGTCTGAATGGAAAGGCCCCACAGGAAGTATGGACGGGTCAGAAGCCATCAGTAGGCCATTTCAGAGTCTTCAGGAGTGTGGCTTATGCACATGTCCATGATCAGTAAAGAACCAAGTTGGAAGACAAGAGCATGAAATTTATTTTCATTGGATATGACGAAAAGACAAAGGGATACAAGTTGTTGAATCCCGACACCAAGAAAGTAATAATAAGCCGAGATGTGAAAGTTAATGAAGAAGATGAATGGAACTGGAGCACTTCATCCGAGGTCACTTTAGATCCCAAACAGAAGCTTACTCAACAAGAAGAGAAGGAAGGCGGATCACCAAGTTGGATCCCGACAAGAAGTGAGACATCTGATGAAGACGAGATGAGACAATCCCGAATGAGGAGTTTGTAGGACCTATATGATTCAACTAATGAAGCCCACCTTGTTTGTTTGTTGACGGATTCTGAAGAAATAACATTTGAAGAGGCAATCTGAGATGAAAAATGGCAAACCGCCATGAATGAAGAAATCAAGGCCATTGAACGGAATGATACTTGGGAGTTGACCAAACTGCCAAAAAGAAGTCAGCCCATTGGAGTTAAATGGGTTTATAAGAAAAAGATGAATACTGAGGGAGAGGTAGAACGATACATAGCCAGACTGGTTGCTAAGGGGTATAAGCAAAAGGCAGGAATAGACTATGACGAAGTGTTCACACCCGTTGCAAGAATGGAGACAATCAGACTATTGATCTCACAGGCAGCGTAATTTGGATGGCTGATTTACCAAATGGATGTCAAGTCGGCATTTCTGAATGGTGTACTTGAAGAGGAAGTGTATCTCGAACAACCCCTGGGATACTTGAAAGCCAGAGAAGAAAAGAAAGTGTTAAAATTGAAGAAAGCTTTGTACGGACTAAAACAGGCACCGAGGACTTGGAATACTCGCATTGATGCATACTTCAAGGAGGATGGTTTTGAACAGTGTCCTTATGAGCATGCCCTCTATGTGAAGAAAAACGGAGATGATTTGTTGCTTGTAGCTTTATATGTTGATGACTTGATCTTTATGGGGAACAGTGAAGAAATGGCACAAGAGTTCAAGAAAAGGATGTCAAAAGAATTCGAAATGACTGATCTTGGCCTGATGAGATACTTTCTCGGCTTGGAAGTTAGACAGGACAAAGCTGGAATCTTTGTCTCTCAAGAGACTTATGCTAAGGGAATATTGAAAAGGTTTAAGATGTTGGATTGTAACCCGGTTTCAACACCTATGGAACTCGGTTCAAAAATTTCAAAGTATGATGGAGGAGAACGTGTTGATCCAAGAAATTATAGAAGTTTGGTGGGATGCTTGAGATATTTAACGTGTACAAGGCCGGATTTGTGCTTAAGTGTTGGAATTATAAGTCAATTTATGGAAGAGCCGAGTTACTCTCATTGGAAAGCGGCTAAAAGGATTCTAAGGTATATTCAAGGAACAATCTCTCAAGGACTTCTCTACTCGAGGTCGGAAAATTACAGGTTAAAAGGCTACTCGGACAGTGACTGGTGTGGAGACGTGGACGATAGGAAGAGCACGGCTGGTTATGTATTCTTCATGGAAAACACAGCTTTTGCCTGGATGTCAAAGAAGGAACCAATTGTGACTCTATCAACTTGTGAAGCCGAGTACGTTGCGGCATCCTAGTGCGTTTGCCATGCAGTTTGGTTGAGAAGTCTGTTGGAAAAGCTGGGACAAGTTCAAGACAGTCCAACCGAGATCCGAGTAGATAATAAGTCAGCAATCGAGTTAGTTAAGAACCCGGTCAATCACGAAAGGATCAAGCATATCGACGTTAGATTCCATTTCATCCGAGATCAAGTAAAAGGAAAGAAGGTGGAGTTACTTCATGTGGCAAGCCGAGATCAAGTCAGAGATGTTTTCACGAAGCCATTACCGACATTGCTGCTGGAAAATTGTAAGAAGATGTTGGGGATGAAAGATGGAAGAAATATTTAAAGTTTATGGGGGGATTTTGTTGGATTAAACTTTCATAATAATAAATTAGATATGTGAAGAGTCATGTCTCTTGGTGAAGAAGTTACTCATATGAAGAGCCGTGTCCCTTGGTGAAGAAGTTACTCATGTGAAGAGTCATGTCCCTTGATGAAGAAGTTACTCATGTGAAGAGTCATGTCCCTAGGAGAAGAAGTTATTCAAGTAAGGAGTCATATCTTTAAGTTTAAGTTAGTAGATAAGAATTTATTATAAATAGCATCTCTTGTAAAAGGCCAATGTGTGGCTTGGCAGACTATTATCTAAATACATCAGAAGTATTCTACCAAAGAAATTGTTGTGTGTTTGTGTGAGTGTACCAGTGTGTGTGAGGACCTGTGATACCACAAAATCAGTATCCTTCTTTGGAGTTTATGGAGACAACGGAACGACAAAGTATCGAACAACTTGGAGATGCTTCCTAACATAGCTGTCAACCAGGCTTTTCAAATTCTGTCAGAGTGGCAGCAAGCTTGTTCTCACAACAACAATCCCATTCAACTGCGTGATCATCAACCAGCACAAGTATGGCAGAAACCGGAACCAGGCAAGGTGAAATGCAACATAGACACTGCAATTTTCAAAGAGCATCAGAGTTTTGGTACTGGCATTTGCATTAGAGATCAGAACGGCAAATTCCTGGCAGCGAGGCATTCCAAAAGCAACAGAAGTGGAAGCATAGGGTCTCCTTCAAGATTTGACATGGCTGAAAAACTTAAATTATCAGAAGATTGTGTTTGAGATAGATTGCAAGGCAATTTTGGATGGTCTTTAAAACACAGCTCTTACCCATTCTGATCTTTATATTCTCATGCACAAGTGTAAACATTTTTTTTTTCTTTTTTTCCAAACTAGTTTTGTTAAGAGACAAATAAATTTTGTTGCGCATTTCCTAGCAAGAGCATCAATTTTGTATGCTAGCTATCATATCTTCCATGTTTCAAATAAATGAATTTTCATATTAATATATATATATTCAAACATTTTTCTTCCGAGTATGTGAAGGTAACTAGAATAAGAACGATTGTGGGAGACACATGGCTAAGTGCAGCGTGTCATTCTTCCATTCATTTTGAGTCAGCAATGTATGTAGGAATTGCTAGCACTTTGTGCTGCAAATACCCATATAAAGTAAATAACCAAAGTGGCTATCATATGCTCTACACAAGAGAAAAAGGGCAATATAAAAGCACTTACGTAATACATTGGCCAAATTGAACATTTGTAAAGCTACTTGAGGTTTGTGTGTATACAGCTACTATCTCACTTCTTGCAGGAATCCAACTACAAGAAGTAAAATATAGAAAAACACCATTACACTTGTGTGAGGGACCAACTAACTTTTTCTTATAAACTAAGCTGCACTTTTAATAAACAAGTTGTTTCACCACTCCTAGAGCTTCCATTGCAACCTCTTCACACAAATTATAATGTGAGCATTAGAGTGAGTGCTTAGTCAGATATGCTTAAAATAATGAACACTTTTCCAAAAGCATTTTCTTCTTGGTGTGTAGTTCTTGTTCTGTTTCTTTCAATATAACACACTTGGATTCTTCAAAGAAAAAAAAAGACAAAGATATTCATTTCAGACTCAAATCTCCTTTGACTATTTAAGGATGCAATCACTAAACGAATGTTATGTTTCAGACACTAGAGCAGCCAGAGTGAAAATGTGTCCCCGTAGCCTCATTTTCCATGCTAACTTGTTTCTTCTGCTGCTAATAGTTGGGTGTCAAGCTCAACTTCGAGTTGATTACTACAGAGACACATGTCCAAATGTTGAATCAATTGTACGCAGTGCGGTTGAGAAGAAACTTCAGCAGACATTTGTGACAGCTCCTGCTACACTTAGGCTCTTCTTCCATGATTGTTTCGTTAGGGTCAGCGTAGTTATTACTTACAATCTCTCTTTTTATTTTCTATTTGCATGCACCTCTTTGGCAACAGGTGTTACTAAACTTTGATGTGTTTTTTGGACAGGGATGTGATGCTTCGGTGATGCTAGCAACAAGAAACAGCACATCAGAGAAGGATAATCCTATCAATCTTTCACTAGCTGGTGACGGGTTTGACACTGTGATCAAAGCCAAGAATGCGGTTGACAGTGTACCTGGCTGCCAGAATAAGGTTTCATGTGCTGACATATTGGCAATGGCAACTAGAGACGTCGTAGCATTGGTAAATAAGCAATATCTTGGCAAAATAGAGAGCTTCCAATCAATATTCATAAATTGTATCCTTTATAAAATAAGTTCAATCCTTGTATACTAGTTGCCTCTAATAAGTAACAGCAGGACAGAATTAGAGAACGCAAAATGAATTAACAACAATTAAGGAAATCATGAAAAAAAAAAAAAATCAGTTAACATGGTTTGGACATATACAACGAAAGTTCCTGGAGGCACTAGTAAATAGAGTAGATTGCAAAGTGTTGGGAAATCGAGGGGGCTAAAACGGGAGTTTGAACACCAAATGAACATTCACTTGGTTTCAGGCAGGAGGACCATCTTATGCAGTAGAGTTGGGAAGGCTAGATGGAAGACTCTCAACAAAAGTCAGTGTTAGACACCATCTTCCTCATCCTGAATTCAAACTAGAACGGCTGAACCAAATGTTTGCTTCACATGGCCTCACCCTTACGGATCTAGTTGCTTTATCAGGTATTTCATCCATAATGGACAAAATACATATTTGATATCCAAGAGTTTAAGCTTGTTTCTGGATTTACATTGGGATTTCTCAAACCTACCTTTTGCAATAGGCAAGGTAGATTTAGGTAATTTTCAACTTATTTGGTTTTATGTTGGCAATCAAGTCTCCGAACTGCATTTTAACTCTCAAATCATTTATGAAAAGAAGCAAGTCTTGTGTAAGTTATTCATTAGGTTGGAAAAATTATACTTTTTATGAAAAATAATTACTTCACTAGAAACTTACTTTTAGCCGAAATCAATTTTACAAAATCATGATACTCTAAATCAACTTTATAAATGCCTATTTGAACACACACAAAGACATAAGTTCTATTTGGACAAATTTCTCAATTAACACTTCTAAGAAAAGAAAAGAAGATAAAATGAATTAAGTTTTTCTCATAAGTTAAAATAAACTTATACATATGCTAAAATCAGTTTCCGGAAAAGTTAAATAAAAAAACTTCTATAAAATAACTTATGCATCCAACAAAATGTGTTTACTATTGGAATCTAAATGAAAGAACTTCTATAAATCTGATTACAGGAGCACATACTATTGGGTTCTCTCACTGCAACCAGTTCTCCAAACGGATTTACAATTTCAGAAGAAGGAAAAGCATTGATCACACACTGAATCCTGCGTATGCAAAACAGCTCCAGCAAGTGTGTCCGAAAAATGTGGACCCCAGATTAGCCATTGGCATTGACCCATTTACACCTAGGACATTTGATAACCAATACTACAAGAGTCTTCAGCAAGGAAGAGGACTCCTTGCTTCTGATCAAGCTTTGTTTACTCACAAAAGAACAAGAGACCTAGTGAACTTATTTGCATCCAATAACACAGCCTTTGAAGCTTCTTTTGTAAGTGCCATGACGAAGCTTGGACGGATTGGGGTCAAAACGGGCAACCAAGGTGAAATCAGGCGTGATTGCATAATGGTTAACTGAGCCGCTAGCCATGTTTATGTTCTAATATTGGGTCTCTTTAAATAAATTTTTTTAGAAGCACTCTTAAAAGAAAAAAATAAGATAAATTTTTTCATAAGTAAAAATAAGTACTTCAATAGCTGATTCTTAGAAGTTCACCAATATAACTTCTCTAAAAGATAAGATAACATCTACAAATAAACTAATGAAAAACTCATTTTAGCTTATGAAGAAACTCATTTCATTTTTTTCTTCTTTTAGAAGTACTTCTAGAGAAGTTTACATTCAAACACGTCCATTATCAAATTCTTCTCTTAATCTTTTCTTCTTCTTCTTTTGAGATTAATAAATACTCCATCTGATTTCATTTATAAGAAGAAAAAAATTGATTTGACATTTAGTTTCATTTAACTGTGTTGATCCCAATTAAAAATTAATTTTTCTTAAATTACCTTTCATTGTAAATCTCTTATTAAATGAAAAATATTTTAAAAATAGATTTACTTATACTTGAAGGAAAAAAAAAAAGGATCGTTTTTGCTTATAGAAAACAGGGTAATGTCTAAGACCAGTGTAGGAGCCGTGGTAATAATAAAATACAATGCAGGCAAAGTCACTTTAGTAGAATTTGATTCTAGAACAGTTTCCAAAGAGACTAGGCATGACTACAGTTTTGGACTGTTTCAGCTCAATTCAAACAGTGAAGCGTTAATTGATTTTTATCTGCTATTGCTACAACCACATCAAGCTATGATTATGTACCGCAATGGATGCATTAGACCGTGACAGTTGCAATTGCAATTTAAAAAACTTATGGATAACCTTGTAATTATAGGGTAGCCATCAGACTCGACTTATTATGGCTGGGGGAAAACACATATTAAGATTTAAGATTGAGTTCAATATTGAGCAACACTGCAACAGTGTCAGTACCGATGTGTTGAGCTTAATATGATCTTAGTAAGCACTAACACTAGCATACTACCCAGATAAAATGATGATAATAAATCCTACTAATTATGTTATTTGGTAGTAAAGAGCATAGTATCTATGCATCAAAAAGAGCATAGCATCTCCTATAAAAGATGGAGACAGTAAGAGAGACCATGCAAATTTTCAAAGGACTCATTTTTTTATATACAACTTAAAGACGGAATGAAGATGGTATTTGAGTCTCAGTCTTTCTTCCTCATTATATATGATTTTTTTCTCAAAAAGCAGTGAACCGGTTCTTCTCTAAGTTTTTCCAAGTTCCTTAAACTGCATAGAAACTATAATCTAAAATCAAATCATATAAAGGTATGCACAATAATACAAGTTCCTTATAGTTTGGTTCAGTTTCATGACTGGAAAATAAAACAGAATCAAACAGATACATTTTTATCCAAAAAAAAGGTCAAACTTAGGATCTTTTAAACAAAATTATTCAAGCTTATTGAAAAGAATTATAAGCGTACCTGATATTCTTTTAGCATAACGAATAAGTAGTTATTTACCAAGTGTTCACTAAATTATTTGTTTTTTAAAGCTTTTCTGTTTACATTGATTATTCCATTAGGAAATTCCTATTTGGAACCAGTGGACAGTAAGAAAACAAAGAATGTAACAAAACTGCACTTTTTGCCAGAATTGTTCATAGAAAAGCATACCCACCCTGTTGGGAAGGGAACACTTCTCTACCAACGAATAGGGAGTTACTACCTCAGACTCAACCCTCAAATAATTAAACAGTAAAAATGCGAAAATTTGAACGATCAAAAGCGAGAAAGAACAGGAGAGAAAAATAGCACACAAAAATAGCTTTACGTGGGAGAAAACCTTCAAGAAGAAAACCCACGGGACCTTGTCCAGAACAATCGACTATTCTCAATAACAATGATTACAATCGCACTCTACGGTCGTCTGCTGGAGTCACTCAACCTCACCAACAACAATGGTGGAAACACTCTCTACAAGGGTTGCTCTCAACCTCTCGGAGACACTCTCTCAACAGCCTGATGCAGGAGACACTCACAAAGAAGCACTCTTTTCTCTGCGCTCATCAACGAGAATCCTCTCCATCCTCTAGTTTCTGAATTCTAACGGCCTCCATCTATAAATGTCATATTTATAGAGAGAAATAGGTTTAGGGGTTTCTGCACCCTAAACATGAGTGGGCCGGGGTCACCCCTCGGGAATTGGACCCAAGTCAAACATACCCTATTTTAGCACCTAGGGATTTGGATCAAGCATTAAAATGGAAATATCCAACAAATCTCCCCCTTCCGTTTTCAATGAGACACATCGATAACCCAGAATCCTTTCCGGTCTTCCACTAAAGCCGGGGTCTTCATATCTCAACTCGGCCTTCTTTCCGACTTCAATGTTCTGAATTCATCAGCCCAGCTCCTTCACAGCAATCTTCAAACTTCATTGCTTGAACCGGCTTTGTCATCATGTCAGACCAATTCTGACTGGTGTGCACTTTGCCAAGTGTAAGCTTTCCCTCCTCCACCACATCCCGTATCCAGTGATACCTCACATCAATGTGTTTGGTGCGAAAGTGATACGTCGAGTTCCTCGCAAGATGAATTGCGCTCTGACTATTGCACTTCAGCTCATACACATCTTGGTCATGGCCGAGTTCCTGGAGAAACTTCTTCACCCACAACAACTCTTTACACACTTCCGTTGATGCAATGTACTCGGCCTCCGTGGTTGAAAGTGCCACACACTTCTACAGTCTCGACTGCCACGACATTGCCCCTCCAGCAAACATCATCAAATATCTCGTCGTCGACTTTCTCGAGTCGGAATCTCCCCCTAAATCAGCATCCGAGTAGCCTCGCAACTCGGCTTCGCCATCACCAAAACAAAGACACAAAATTGTTGTACCCCGGAGGTACCTGAAGATCCATTTCACTGCTTCCCAGTGTTCTCTGCCGGGATTCGAAAGATACCGGCTCACCACTCCAACTGCATACGCCAGGTCAGGTCTAGTGCAAACCATTGCATACATCAAACTTTCAACTCTAGATTGGTACAAGATCTTCTCCATCTTCTCTTTGTCTTCATCTGATCTCGGACATTGCCTCTCATTTAGGTTCAAATGTCCGGCCAAGCGGATGCTTACTGTTCTAGCTTTGTCCATGTTGAATCTCTTCAATATCTTCTCAACATATTTCTCCTGACTTAGCCACAATAACTTCTTCTTCTTATCCCAGATGATCTCCATTCCAAGAATCTACTTTGCTAGACCGAGGTCCTTCATCGCGAAGGACGAGTTCAGTGCCTTTTTCAAGGTGGCAATCTTCATCTTGTCTTGCCCTACTATCAGCATGTCATCCACATACAACAGCAAAATCAAGAAATCACCAGTCTCATACCTCTTCACAAAAACACAGTGGTTGGCTTCCGTCTTCATGAACTTATAGTCTCTCATGAAGGAATCAAACTTCCTATACCACTGCCGAGGTGTTTGCTTTAAGCCATAGAGACTCTTCTTCAGTTGGCAAACTATGTTGTCACATCCCGGAGCTCGGAACCCTTTAGGTTGCTCCAAATATATCTCTTATTCCAACTCACCGTGAAGAAATGTCGTCTTCACGTCCATTTGCTCTACCTCCAGGTCCATTGTAGCTGCCATAGCTAACACAGTCCGGACCGAGGTCATCTTCACAACAGGAGAGAAAATGTCATCAAAGTCAATCCCTTTTTTCTGATTGCAGCCTTTCACTACAATCCGGGCTTTGTATCTCAGCCTCTTGCCATTCTCCTCCTGTTTGATCTTATACACCCACTTGTTCTTCAGAGCTCGCCTTCCCTTAGGTAGCTCGGTCAGCTCATAAGTCTGATTCCCATGTAAGGATCTCATCTCATGCTACATGCCCTTCTCCCATTCACCACTTTTTGGGCTCTCCACTGCCTCATCATAACTCTGAGGTTCACCATCCTCAGCAATTATGGTATATTCATCAGGTGGATATCTTGTAGAAGGTCTTCTTTCTCTAGTGGGGTATCTCGATTGTTCTTCTTCAACCTCTTCGGAACCCAGTTCTTCATCTTCATCCCGAATCCCGGCATCATCTTCAATATCGCCTCAAGCGATTTCTCCACTGGTTTCTCCCCCTGCTTCAGCATGCACATAAGGGACGAGTTCTTCACTTCTAACAGTAACCCAGACTTGGGGCTTCGAGATGTCATGGATGGTCTAATCCTCATGAAAGACTACATCTCGGCTCCTCTTATTGATTGGATCTGGCAGTCTGAAACTGAACTCGGTTTTCAGCGAACCGAGATATATGCACTCCTTCGTCTTAGCATCCAACTTCGCCCTTTCATCTTTAGGGACATGCACGAAGGCTCGGCATCCAAACACCCTCAGGTAATCATAGGTCGCTTTCCGACCCGTCCAGACTTCTTCTGGAATCTCTCCTTCCAGCGGTCTTGATGGTGAGAGATTTATCAAATCAACCGCTGTTTTAACTGCCTCTCCCCAATATGCTTTTGACAGCCCGACGTTGGATAGCATACATCGGACCTTCTCCTCAATAGGCTGGTTCATCCTCTCAGCGAGTCCATTCAGCTGAGGAGTCTTGGGGGACGTTCTCTCAAATTGGATCCCGGCTTCTCTACAGTAAGCTTCAAAGGGACCACGATACTTACCACCATTATCTGATCTGACCACCTTCAACCTCTTTCCAGTCTCCCTTTCCACCATGGCATGGAATTCCTTAAATGATTGGAGAACCTGGTCTTTGGTCTTCAACAGGTAAACCCACACCTTGCGGGAATGGTCATCAATGAAAGAGACAAAGTACTACGCTCCTCCAAGCGATCCCTCCGTCATGGAGCAAATGTCAGTATGGACGAGGTCAAGTACGCACCTCCATATCTTGGGTTGATCCGGTCTCACAAATGAAACCCGGTGCTGCTTCCCAGCTAGGCAGTGCGAGCAACTCTCCAGCACTTGACCCTTCAACCCGGTCAATAGCTCTTTCTGCTCCAAAATCTCAAGCCCTTTCACACTCATGTGGCCAAGACGCTTGTGCCACATCTCCAGGCTTGATCCATCAAACACGGTATTGGCTTCACCGCCAATCATCCTTCCTTGCATCACATACTAGGAGCCTTCCTTCTTTCCACGGGCTATCATCAAGCTTCCCTTGGATAGCTTCCACCTACAACCCTCAAAGTTGTTCACTAACCCGGCATCGTCAAGCTTTCCCACCGAGATTAGATTCATATGCATGTGAGGTACATGCCTCACATCCTTCAGCACAATCCGGCACCCTACTTTCGAGGTCAGGGTCACATTGCTGACACCAACAATCTTGCTGGTCACCTAATTCCCCATCTTCACAACTCCAAAATCTTCACTCGTGTTTGAGGAGAAAAACCTTATGTGAGGGGTCACATGGAAAGAGGCACCTGAGTCAACTATCCAGGCGCAGTCATCGAAGGCAACATTCAAAAAATTATCTCCAAGAAGAAATATCTAGGCCCCAGCATTGGCAACCACCACTGTGGTGCTCTTCACGTCTTTCTTCTTCTGTATGCTCTGGTATGACTTCACGAAGCCATTCTGCTCATCTCTCTGTAGAGTCCAGCAGTCAGTCTTCGTGTGTCCGGGCTTCCCACAGTAGAAGCACTTAAGTTTAGGAGGCTGTCAGTCATGACATCTATCTCCAGTTTCCCTTCAGGAGCCGAATTACTCAATGTCACCACCAAAGTATCCCAGCTGTAACGCCTCCTTTTACTCTCTCGTATTTGATTGGTTTTAAAAGAAATCTCGTGTCCTCTTTGTATTAGAATTATCTTAGTTATAAATTTCATGAAAAATTTCTTTTCGCTTTGCTTGCAAATTCTATTAGTTGTTTATATCATGAATGAATTCTCTCTCCACGATTTAATTGTAATAAAATCCATCAATAAATTAGAGTATAAT
>PYAF01001316.1:766641-797486 GCA_007407185.1 Glycine tomentella | reverse complement strand
GGGCATTTCCGTCATTTTGACCTCAAGGGCATTTTTGTCATTTCTAATTTACGGAAAGGGCAATATGGTCCTTTTTCTTCAAACATTTCCGTAGTATCTCTTATTGATATTTCATCCTAATCCTTCACATATAGGGCATCAATTTGCCTAAGACTTGCTTTAATATTTAACTGTAGTTCTAAAATTTTGGGGTGTTACACCAGCTCTCCGGTAATGAACTTGGCAACAACAGAGCCTGCATCTCGTTGTCAATTCTCATATCGGCCTTGGACAACTAGTTCATAATACCTTTGTATGTGTTGAGGTGTTCAATCATGCTCATCCCGTCCTTGTACTCCAGCTTCACAAGCCGGCGAACGAGATGTGCCTTGTTCCTAGGAGTCTTCTTCTGAATCATAGACTCCAGCTTGTTCCATAATTCGTACGCATTAGTGAACTCAGACATATGCTCAAAGAGGCTTTTATCAATATACTTCCTGATCGTAGCTACTGCCTTATGACTCAGGATCTCCCACTCCTTGTCGGTCTTTCCAGCCAGTCTCTCATCAAGGACAATGGGCTCATGCAAATCCTTGCAATATAGATGATCTTCCATCATCGACCTCCAGTATGTAAATTTGTCTGCGGTCAACTTTAACATATCCCCATCATGGGTTATGCTACCACTAGTCTCCATCCCGGTCTCTTTCTCCTTCAGAACCCTTCAGCCCAGGCTCTGATACCACTTATGTTGGGAAGGGAACACCTCTCTACCAACGAACAGGGAGTCACTACCTCGGACTCAACCCTCAAACAATCAAACAGTAAAAATGCGAAAACGTGAACAATCAAAAGAGAGAAAGAACAAGAGAGAAAAATAGCACACAAAAAATAGCTTTACGTGGGAGAAAACCTTCAAGAGGAAAACCCACAGGACCTTGTCCAGAACAATCCACTATTCTCAATAATAATGGTTACAACCACACTCAACCACACCAACAACAATGGTGGAAACACTTTCTACAAGGGTTGCTCTCAACCTCTCGGAGACACTCTCTCAACAGCCTGATGCTGGAGACACTCACAAAGAAGCACTTTCTTCTCTGCGCTCATAAACGAGAATCCTCTCCACCCTCTGGTTTCTGAATTCCAACGGCCTCCATCTATAAATGTCATATTTATAGAGAGAAATAGGTTTAGGGGTTTCTGCACCTTAAACGTGAGTGGGCCGGGGTCAGCCCCTCGGGAATTGGGCCCAAGTTAAACATTCCCTATTTCAGCACCTAGGGATTTGGGCCAAGCATTAAAATGGAAATATCCAACACACCCAACCCCAAAATGAAAATAATGCGAATAATTTGAGATTGTAAATCAAATCTTAAAGCCTTGTGAAGAATTCAATTTAAGTACACGCATTCATTAACTTCTACACAGATATTCAAGAACATAAAAATTGTCCCTATTTTGTTCTTACAGTCTTACATTTCCTTCCTAACAGGGCATAGTTTTCATTTCCTTCCTAGAGCTTAAACACCCCAGTTATATAACATGTTATATCAAGCAATAATAACTAGTAGGTGGTTTAATATTATTAGTGTTGCTCTCCAACTCCTTTTCAACTGGAGAGGGAAATCATCACTAACATCATCATCATCCCAATCATCCTCCCACTGTTGAGTCACTTCTTTTCCTTCCTCCTTGTCATCCCACTCTGAAAGTTGTAAAACAATAAAGTGCAACAGAAATAAGAAGAAACATTAGAATGACACCAAGGTCCCAACAAATCAAGTTTAATAAGTTGTTTCTAATTCCTAAAGAATATCCAAATACCATCACCAGAAATAGAAAAAATAATAATAATAATTCAAGCAATTAAATGAATCCTAATATCTGCACAATAAAAGTTTTTAATAATTCTAATGACTAATGAGACACAGGATCAACAGCATGAGGAGCTAACTCATAACAGAATAATGCCTCTCTGGATGTAGTAAGATAATGTTAGGTAGACATGTTAAAGCAGAACGGAATATGCATAACATGAGTTCTAATTCATTGAAGCAAACTAACAAATGTCACTTGTGAAGCATTAGGTTTGATGGGGAAAGGATTCAGTGACTTTGTGACGTGTGAGTCACCATGACTTTCTGAGCATCTGTGCCATTTGATTAATATAATGGCTCCGATTTTAGCATGTGACCTTTAAACAATATTGCTTCCAAAACAACCACTTCTGCAACCTGCAAGAGAACCTGTCTTGCACTTCACCAAGAATCAGATGCACCCATCCCCTCTTCTCACCCAGACACACTCGATGCCACCATCGTCCACTCTTCCTAGTACTCATCAAGTAGCTCATGTGGAATAAGGAGTATTGAAATTGGAAGCGGTTTTTTTGCTCATAGAGGAAAGGTAAAGTGCATGCGGAAGAATTATTGTGGTGACAGTGAAGGAGAAGAGTAAGGTGAGGATCATGCAATGGGTGGCTGCAAAGGTGAAGGCGGTGGAGGTTGAAGCTGCCACATTGGTACAAGCTTCAATCATAGAGAGCAACATGATGTTGGAGATCAAGTGCCCCCACAGAGAAGGGTTGCTTATCAGCGTGATGCAGATGCTGAGGGAGGTGAGGATAGAGGTCAGTGGGGTTCAATAATTTAACAATAGAGTGCTCATGGCGGAGTTGAGGGCCAAGGTGAAGGAACATGCAAACGGGAAGAAGGTCAGCATTGTGGAAGTGAAGAGGGCACTTAACCAAATTATACCTCACGCAATTGACTAGCACTATTCTAATTTGGGCTTTGTGCAATGAGGGGTGCATGAAGTTAGCTACCACATTCATGGCTTGACTTTATGAATCAATATTCCAAGTGGAATTAACTGGGCATGTCTTCCATTTTAGGAATTTCTGGTGCAATATATTCAACTATAAAAATCAAAATGAAGCAGTGTCTAGTGTGTAAGCCTTCCATTTTAGGAATTTCTGGACTACAATAGATTCAATTATAGCAATCAAAATTAAGCATTGCCTGATTTTCCTCCCCTGTTTGTATCAGAACTGGTGTTGCTACTGTAACAAGTTTCAAGCTATAGCTATACATGGATGGAATGTTAGTGCAAAATATTACTAAAAGAATGTAACTGCAATATGTCTGACTGTTCCCTTAAAGAATTACGACACCAACAATATTAGTTGATATATACAAAAACAAGAGAATAAAAGACCAAATCATCTTTCAATACATATGTTGCCAATCATATTGCACACTCCAACATAATAGGAACAAACCAATTGCTTCTATATCCAACTAAGCACAAGTGAAAAAAAAATATATGTGATCTTGTGTTTTCTCAAGCTGAACATACAACTATCTTTATATGCACATCACATAATATATAATCAATAGAGGTAATAAAGTATGCAAATTATTTAAACAATGGAAGCTAACACATCGAACAGCTTTCCATGGAGAAAGTTAATTGATTGATTATTGAATAATTTAAACAATCAACAGTCATGTGATTTAATAAAAAAAACGTACTATGTACTGGATTAAGCATTAGCCTCATCAAATAGTGTCGATTGCCTTATGAATTAATAGAAGAGAAAGCAAGTTAATACAAGATTACTAACTATGGATAATGTAAATACCTAGGTTGTAGTGCTAGTGTTCCTTCGGAGCTTTACAATCATCAATACCCAGGTTGTAAATAACTAACTAGAAAAGTTCAGATATATGGCAAAATCGAAGTAAGAAATTTAGAAGACAAGGATACTCAATTTTATTATTTTAAACATTTGAATACATAGCTTTAATTTTTTCCTTTAATTTGATATCATCTGACGTATTGTCCATTTTTTCATTAATTGACAGGTATTTTGTCTGAGGGCGAGCCCTGACACAGTGGTAAAGTTGTGTCTTGGTGACTCGTTGGTCATGGGTTCGAATTCGGAAATAGCCTCTTTACATATGCAAGGGTAAGACTGCGTACAATATCTCTCTCCCTTACCTGTGCATAACGTGGAGCCTCTGGGCAAGGGGCTACGTAGTTTTTTTTTTTTAAACAGGTATTTTATCTATAAATTTCTCCCAGAAAATGAAAATTAATTGTTAACTAAACATGATTAATATTAAGAAGGAAACAAAAAAGAGAATTGTTACGGACCTAGCATATGGGCCTAATATGGTGAGGTCCAATAAGGGTCCATTAGCTCAGAATCTCAGCAATAACTAGGAAGATCTCAACAACGTGCATAACAATTATCAAAGGAGATACCAACAAACAAATATCTTATCTAATCAAGGGATTATATCTTACCTAATCAAAAGGTGGCAACAATATACCTAGAGGTAACACCCTTATAAATAAGAGGTACGCTCACAGGTATATTCATTCTCTCTCAACCCTATTATTTGTTGTCACTGTGCACACACCTTACGCCCATTATCGATATCAAGGTGCACGGTGATCTGCTTGACCTAGGGGTATCTCTTCCATATATACCTTGGAGAGAGTTCTTTAATCCTAAAATAATCTAGTAGCTATCCAGCTAGACATCCCTGTCTTCAAGGACAGAACAATTGGCGCCACCTGTGGGAATGTTAAATTTCAAATTTCACATTCCCGATGGTAAACACGAGAAGTAACAATTAGATTGCACACCCACGCTCTGATGCGTGTGTAAAGAGAGACTTGTTTTCAAATCCTGTTTTAGAGGAGATGAAACAACTGCCTCCTACAGATCATAACACGGTACCACCCCAACCGGTGGACTATGACGTCGTCCATGTAATTGAAGAGGGTTCAAATGCAGCTTTCACTCCTGCTCCAGCGACACGGGCAGTCCCACCAAATTAAATAAACGCTCACCACCTGAGTCAAATTCAAATGGTTCAAGAGCCCAACGAGCGTCTCATGAGCAACGCTCTCAATGCAATCCTGGCTCGGATGGATGAGATGGAAAGGAGATACGCCCTGCAAAGATAGGAAGATATCAGAAACCTGGAGTTATAGATGGAGGAGTGTAATGCTGCATTGAGGTTGGAAGAAGAGCAACGTATTCGGATTATAGAGCAGCGCTTCAAGAGCATGGAGAACCCAACTCATAATGAAAACCGAGGATATCAAAGTCAGGATATAGCCAGGAATGGTGTGAACCAAAACGACAGTCGAGTCTGAGTTCTTCCAGTAAGTCGGCATGTAGACCAAAGAGGCAATACAAGTGTGACTTGGGCAGATTTTGGAGGACCAGTTAATCGGATAGAGATTGGGGGTTTATCTCGAATGAGTACTGGAGGTCCAGCCCAATCTCAAGATGCAAACACAGTCTAGATCGACATTAGAAACATGGCTCATGTGGAAGCAGTAGCTCCACCTCAAACTACCACTGTGGAAGCAAATCCGATAACCCAAGTCCGAGTTGCAGTCCCTGATGTTCAGGAACCTTCAATGGACCCCACCAGAGAAGTTCCACCTCGATCAAGAACGAACGGGGGAGTTTATAGGAGGAAATACAGTAGGGGCAGCATAACAACAGCCCCTTCACTGACGAAATTGTCAATGTTCCACACCTAGAAGACTTCGATGGAGCTTTCTTGTTAAAGTATGATGAAAGCCAAGACCCACAAGTACATATTGATGAGTTTGATATGCAAATGTGTGTGAGGGGAATTGATGAGCCCATCATCTCCTGAATTTTTGCTACAACTTTATCTGGGGCTGCACAAACGTGGTTTCATAAATTGTCACCGCGGTCAATCCGCAATTTTGAAGATTTTGGGCAGAAGTTTCTGTTAAACTTTGCCACCAGTAAGAAACAACCCAAGTTTGAATTCGCACTTGGGAAAATAAGACAACAACCTGGTGAGACGCTCCAGAGTTACCGGGACCGTTTCAAAGAAGCTGCCTTGCAGGTGCAAGGGTTATAAGAAAAGGTGCATGTGCACCTCATCACCGCTGGATTAGATAGGTCATCCCGGCTGGCAAAGTCAATTTATAAAGATCCAGTGAAATCTCTGATGGAGTTTAGGGCTCGGCCAAAAAAGTACCTAGAGCTCGAACAAATGGAAATTGCCAATGCGATGTACAAAGAGAAGGAAAGAAGGAGAAGCCCACCACTAAGGGGCAGGGAGCAGTAAGGGGTTACAACCTAGGAAGAAACGCGGGTAACAAATTTAGGCTAAGAAAGTATGAGGCCAAATATGAAAAGTACACCCCTATTAAACGCATTCCGGTCACAAATCTGACGAGAAGTAACTTCAACCGAGATGAAGAAGGTAGACTAACCTCGTCCATTGTACAATAAGGTGAGAATAGACAAGTCCCGGTTCTGTGAATTCCACAACGGACCAGGACATACCACTGACCAATGCTAGGATTTAAGAGACGCGATTGAGAAGTTTGTCAGAGATGGCAGACTGAGGCAATATGTGATAAAGACCCAAGGTCACAAGAGCAAACGCAAAGGCAGAGGTTAGTACGAAACCTGGCCAAACGAGAAAGATAAAGAAGAAAAAAGAAAAAAGGAAAATGATGATGGAGATGGATTTCTAGAACCCGAGTTCGAGTGTAATGTCATATGTGGAGCTTTGAGAGAAAGAGGAGACACCGCTAGCCAAAGAAGGAAGTATCTGAAGGATGTTCTTTCAGTGAGAGAATAGCCTAAGTTCAAAGAAAGAATTAACAAGGTGGAGCCCCTCTACTCTACTTCACGGAAGAGGATATGAGAGACGTGGTGCCAGATCATGAAGATGGTTGGTAATTACCGGAACACTGGTTAATTGTCGGGTTAAAAGAATATTTGTAGACAATGGCATCTGCGCGGATATAATCCTGTGGAGTGCATTTAAGAAAATGAATCTTGATGAAGTTAAATTGAAGCCTTGCAAAACAATGTTAATAGTGTTCAATGGGGAAAACACTACCCCAAAGGTTACATTGAACTCAAGATGACGCTAGGCACCAATGAGGCATTTAAGTTGGAACGAGTTAAGTTTATTGTGGCCGACTTTCCCTCGCAGTACAACGTCATATTAGGGAAACAAGAAGATGAAATTTGTGGGAAACAAGAACAAAGTGGTTACAATCTACGGGGACCAGAAAGAATCCCGGCAGTGTTACTATAAAGCGATCAAGGATAGCGAAGACAGTCCATCCTCACCACCCCGGATCTATCAAGGAGACCAGAATGGAGGAAGGTTGAAGAACATAAGTCAGGAAAACCAGTTAACATGGTGGAACTTAACATGAGGAAAGATGCTGAGGAGATGAGACCAGAGCCGGTAGGAGAATTAGAAGACTTGAGAATAGGGGATCAGCCCTGGCAAATTACCAACATTGGTAAGGCCGTAAACCCGGTCATAAAAGCCAAATTGGTCGAGTGCCTAAAAAGAAATCAAGATGTTTTCACATGGAAGGCCTCGGAGATACTGGGGATAAACCCCAATTTTTGTTGCCACAAGTTGTCAATGTACCCCGAATCAAAGCCCGTGGTGCAACAGAGGAGGAAACTCGGTCCAGAAAGGAGGAAAGCACTAGAGGAACATGTTAAAGAGCTGTTGGACGTCGGGTTCATACGAGAAATTCAATACAGTACGTGGTTGTCTAACGTGATGATGGTTAAAAAGTTCAGTGGCAAATGGAGGGTATGCACAGATTACACTGTTTTGAATAAAGTATGCTCTAAAGATTCCTACCCATGCCCAACATTGATCAGCTAGTGGATAACTCGTCCGGGTTCCAGCTATTGTCCTTTTTGGATGCTTATTCTGGGTATAATCAGATAGCAATGTACCCGGGAGAGACCAGGATAAAATGGCCTTTATAGGCAAAAAAGCAAATTACTGCTATAATGTTATGCCTTTTGGGTTGAAAAACTCGAGGGCCACATACCAAAGAATGATGAATAGAGTGTTCGAGCATCAGCTCGGCCAGAATATTGAAGTGTACATTGATGATATAATTGTTAAGACATCCAACCCTACTGATCACATGCCAGACCTAGAAGAAACGTTCAGCAAGTTAAGGGAATACAAGATTCAATTGAACCCGGTCAAGTGTGCATTCGGTGTTCCAGCCAGAAAAATTTTGGGGTTCATGTTGATCCACAGAGGAATAGAAGCCAATCCGGACAAGTGTAAAGTCGTGTTAGACATGATGTTTCCAACAAATAAGAAAGAAGTACAACAACTGAAAGGAAAGTTGGTGACTTAAACCCGGTTTCTCCCGAAATCAGTAGAGAAGGCACTTCCCTTCTTCAAGCTACTCAAAAAGGAGGCTACAGGAGGTTGGAAGCTGAAATGTGAAGCTGCGTTAAAGGAAATAAAAAAATGTTTAGCTTCTCCACCTGTACTGCCAAAGCCAGAATCGGGAGACGTTTTGATACTATAATTGTCCATGGGAGATGAAGCAGTCAGTGCAGTATTGGTGAGGGAGACGAAGAACGCCAAGAGCCAGTTTATTTTGCCAGTAGGGCCCTTAAAAATTCCGAGTTAAGGTACCAAAAGTGAGAAAAAGTAGCTTTCGTGTTGCTGGTGACAGCAAGGAGGCTTCGCCCTACTTCCAGGGCCACACAATAATTGTCAGAACCAACCAGCCAATTCGACAAGTAATCCATAAACTGGATTTGGCTGAAAGGATGATCAACTGGGCAATACAATTGTCCGAATTTGATTTGAAGTACGAAGCCCGAGATGTTATAAAATCTCAAGCGCTGACCGACTTTGTTATGGAGCTAACTCCATCTGATGAAGGAACTGAGGACGACACTAATGTTTGGAAAGTATATGTTGACGGATCATCGAATATCAAAGGGAGTGGAGCCGGGATCATAGTTGAAAACCCGGAAGGAATAGCAGTTGAGCTAAAAAAGTAAAGGTGTTTACTTATTCCCAGCTCATCACAGCCCAGATTGAGGGGCGGTACCGAGTGAAAGGTCCCTTGTTGACAAAATATTTGAATAAGGTCAAAGAAATTATAGGCAACTCTGATGAAATTATTGTTAATCACATTCCATAGGAGAAAACTCCAGGGCTGATATCCTATCAAAGCTGGCGAGCCTAAGAGTCCGGGAAATCATAGGACTGTGATCCAGCAGGAAGTTTCTGAACCAATTTATGTAATGATAATCTCAGATGCTGAAGACTGGAGAAGGCCTATTATTAATTACCTTGAAAGAGGAATCTTGCCAGATGATGCTCTAGAAGCCAAGAAATTGGTGTGTGATGCTATTCTGTACACAATTGTACATGACAACTTGTACCGTAAAGTGTTACATACCCCGATGATGGTCTGTCTAAACCCGGATAGGGTAGAGTATGTGCTGACCGAGATACATGAAGGAATCAACGGCCAACACATGGGGGCCAAAGCATTAGCAAGGAAAGCACTTCGGGCAGGCTACTATTGGCCAACTATGGAAGCTGACTCAAAGAGTCATGATAAAAAATGTGAAAGTTGCCAGAAGCATGCCAGAATAATATGGTCTTCGCCTGCCGAGTTGACGTCTATCTTGGCTCCATGGCCCTTTCTTAAGTGGGGAAGGATTTGTTGGGACCATTCAAGGCAGCGGAAGGATAGCTAAAGTGGCTAATAGTTGCAGTGGATTATTTCACTAAGTGGATAGAAGCAGAACCTGTCAGCACCATAACTTCAGCCCGGGTGCAAAGGTTCTTTGAAAGAAACATCATCTCCAGGTTTGACATCCTGGGAGAGATAGTAACAGATAATGGAATCCAGTTTATTGACAAGAGGTTCCGAGAGATGATGGCTGGATTCCAAATCATGCACCACTTTGCTTCTGTAGAACACCCACAGTCAAACGGACAGGCCGAGGCTGCAAATAAAGTGATCGTAGATGGGTTAAGGAAACGTATGCAAGATGTCGGTTCTAGTTGGGTCAAGCAACTATATTACGTCCTGTGGGGGTATAGGACCACTGTTCAGACATCCACCAAAGAAACCCCATTTAGATTGTCGTACGGTTATGAGGCAATGATTCCAGTCGAAATTGGTCAACCATCTTGGAGGAGAAAGAAAGTTCTTTAGGAAGAAGAAGAAAAGGACAATGAAGCTCTGGCTTTAGAGTTGGATTTGGTTGACGAAATCTGGGTCATGGCACATTGTCAGGATCTAGTGGCCAAGCAACTTGCAAATATCAAATAAAAGTGAAGCCCCGGACCTTCGACAAGGATGATCTAGTACTTTGACGAGCGGATATTGGACATAAAAATGTCAGAGAGGGAAAGCTAACAACCAACTGGGAAGGACCTTACCAGGTTACAAAGAAACTCGGCAAGAGAGCTTACATGTTGGAAACCCTGGATGGGAAGGCAATTAACCGAACTTGGAATGCAGATAAACTGAAACTGTATTACAGTTAGATCCAATTCTAGAGTTTCATCCCAAGTTAATATTTTTCCTTTATTAGGATCAATAAGCCATGGTTTCGGCAGGTTTCCTTTAATTAGGATTCGTAAGCATAATTTGGCACCAATGTTGTTTCTCCTTTATAGAGATCATGAGCCATTTTATAGCAAGTTTGCAAATAAATGAAGCATTTTTGTCTTTAATACAACTTTGCACATACCAAGTGGTAATAAAGGAAATCGATCATTACGGCCGGGTTATGAAAAGTTGCGCGGAAATAGTAAAAACTTTCACGTACATGATGCACCAAAATTATTATCTTGGCAAAGAGAAATATGCTATTTAAACCCTGATCAAGTTGAAATATAGGCATAGTTGGTTGAAAAATCAAACATCTACATGTAGCAAACTAATCTTTGTCGAGATTAAGTTCAGGGATGATAACCCGAAACATGTTGCAAAGATGAAATGAAAGGAATCTTTGCACAATATTATGCCTGGTCGTTGAAACCAGATGGATATTTATGCAGACTGTGAAAAATATTTTTGATTTTGGCCAAATCATTTAATAGAATCCAGTATAGTATGGATTCATGCACCAGTAATCGCAATTCTAATAAGAATTGATAAGTAAAATGTGAAATAAAATGTTGAGCAAAATGAATCCGGGAACAAGCCCGGCAATGTTCAGTACAAATTCAAAAGGGGCTCAAAGGCCCCAAAAAGAAAAAGAAAAAAATTACAAGTTAACGCTGGCATCCCGACTCTTCAATACTCAAGCTGCCCGGGATTGAGCTTGGTCATCAGCTTGACTGGCAGGGGTCACTTCTTCCTCTCCGCGAATTTGACCTTCATCCACTTGAGTCATTGAATCTTCACGAGGAGAAGCGGGAGAGATCAACTTGTCATCGCTAACGAAAGCTTTGAAGTGCATACCAGTGGTATTGAGCTCAATCTTACGATTCAAGCAACGAATCTACTCCAAGGTAGAGGACCCCTCCATGGCTACTGAAAGATGAGTTCTCAAGTTAGCAGCATCAGTTTTGGTATATTCCAGCTCCGCCTCAGTCAGCTGATGCGACTTCTCCAGTTTATCATACAACACATTCAAATCTTTAAAAATTTTAGTGGTGGCAGCATTCAATTTCTTTAGAGAAGCCACATCAGACTGTGCCTTCGCAGCAGTGTTCTGAGCCACAAGGAGTTCTTCACGGGTCTTTTTGGTTTCCTCCCGAGATGATTGAAGCTCATTAAAAGTTTTGATAAATCTGGTCTTTTGAGTCACTATGCTCTGAACCAGAGATGAGCATTTTATGGCACTAAGCTCGATGAGGCCGAGCTCTTGTATTTCAGCATCGAAGAAAGGAACCGGATCCGCAAAGTGCTTGGGCGCTCGAACCGCATGGAAGAGCTCTTCAGAAATACCCTTCTCCCATATGGATCCGGGTAATAACTCGGTTACAATGGAAGAATAGAGGTTAGGAGCTGGTGCAGCAGCAGATGCAGGGGGAGAGGTCAATGTTGGAGAAGGTACTGTTGGACTTGCTGGAGCCTTATCCTTTTGGGCATCTGAAAGCTTTCACTTCTTTGACCCAAGGCCAGTGGTCGTGGAACCGTTCCATGATAACAAAGCAGTGAGGAAAGAAGGTGGTTGAGGTCACCTCGGTTGCTTGGAGGTAATTGGATTACCAAAAGTTGAGGTGGGAGGTGTTGGCTTCTCCATGTCAAAAGTTGCAAAATAAAAGCAAAGGAACAGTTAAAATAAGCAAAGTCGTGTATAAACAAATCAAGATGGACATGATCATACTCGATGTGTGGAAAACCTGGATTGATATTGGCGGATAAAGGAAGTAACGCTGGGATGGCCGTGAGCTTCCTTATAAGTAGTTATTCGGATAACCGAGAAAGCATTAGAATCTGACAAATCTGTTTCCTCGAAACGGTATGTGGAAGAAAGAAACTCATGGTGGGTATAGGACTAATAGAGTGGAAATTTTCACTCTACGTCCTTGGAATTAGTAGAACAAAGAAAAAAAGGTTGTTTGTCAGATTCGGCAGCAACTTTGAAATGCTTGTTTTTGAAGTTTTTAAAGGAATTTGTATATACATGAAAGAGCTTACGCTCAGTATGACCCCGGATGGATGTCCATCCTTTCCTATTTGGGGCTTCCCTACCCGTCCTACTAGTTTGGATAGTAAAATAATTAAAGAAAAGAGGAACAGTACTAGGGATTTCTAAGTGTTCACAAAAATGCTCAAAAGCCTTTATGAAGCCCCAGCTATTCGGGTGAAGTTGGGAGGGAGTCAAATGAAGGTGATTTAAAATATTCATTTGAAACTCGAATAAGGGAAATCGGATCCCTTTCCGGGTTATTAAATCTTTGTAGAAAAAGAAAAAAGAAGAGTTATTCCCCTCCCTCAAAGAGCAGATGACTTGTCCTTATCAGGGGGCGCACGCTAAAATTTTCTTGATTCTTGGCAAGGATTACGGCAAAGTCCTCCGAATCCAGCTCGAACAATGTTTGCAGTACTTCATAAGTTACCCACGGGAACTTAGAAGTCATGGAAGGAGAAAGAGAACCAGAATGGGATTCAGCAGATTGGGACTCAACAACTTGTTATGACGACGGGTCCATAAATACCTACGTCAAACAAATAAAAATCAGTAAAACAGTGACATACCTGAAAAAGAATAGTTTGGGTTGGAAGGCGAATTTGTTGGACTAGAGGAATCATCCGATATAAGGACGATGTCTTTGGATCCGTCAATACTCTTGGCAAAATCAAGAGGACTACTCGGCACAGAAATGGTGTTAATTGGCTTAACAGGACTCGGTTTAAAGACATGGACCGAGTTGTGATGACAATACCCAAGAAACGATTTAGCCCTAGAATCCCAGTCGGATTCTAAGAGTTTGATACTTTCATAAGTGCAGTCGAAACACGGTTCAAATCAGGTTTCAAAGGCAAGTTCTGAGGAAAGGGTGACACTACCTTGGGACAACGAAGAACCTGGGTTCTTCAATTCAGAACCCGGGGAAAAAAGGGAGGACATATAGGGGAAGCCCTAACGTCAAATCGAACCCTAGTCTTGTCAAAAGGAATTTTGATTTCAGGAAGTTTGACTTTCTCTTTTCTGCCGACCCCACCAATATGTGAGCGAAATAGAGCCTTTTCCCTTTCTTCTTCAGAAAGGGCAAACCAAATAACCAATACCCAACCCTAGGGGGAATGGTTTGGCGTAATCTTGCCTCTTCTTCGGGATAAATGCTCATTGTAAATGAAGAAAATAGAAATTTGGTAAGAAAACTGTTTGAAGAATCAAAAAATTTACAACAAGAAAAGGAAATGGTCGAAAGAATCAAAATATTTGCAACAAGAACACAAAACCCAGAAAATGACCAAAGAAGGAAATCACCTCAAGAAGAACCAACAAACAAATCGAAGTAAAAGTGAAATCAAGAAGTTTAATGGTAGTAGAGGTACCAGTTTTAGCGAAGATTTTCTAAAGCTTAGGTGACGAAATGCTAGAAATAGCATAAAGGAGGACTCAGAAAATGCAAAGGATATTCAAAAAGAAGAAGAAACTAAGCAAGAAAACGCAAAGAAAAGTGAAAGGAGATATATATATAGGCACAAAGGGGGATGCAAGTGTAACCGTCAGATTCATGTGAAGCGTTGCGTAACCATCAGATGCATGCGAAGAGTCACGTCTCGTGTAACCGTCAGACGTGTGCGAAGCGTCACATCTGGGGGCAAAAAAAAACTCAATCGAAAACGACATAGCATTAAATGCTCATGTATATCGTAGGGGAAAAACAGAGCGCCAACAACGTGCTGCGGCTAATGATAAGACAAGCTGCAAAAAGCAACTTCAAAACAAGTGTTCCCCATTCCTAATATGAGATATGCAGGGCCCTTGTGACTATTCAAATCCGGGGGGACCGAAACACATGCAGTACTCGGATATGGACAGACACAGTTGCAAATAAATAAACAACCCAGAATACTCAAAAAATCGGGATCAACCACCCCTAATAGGGACAGTCGTATAAATCAAGGTTGAGAAAAGTTGCAAATTGACAAACCAGACGGAGAAAATGATATACACAAATTAGAACCCGTTAGAACTGGAAAATGGAATTGTATCAACTAATAAATGTTGTATCGGCCATCCGGGATATAAATGTTTTACCGGTCCTCTGGAATATAAATGTTGTATCGGTCCTCTGGAATATAAATGTTGTATCGGCCATCCGAGATACTTTTCTCATAGTAATTCGGGTTAGGGGAAAAACCTGTCGATTAGAATAGATAAACCTCGAAACCCGGATGATTGACGATCACAAGAAGGAATAAAAATTCATGGTCATAATTCAACCCGACTTGAACGTCTGGAGGTAATTCAAGGTCAAAATTCAAGACAAAGGCAAACAAAATACTCGCAAATGCAATCAAATATGATGCACAGGAAGTTCAACATAGTATACACCCTGAAAATTCAAACTACCTACCAGGTTGGGGCAACTGTTACAGACCTAACATATGGGCTTAATATGGTGAGGCCTAATAAGGGTCCATTACCTCAGAATCTCAGCAATAACTGGGAAGATCTAAACAACGTGCATAAAAGTTATCAAAGGAGATCCCAACAAACAGATATCTTATCTAATCAGGGATTATATCTTATCTAATCAAGAGGTTATATCTTATCTAATCAAGAGGTTATATCTTATATAATCAAGAGGCGGCAGCGATAAACCTAGAGGTACACCCTTATAAATAAGAGGTACGCTCACAGGTATATTCATTCTCTCAACCCTATTATTTGTTGTCACTGTGCACACACCTCACGCCCATTATCGGTATCAAGGTGCACGGTGATCAGCTTGACCTAGGGGTATCTCTTCCACATATATGTTTGGATACCCTTTAAAAAATCATGATGGTTACCTCAAACCCACAGTGTCACCATGATTTTTCTAAAGCAACTATATGTTACTTCACATTCACCGTGATTCCATATTTGATTTTGGTTCAACTCATTGCCACCCCAAATATGCTATTTCTAATAGCCAATCAAATGCTTCCTGAGTATCATACATTCATCATACTAAAAAAATGATATATAACATGGCAGGTCTCATATATACATTAAATTTAAACACCGAGATAGAATACAAACATCTTTTTTATATTGGTTTACTTTAAAGAGAGGACTTGCCTCATAAAACAGTCCCAAATGCCTCATATCAAATGTCTATATAATAAGTTTTGAATTTGGAAGCCACATTGGTTAAAGGAAACATTAAAATCAGAGCCGTTGTATTAATAGAATAGCACGATGTTCAAAAAGCCATGGTGACTTCTGCGCCACAAAGTCACTAAATCCTTTCCAGGTTTGATGATAGCATTACTGACTACCGATTTCTTAAGGGTCAAAACATCAAATAGGTGGTGTTCAAATAAATTCTAAAGGCAAAACCATTTAAGAAATAAAACATTAACAACAAAAACTAAAATACATGGAGAATTGAGAAAGAACGAGATTACCTTTATTGATTTCAAACTCTTCAAACTCATCATTGTCTTCGAAGAGATCGATCTTGATGTCCTCGGTGGCTGCTTTTGGTTCGATCGCCATGGATAAGCCTAAATTATCTGTGGTTATTTCAAAGACCTAAATAAATGCTTATATGAATTTGATGATTTCACGAGAAAAATAAACTAAAGTTTGATAATAAAAAATTATATAAAAAATGATAACAAAGGTGTGCAATCAAACCAAACAACAAAAGTACCTAAGGAAATATCTTCAAGTTCTGTATATACGTCACTACAAAAAAGTGAAGAATTTGTGGTGGCTAAAAAATCCATTTATAGGATCAACTTTCAGAAATACCAATGTCAGAAACAATTTGTGGCGGCTTTTTGATAAATGCTGGTAAGTTCGCCAGAAATATTGTGGCGGTTAAAAGCCGTCACAAAATTTATTTTTTGTTTTTTTTATTTTCGCACATTTCTTTTTCTGGGAGTTATAAAAACCCTACAAAGTGAGTTTTTTATTTTGCATTTTTTTTTACCAAAAATAGTATTTTTTTTTTGATAAAAAAAAAGTCATACCAAGTAGTTACTGAAAGGTGCAAAAACAATGGCCAGGTTTAAAAAATGTGTATCATCAGAGTTAAATAACAATGGTGCTAGCCAATGATAAAAATCCAGTATATAGTTACTGAAAGTGCTAATGCTAACTATCAGATCACATCCAACAACAAAAAATGTGTATGATCAGAGTTAAATGACAATGGTGTTGGTTGATGAAAAAAAAAAAAAGACCTATAGTAATGAACAAGAAATGCAAGTGCACCGTAAAAGAAAATTACCTGGTAAAGACAATAAGCAATCAATAAACCAAGAGACACAATGAGAGCAATCAAAACAGCCAAGTGCCTTCCTGAAGTTTAATTGAGAATTTGTGGTAATTGAACTATCACAAATGGAAGGACAAATATAACCATAATCCTTGCAGCATAACTTGTCCAAATATCAGTACTAACACCAGAACCTGCACATGAAGATTTTAGTAGACTAAGGATCCAAATGAATCAAACATTCTAGACATTTAAACTGTACAGCGCAACTGCACATATACAAATATCATGATTTAGAAATAAATATAAGAAAATGGTGAATCACTATATATCTTTAACTAGCCCTCTTCTAAAAGTCCAAAACTCATCTAATTTATAACCACGACAACAATAATGATCAATGAACACATTCAGTGGTTTGAATGCATTATATAATCCTTGATCCACAATTGTGGTTGAAGAAATATACTTGCAGCTATTACTAAGTAAACTATCTCCTAATTATTACTTCTTGTTAGAGGTGTTATAAAAGTATAAAACCAATCATCTGGCTTCACTTAAGAACTTAAGCATAAATGCTAGTTGGTGATCGACAAAAAAATTCTAAAAGAGGTGGGAAAAAAACCCAAAGCAAATATGATTTTACAAGATTTAAGAACAGTGAATTTTCTATTGTTATGAAGCATAAGAGATGTCTCAAAGCAATCACTACTAGTAAGATAAACCTGAATAAGCTAAGTTCCCTAATTTTGGCCTCTATTTAGCCGTTGAGAATTGAACAATAAATTTAGAATTTCTACAATAACATGTGTTGTATCAGCCTATTTTCATATTAAGAAATGGGAGTGTGAAAGGAGTTATTCTTAACTATATAATCAAAATGAATGGTCAAAAATTAGATTTAAATAAAACAATATTGACCTATGACCATCTTTATATTATGGTTATATGGTCAAGATTAACTTCTCCCAGATTCTGAAACACACATGGAACATTTTTACACTTTATTATGCATCTCCTCTTTCATGCACCACCCAGACTTGAAACCACCTTTCCCTCTTCCACCAACCACCATAAAAAGAAATTGAAATTATAGTGAGATGGAAAGAAAAAAGGCAACAACAGAGACAGAAGCTCTGCAAAAGCACAAATTTATAGTGAGATGGACAGACCCATGGCCTTTAATTCCCAGAGTATCTCTGAAATTGAGCGTGCTTCTCATGGTTCGCCTGCCAATTCATCCATTACCCTTTCTCATCATGACAGCAAATTCCCCATAATCAATATGTCCATCTTGCAATACAAATTTTCCATTGATCCTTATGAACAAGTAGGCAACTATAGGACTATAATCCTTCTATGAAATACAAATCAAGCTAATACTACCATAAAATTATAATACAAACAAGCTCTTGATAGCAAAACAAAAGAATACTTACATCATCTTGATCAATTTCCTTGACAATTTCATCAATATGGACATCATCCAAACTGAACTCCTTACAAGCTTGTTGTATCTCATCAATGGTTATATAACCACTTCCATCTTTGTCAAAATAGGAGAATGCTGACACCGGATTTTCCTCTCTCTCCAGCTTATTTAAGTGGACAATAGTAGCAACGAATTCACCGTAGTCTATTGTCCCACTATTATTAATATCTGCCTGTAACATGCAAGATTATAAATCTTGTTCAATAGTTTAAAAATTGAAGGCAAAACAGTACAAATAACGAAAATGGATTAATCCCGAAACATAAACAAATTATCTTACAGCATCCATAAGATCCTTGATTTCTGACTCCATTAGTTCATATCCTACTGGTTTTAAGCCTTTTTTTAGCTCATCAAATGTTATATTTCCACTATTATCTGCATCAATCATCCTGAATAATTCCTTCAGACCACCAATTTCTTCCTCAGAGAGCCTCTTTGCAATAACCTAGGAGTAGAGTACACAAATTGTAAATGTCACAATATTAGGATTTGGCAAGCATAAGACTATGAAGTGGATCACTTTCAACTTCCAGTTAAGATGAGAGGTTCTGATAGAGTTTCAAAAACAAACAATGATAAGATGAAGCTGAAGAACCTGAAAAATTCTAATACTCACAATTAAAGAATCGTAATTATGGGTAAGTTCAGGCCAAGATTATGAAGAAAGTGACCTTGCTTTCTTTTTGCCAACATATGTCAATTCAATTGAAGCTCATAATAGAAATTACCATCAACAAAAGAAAATTCAGAAAAAATTAAAAAGTGGACATAATTATGGATATTTGTGAAAATAAAGGGAATACTCACCATAACCAAAAAGGGGGTGAATTGGTTAAAACCTTGGTATTTTAAAATTAATTCAAATTAGAGTTCCAGAATCTTTATCACTTTCAAAACCAAGAAATCTTTTTACTCGATCAAATAGCTCAGCCCCTTAGAATCAATTTGCTCAAAATAGAACTAGTTGAACAATGAATATGAATCAAAGGATCAATGAACAATAAAAGTAATAGAAATAGAGAAACAACACACAAACAATTTATACTGGTTCACTTCACAACTGAAGCTACATCCAGTTTCTTCTAATCAACACTAGATTAGAGTTCCACTATTATAAATCTTGTTCTTACAAGCTTATTACAAAACCTCCCTTTTATCCACCCTAGATAAAGAATAGAAATCTAAAATCTTATTAGAATTCTAAGGAGCAAGAACCAGAGAACACTACTCTGTTCTTTAACTAGAGAACCCTTCTTTAGACCCAAGCTAGAAGAACCCACTTACAATAGCAATTTACACCAGAAATTTAAAATCAAATTTACACACAAAGATTAAGGAGAGAGACAACTTGATGATCCAATGAATGTAATGCACATAGGCATGGCAACAGGGCGGGGCAGGGGCGGGTATTGCATTCCCCGTCCTCGTCCCCGCCCCCAAACCCTATCCCCGTCGGGTTTTAAAACTCGTCCCCATCCCCGTCCCCACTGAGGGTCAGGTTTTCCCCGCCCCCGCTATTTGATTAAAAATAAAAAAATAAAAAAATAATATAACTTTTTTTATTGAAAAATCAGACGAAAATGTTAATTACGTAAAAATAATAATAATAACAAACCCACATTTAAAATATGGGATCATAATTTAAAAATTACAAAACAAAATCAATCAATTCAATTAAAAAAATTCGAAAATAATATATTATTTATTTATTTTTATTTTTTAATATTATTTATTACAGGGTGGGGTGGGGCCGGGGATGGGGGCGGGTATTAGTAATCCCATACCCGTCCCCGCTCCTGCTTTTGGTTACCGGGAAAAACCCGAACCCGAAAAACTCGATTTTTTCCCGTTAAAATCGGGATGGATTCGGACGGGTATCCACGGATTCAGGTCTCGCTGCCATGCCTAAATGCACATGAGTTACCAAATCAGGTTGAATAGCAAAACACAATCAGCACATGTTTTTCCTTAACCTTGAAAAGTTTCTTGCTCAAGATTCATTCAAAGACCCATGAATGATTTAAATGAAGCAAGAAGTAATAGAACCAGGAAAATCAATTTTAGAGACTTTAGAAAGCTTGTGTATACTCAGAAATACGAATGATCAAGTTCTTACACAAGCCAAGTCTTCAAATCTATTTATAACAGATTTTGTAACTAACTGTAATTGATTAAACGCGTCAGATAATCGATTAAAACGCTTCTATAATCGATTAAATTATCACTTAATCGATTTATCTGTTCAAGAAGGCTTCTAGGTTTTAGGAACAAGCAAAATAATCGATTAAACTAATAGGTAATCGATTAAGACAGAAAGTTCAGTTTCACAAACTGAACTGTGTAATCAATTATGAGTTTTGGTAATCGATTAAGTTAGAAGATTAGGATTTTCAAAATGAACTATGTAAATCGATTACGGATGCTGGTAATCGATTATTCTAGCGAACCTTAAAAACAGTTTTCAACTATGTAATCGATTACACTATATCAGTAATCGATTAAAACATTTAATAAAGCAGTTTCAGTTTCAATCAAAGGCCAAATAATCGATTAATCCGATAGGTAATTGATTAAATTGTTCATAATATCTGTTTGCATTATCCATCATTCATTAACTTGTATATCTAACTTAATTTGTTAAGTTTCTTTACTTAGCTCCCCCTTAATATGACAATCCATTCAATTTTTGATTTGGGCAAAAAATGAGCAAAAAAATAGGGTAAAACAAAGTGTTATGCAAAGCCCAATCAATCAACATTTTTTTTTCTCTCTATTTGGCTTATCAAAGACAAAAATTAAAACTGCACAGCGGATAGAAACAAGGAAGTTGTCATTCATTAAAGGAAGGAACCATTACATTTAAAAAAAAACATAAAAAAGAAATAACAATGAACTTAGAAAGAAAGCATAGAAAGTCTAAAAAGATTCAGAAACATCAAAGTTAAGATGATGTTCTATGTTTTCTAGCTTAGATTGAATATCCTCTAAGGCTGAACTAGTCTCAGCCCTATGTTCATGATGAAGAGAAAGCAAGCCATCCATCTTTTGAATCATTAAGGATTCAAATGGACTGTAGGCAGGTTGAATGGGGTCTCTTTCTTCAGCATCTTCATCATCAACTCCAGCAGCAGCAGCAGGAGCAGCTTGTTGACCAGCCATTTGCCAGCCTTGAGGTGTCTTCACCATCCCTAGTTTGGTGAGATGCCTCTCCTTGATCAGACTGTTGCTTGAGTTGGTGTTGTCCACCACTTCATTGGAAACATTTATGTTGAAGTAGTCTATAAATCTGGAGACAAGCATAGCATAGGGAAAAGGATAGTTGACAAGCCTCTTGGACTTTAGCATTATTTCCTCAAGAATGAGAATCCTATTCATCTGAATTGAATTCTTGAGACCATACACTAGTTGTATGTCATCATCAGTGGCTTGGGCATGGTTTGTGGCTCTAGGAGTGAGAATATATATGATAATATAGTGCAGGAGTCTGTCCTCATGGGTCATGGGGCCAATGCTAAGCCTAAGCTTTAGCCTCATTTAGGGATCAATCAGCATTCCCCTATAGGTGTCTATCCTATTGTATCCTCTTACTTCTTCATCAAACTTCCTTTCTCCCTCAAAGGAGATACCAGTCACAGCTTCCCAAATTTCTGGAGTTATTTCCATGGCAATCCCATTTACTTGGGACCTCAGAATCCCATCCATGGAACCTTTGGCACAGGTGTAAAACACCTTCACCAATTCACGGTAGAAAGTACCCTTCATCTCCACAAATTTTCTTAACCCCTGAGTTTCAAGAAAGGCAGGGAATTGAAAGCCTTCCCTAATGAACCATTCTAACTCTAGGTATTTGGGTGGCACACCAATTTGGTGGCATTGAATTGGAGATAAGTCATTTTGTCCCTTTCAACAGGGAACCAATGATCTAACCTACTAACCACTGGGTTAGAGGTCTCTCCAGCCTTTCTCTTAGATGTCTTAACTCTTTTAGAGGTAGACATTTTCTAGGACAGGTTTACTAAACATAGACAGAAGAAAAACACAAAGGTGTTTGATAGATAAGAATGAGAGAAGGTGTGATTTCTTCTTTCAACAAAGGCTGTATTTATAGAGATTTTTGGGCTCCAAGAATTTGAATTTTGAATAAAAGAGCAGTTAGTACGAATTAAATCACTGCAGAGAATTCAAATTTGAATTAGGTGGGAGTTGGGCAGTTACAATTTTCAAGAAAAATCTGTCAGATTTTGCAGTAAACTCCTTGAATAATCAATTATTTCCTTGTGTAATCGATTATTTCTTAGTTAAAATCACATTATGCAGACACAGTAATCGATTAATTCATAATGTAATCAATTATTTATGTAAAATACACATGTAGAAGACGATGTGTAATCAATTATTTCATGATTTAATTGATTAACACAGATAAATTTGAATTTTAGAAGCATATTAAGGCTTGTGTAATCGATTAATCTGTCATGTAATTGATTATTCCAGTAAGTTTTGAAATATGAAAAACTGATTCTCAGTAATTTAATCGATTACCATTCACTATAATCGATTATTCCAGTGAACTTTGAAATATGAAAAACTGATTCTCAGTGATAAATCGATTACCATTCACTTTAATCAATTATTCCAGTGAACTTTCACTTTGTAAAAGAATTTTTGACCAGTGTAATTGATTAATTCGATGCTTAATCGATTATCACAGAAAGTTTCAATTTTCTGAAAATGGTTTTCTGAGAAGAATAATCGATTATTTTGTTTATGCAATCGATTGCATAAGCTCTGTTTTCATACTACAGCATGATTTAAGTTATTTTAATTGATTATTACGATACTTAATTGATTATTACAGACAAAATCTCAGAAACAACACTATTATGCAGCACAACTTTGGAAATTTAGGCTTTTGTGATGATGGATTCAAATGACAAGTCATTTCATATGAAAAGGCACACAACATTCAAGCTAACAGAGATTAGATTCATCCAAGATTCCTAGCATGTTTCTAAGAGCATAGAATCTATCTCTAGCCAATGGTTTTGTAAATATATCAGCCAATTGATTATGAGTGTCAATGAAATCAATTTTGATATTACCTTTCTGAACATGATCTCTGAGAAAATGATGCCTTACCTCAATATGTTTGGTCCTTGAATGCATTATTGGATTCTTTGAAATGTTGATAGCACTTCTGTTGTCACATAGCAAAGGTATTTCTTTCAATTCAACTCCAAAGTCTTGTAATTGTTGCTTCAACCATAGACTTTGTGCACAGCAACTTCCAGCTGAGATATATTCAGCTTCAGCAGTTAATAAAGCAACACAAGATTGTTTCTTCCAATGCCATGAGATTAGTGAACTTCCAAGTAAATGACAAGTTCCACTAGTTCTTTTTCTATCTAACTTGCATCCTGCAAAGTCAGAATCAGAATAACCAATAATATTAATTGATGCACCTTTAGGATACCAAAGACCAACTTTTGGTGTTGTCTTGAGATATTTGAGGATTCTTTTGACTGCTGTTAGGTGTGACTCCTTGGGATTTGCTTGATATTGTTGATTTGAGGGGAAGCTCTTGAAGATTGAAGCTTTGTAAAGACTTGGAAAGGTTTTGACTTTCAACATGCTTGAAGGCTTGAAGATAAAGATTGTGATTAAATGTAAAAGGAAAGGAAGCCTTCTGATGATCCAAGTTCTTGCATGCATTTAATTAATAATCATTCATGCATTATATCATAAAAGCTTTAAGCGATTGGTTGGAACTTTAAAATAAGTCAAGTATTTTGGAAAAATAGTTCTAAGCTGTCTTTAATCGATTACTAGACTTACATAATCGATTATATTGTTCTTTACACTTTCTGGAAATAATTAAGAACAAATTAATGATTACATCATCGGTTTAATCGATTATTTCACTCTTGCATATATTCAATTTTGAATGAGTGACTGGTTTAATTGATTACCATTGAACTGTAATCGATTACTTACCTATTTTGAAATTAAGATCACTCTGCCTTAATCGATTACCACTTCTTGCAATCAATTACTTAGTTCATTTCATGATTTATACATTTTCTGCTTTAATCGATTACCATATTTTGTAATCGATTAATCTTCACAAACATGGTTTTCACAAAGTCTGATTTAATCGATTACACATCGGGATAATCGATTAAATGACCTGTTCCTGTAACCCAGAACTTATCTTGAACACTTTAATCGATTACGGGAGCGTATGTAATCGATTACATTTCATAAAAAATCGATTACAGGAGCTAGTTTAATCGATTATTTCTGTTACGGTTTTTTTATATAAATAGAACCTTGCCTTGTCTGATTAATAACATGAAATAGAAATTGATTTTTCGAGCATTGAGCATTCTAAGAGCTTTGTAATCAGTCACAGAGGCATTATTCTTGGTTCTAAAGGTCTTGCTTCCATTCAAACCAATATGGGTCACTAGGATTTAGTGAAGCAAGATAAATCATTTCAAAGTCTAAGGAAAGGCTTGTTTTACATATTGATTTTCAGTCAACATGATACATTCATCATTATGCATATCATCCTTAGATCATCAGGTGAATTCTTTCCTTATTCTTTGATGGTGTAAATCTTCTGTTTGAATCTTTGTGTGTAAGTTCCATTGCAATTGGGTTTTCTTGCAAGTGTAGAGATAGTGGTTCTCTAAGGACAGCTGAGTAGTGTTCTCAGTGTGGGTTTTGGTCTCTAAGGGTCTAATAGGGTTTTAGACTTCTGAACTTTATCTAGGATTGATAAAGAGAGGCTTGTAAATTTGCTTGTAAGAATATTTTTTTTTTGAATAGTGGAACTCTACTCTAGTGTTGAGTAGAAGAAACTGGATGTAGCCTCATAGGGTTTGAGGTGAACCAGTATAAATCTTGTGTTCTTTTATCTACTGCAAATTTGTTAATTCCTGTTGTGAATTCTGTAGTATAATTTGTTTCTTGAGGGATTACAAGTTTTGGATTGATTTTGAATAAAGATTCTTGATTGGTTTGTGATAAAGATCCAAAGGGCAAAACAACTCTGATTTTTGTTTGATCAAGAAATTTTTTAAATTTACCAAGGCTAACCAATTCACCCCCCCTCTTGGTTAAGTGTGAAGTGTTCCCTTATTTTACAATTGGCATCAAGAGCAAGGTCTTGTAAGATATTCAAGATCACTTTTTCAAAAATGAATACTTCACAAATAACCTTCAAGGAAGGTGCATCTCTAAACAGACCTCCTTTGTTTGAGGGGGAGAATTTCAGCTTTTGGGAAAATAGAATGAAGATCTTTATTCAATCTAATGATCCAGGAGCATGGAATGCCATAGAAAAGGGTCCTAGGGTGCCCATCAAGATAGTAGATAATAACATGATTCCCAAAGATTAGGATGAGATGAATGATAATGAGAAAAGAATTGTTCAGTATGATTTTAAAGCAAAGAACATGATAACTTCTGCTCTGTCTTCTGATGAATTTTTCAGAATCGTTAGATGCACAAGTGCCAAGGAAATGTGGGAGATGTTTGAGATCACCCATGAAGGGACTGAGGAAGTAAGAAGGTCAAGGAAGCATTCCTTGATACATGAATATGAAATGTTTAAGATGAATCAAAATGAGAGTATTTCCCAGCTTCAAACAAGGTTCATACACATTGTGATTCACCTCTTTGGACTTGGCAAAACATTTGATGCTGAAGAACTCAACATCAAGATTCTGAAATGCCTCACTAGAGCTTGGCAACCCAAAGTAACAGCCATCAAGGAATTCAAAGATCTTTCAAAAATGACAATGGCTGCACTATTTGGTAAGTTGCTTGAATATGAGTTTGAATTATCTCAACTAACTGTTGGTAAAGATGCAGAAAGGAAAAGCAAGGGAATAGCATTGAAATCTGCAGCACCCAAAGTGGAGAAGGATGAAAACTCTAGTGATGAAGATGAAGATGAAAGCATGAACTTAATTGTAAAGAAGTTCAGCAAGTTTTTGAAGAAGAACAAGGGCAAAAAGTTTGTAAGAAACAACAAGAACAATTCTACAAACAACAGCACAAGCAACTTCAAGAAGGTGGACAACAACTACACATGTTTTGAATGTGGCAAACCTGGTCACATCAAATCAGAATGTTCTATATACTTGAAGAAACAGCAACAAGACAGCAGAGGCAAGAAGGAAACTAAGCCTAAAAGAGCATATATTGCATGGGAAGACAATGAGTCTTCTACCTCTGAATCTTCTGCTGAAATGGAAGAAGCTAACATGTGCCTCACATCAATTATCAATGAAGAAAATGATGATCTACTGGATGAAGATGATGAGGTGTGTCTTAGAGCAAGTTCTTCTCTATGGTATCTTGATAGTGGATGCTCAAGACACATGACAGGTGACATGTCCTTGTTAAAGAACTTAATTTTTAAAGATGGGGGCTTTGTCACATATGGAGATAACAACAAAGGAAAGATCATGGGTGAGGGAAGCATTGGTGATAACTTGAATACTAAAATCAGCAATGTACTTTATGTGGAAGGCTTGAAGCACAACTTACTTAGCATTAGCCAATTATGTGACAAAGGCTACAAGATTTCCTTCAATCAAGATTGCTGCTTGATTTATGATGGTAAGAGTGATGAGGTAATTCATATTGGTAAAAGGAAAGGTAATGTTTACTTGCTTTCTATTGACCATGCTTTGTTTCACAAAACCACATGCTTGTTAAGTAAAGTAGATGAAACTTGGCTGTGGCATAGGAGAGCTAGTCATATTAATATGCATCATATGAATAAGCTCATTAAGAGGGACTTAGTCATTAGCTTGCCAAAACTCAAATTTGAGAAGGACAAATTGTGTAATGCATGTCAAATCGGGAAACAAACAAAAATATCTTTTCAAAGCAAAAACATTGTTTCCACCTCTAGACCTCTTGAACTTTTACACATGGATTTGTTTGGTCCTTCAAGAACTATGAGTTTGGGGGGCAATTACTATGGACTAGTTATTGTTGATGATTTCTCTAGATTCATCTGGACTTTGTTTTTGAAATCCAAGAGTGATGCTTTCCATTCATTTCGAAAATTAGCCAAACTTGTTCAAAATGAAAAGGGATGTAAATTGTTTCAATTAGAAGTGATCATGGTGGTGAGTTCCAAAATGAAGATTTTGAAAATTTCTGTGAGGAACATGGTATTAACCATAACTTTTCAGCTCCAAGAACACCTCAACAAAATGGTGTTGTGGAGAGGAAAAACAGATCACTTGAAGAAGGTGCTAGGACACTTCTAAATGAAACAAATTTATCCAAATATTTCTGGGCTGATGCTGTTAACACTGTTTGTTATACTTTAAATAGACTTCTCATAAGACCTATTTTGAAGAAAAACCCCTTATGAGTTGTATAAAGGAAGAAAGCCCAATGTTTCTCACTTAAGAACCTTTGGCTGTAAATGCTTTGTTTTAAATAATGGAAAGGAATCACTTGGGAAGTTTGATGCAAAGGCTAATGAAGCCATCTTCCTTGGATATTCATTACAAAGCAGGGCATAGAGTTTTCAATAAAAGAACCATGTGCATAGAGGAATCTGTCCATGTAATCGGTGATGAATCTAAACCCTCAAAAGAGGAAAAAGCTTGTGATGATGATGCAGGTCAAATAAAGCAGAATATTCAATTTGAGAAGATGTCTATCAATGAGAAAAATGAATCAAATGCAGAAGGAGAATCATCAAACCCAAGACAATTGCCTAAAGAGTGGAGAACCACAAGAGATCTTTCACTAGATAACATCATTGGTGAAGTATCAAAGGGAGTCTCTACTAGATCATCACTTAGAAACTTATGTTGTGATATGGCTTTTGTCTCTCAAATTGAACCAAAAGATATCAATCATGCTTTGCAAGATGAACATTGGATGCATATCATGCATGAAGAGTTAAATCAATTTAAAAGAAATGAAGTTTGGGAACTTATTCCTAGACCTTTATCCATTAAGTCTATTGGTACAAAATGGGTTTTTAGAAATAAGCTAGATGAAAGTGGAATTATAGTCAGAAATAAAGCTAGATTGGTTGCAAAAGGTTACAACCAAGAGGAAGGTATTGACTATGAGGAAACTTATGCTCCAGTTGCAAGATTAGAAGCTATTAGGCCGCTACTTGCTTATGCATGCATTATGGGTTTTAAACTGTTTCAAATGGATGTGAAAAGTGCATTTTTAAATGGCTACATTGAGGAGGATATTTATGTTGAACAACCTCTAGGATTTTCTGATTTTCAGCATCCTAATCATGTTTTCAAACTTAAGAAAGCCCTTTATGGTCTGAAACAAGCACCAAGATCATGGTATGAAAGGTTGAGTAAGTTTCTACTTGATCAATCTTTTGGTAGGGGCAATGTTGATAAAACCTTGTTCATCAAAAGGCAAAAGAATGATATTTTACTAGTTCAAATCTATGTTGATGATATTATTTTTGGCTCAACTAATCAGAAACTTTGTAAAGAATTTTCTGCAGCTATGCAACAAGAATTTGAGATATCTATGATGGGGGAATTGACATTCTTCTTGGGATTGCAAGTCAAACAATTGAAGAATGGAACGTTCCTTAATCAATCAAAGTATTGCCTTGAAGTAATCAAGAAGTTTGAAATGGATAAAAGCAAAGATGCTGCAACACCTATGGCAACATCAACCTATCTTGATTCAGATGAGAAAGGAAAGAAAGTAGATGAATCCAAATATAGAGGGATGATTGGCTCATTACTCTACTTAACAGCTAGTAGACCAGATATCATGCTAAGTGTTTGCTTGTGTGCAAGATATCAAGCAAATCCAAAAGAGTCTCATCTTACAACTGTAAAGAGGATCATCAAATATCTCAAGGCAATACCCAAAGTTGGGCTTTGGTATCCTAAAGATGCATCTATAAATATTTTTGGTTATTCTGATTCAGATTTTGAAGGATGCAAGCTTGATAGGAAAAGCACTAGTGGAACTTGTCATCTACTTGGAAGTTCACTTATTTCTTGGCATTGCAAGAAACAAGCTTGTGTAGCTCTATCCACTGCAGAAGCTGAGTATATTTCAGCTGGTAGTTGCTATGCTTAGAGTATATGGCTCAAGCAACAACTACAAGACTATGGAGTAGATCTAAAGGAGATCCCACTGATGTGTGACAACACAAGTGCTATCAACATTTCAAAGAATCATGTGATGCATTCAAGGACCAAACATATAGAGATTAGACATCATTTTATAAGAGATCATGTGCAAAAAGGTAATATAAAGGTAGAATTTATTGATACACATCATCAACTTGCTGATATCTTTACAAAACCTCTGCCTAAAGATAGATTTTATGCTCTTAGAAATATGCTAGGGATCCTTGATGAAAGAAACATTATCTAGCCTATTTGGTACCTAATTCACGTGCAATATTGAAAGCCTTTTTCTATTATCATCATTCAAATGTATGAAAAGTTGTGTTAAATGTTGAAATGCTCTGTTCTGTGGTATACGTGCTGTTATAATCGATTAAGACTCGGAATAATCGATTATTTTCATTAAAAATGACATTCTGTATGAAAATCTGGCTAATGTAATCGATTACATCACACTCGTAATCGATTACTGTTCATTAATCATATTATATGCCTTCCTGTAATAATCGATTACCAATCGAATTAATCGATTACCTGATTAAAAACTCTACTCAGGATATTGCTATACTACTGTAATAATCGATTACCTCACGGGTTAATCGATTAAATCGTTCTTAATTCATCCTAGATTGCCTTCCTTAAGCAAATAATCGACTACATAAGCCATATAATCGATTACTGGTCATCTTCAACCTCTGGCAATCATTAATATAATCGATTACATCACATATTAATCGATTACTCTACTTAATTTTTGATTATTTGGTGCACTAGAATAATCTATTACTTAGGAATTTAATCGATTATTAGAGCTGTTATGTGGTTCTGACAGTTTTTCTGGATATTTGTAACGACTAAACCACCATTAACCTTCATTAACTGCCTATAACAGCTATATTTTTGAAAATTCTGAACGTTGGAAGCCTAATCTTTGTCTATAAATAGTTGTCTAGTGATTCAATTCCTTCTTGCACCTAATTAAAACTTTCTTACATCCTCTAGTGTCTTTTTCTGTACTTCTGTCTGTCATACTCAAAATGTCTGCACGCAAACGTGTGAGAACTGGGAAAAGAAAGGTAAGAGAGTCATCCAACCCTCAACCCCAACCTCCTCCTGATAGATTAAGCCTTTGGTTTACTAAAGAATCTGACAAAATGCAGTACCTTCAATACAATGCCACAAAACCTATATGCTCACAAAAATACATTAACCTAGAGTGGTTCATCAATGAAGGTTTTGTTTTTCCTGCTTTGTTAGAAACCCAGGGTCTGAAAAAATTCATGGAGATGAAGGGTACTTATTACCCTGATCTAGTTAGAGTCTTCTACACCTGTGGAAAAGGCTCTATGCAAGGGTACTTTAAATCCACTGTTAAGGGGGTAGAGATGGTTATCACCCCAGAGATTTGGGAGTCTGTTGCTGGGGTTGTCAATGAGGGGGAAAGGAAATTTGATGAGACCCCTGGTGGCT
>PYAF01001316.1:723538-750921 GCA_007407185.1 Glycine tomentella | reverse complement strand
TGAGAGAGCACAAGATTTATACTGGTTCACCTCAAACCCTATGAGGCTACATCCAGTTTCTTCTACTCAACACTAGAGTAGAGTTCCACTATTACAAAATATTCTTACAAGCAAAAATTACAAGCCTCTCTTTATCAACCCTAGATAAAGTTCAGAAGTCTAAAACCCTATTAGACCCTTAGAGACCAAAACCCACACTAAGAACACTACTCAGCTGTCCTTAAAGAAACACTATCTCTACACTTGCAAGAAAATCAAATTACAATGGAACAAACACACAAAAATACAAACAGAGGATTTACACCATCAAAGAGTAAGGAAAGAATTCACCTGATGATCCAAGAATCATATGCAAAGTGAAGAATATACCAGGTTGAATGAATTACAATATGCAGAATCAATATCCTTTCCTTAGACTTTGAAAAGATCTATCTTGCTTCACTAAATCTTAGTAACCCATAATGGTTTGAATGAAAGCAAGAACCTTATAACCACAAAGAATGCCTTTTTTTGACTTATTACAAATCTCAGAATGTTTTGTGCTCAAAAATCGATTTCTGTTTCATTATCTTTATCATACAAGGCAAGGTTCTATTTATATAAAAAGCTGTAACAGAAATAATCGATTAAACCAGCTCCTGTAATCGATTAATTAGCAAATGTAATCGATTACATACGCTCTCGTAATCGATTAAAGCGTTCTAGATAAGTTCTGGGTTACAGCAACGAGTTATTTAATCGATTATCCCGATGTGTAATCGATTAAATCAGACTTTGTAAAATCCAAGTTTGTGAAGTGTAATCGATTACAAAATATGGTAATCGATTAAGACAGAAGGTGTATAATCTATGAATGAACTATGTAATCGATTACAAGAAGTGGTAATCGATTAAGACAGAGAGATCTTAACTTCAAAATAGCTAAGTAATCGATTACAATCAAATGGTAATCGATTAAATCAGTCACTCATTTAAAACTGTATAAATGCAATAGTGAAATAATCGATTAAAACGATGATATAATCGATTAATTTGATCTTACTCATTTCCAGAAAATCTTAAGAACAATGTAATCGATTATTTAAGTTTGGTAATCGATTAAAATGACTTAGAACTATTTTTCCAAAAAGCTTGACTCATTTTTTAAGTTCCAAATCAATTGCTTAAGCTTTTATGATGTAATGCATGAATGATTATTAATGGTATGCATATAAGAACTTGGATCATCAGAAGGCTTCCTTTCCTTTTACATTTAATCATAATTTTGATCTTCAAGCCTTCAAGCCTTCAAGCATGTTGAAAGCCAAAACCTTTCCAAGTCTTTACAAATCCTTAATCTACAAGAGCTCCCCCTTAGTTCAGCAATCTCCCAGATCAACAAATACTTGTTAGTTACCCAAGAGTCTAAGTTCATGGTTGGATATACATTAGCATGGCTAAAACCTACATTCTGCACTAGGGAAGGTAGATTTAGACAATTTCCAATATGTTTGGTTTTATGTTTGAATCAAGTCACAAATTGGATTTGAACTCTAACTCAATTTTTAGATATAGCAACTAGCAAGTCATGTGCAAGTTTTGCTTTAAGTTGAAAATTTATACCAAGTTTCATTACATACTTACTTTTAAGATAAAAGTTTCCTCATATAATCACTTCGTCCTAAACTCACTTTTTGGGGAAATCAACTTTACAAGTAAAAAAAAGTCCAAACCAAGTTTGCAATGCCCATCTTATTTAGAATTGAAATCTGACCTCTTCCAAAAATTGTTTTCCTTAGATACACCTAAAATCAAACTCCTATCCACATGCTTAAGGAATATGGTTATTTGTCAACTGTACCACACCATGTTTAGTTCACAAATGCCTATCTGAACACACACACTAAGACTTAGTATCGTTGTGTAATGTACCATTTGGCTTCTTCGTCCCCGAAAATTATAATCTAGATTGAAACGAGTGGTTGCAGGAGCACATACTATTGGCTTCTCCCACTACAGCAAGTTCTCCAAACATATTTACAACTTTAGAAGAAGGAAAAGCATTGATCATACACTTCATCTCACTTATGCAAAACAGCTCCAACAAGTTTGTCGGAACAACCATTGACATGGACCCAATTACACCTAGGACCAAGGTTGTTAAAATCGAGATTTTACCTAGGATCGGGAGGGGGGATGGAAGATCATAAATCGAGGATCATAAAATCGGATCATAAGATCCTACGTCAATACCTAAAATTCCCATATATAATCTATACGCATTAAAAACTCAATAAATAAATAAACAAACCTAGATTCATATATAAATTCGTAAGTCATAACATAATATAAATTCATAAGTACATAACACAACTCAATAAAAATTCATAAGTCATAACATAACATTAATTCATATAAAATTGAAATTGTACCAAGTTCCAACTCTAGTCATTTAGGAGAGCATTCAACTCCTTTTGACAATTATCATCATCTCCATTGTCATTAATGACATTGACAATGACATTGGCATCTCCCACTCCATCTCCAATTCCAAGTCCAACAATTTCATCCTCATCAATAGAAGGAACATCCAAATCATCTACATTTGCACCATCATTTCCAACATTGTCTTCAACTTGAAGAATGTCTTCTTCCATGGCATTCAAACCATCATTTTCATCATTCTCCTCTACAACCCAATCATCAACAGAAGAAATATCTTTTATGGTATAGATCTTTGCCTTTCTAACTTCCCTCTTCTTATTCAATCTTGAATTAGCCATCACAAATACCACATCATTCATGCTCTTTTGCATTAAACGGTTCCTTTTTTTCATGTGGACCTAAATAATTATAAAACAAATCAATTATCATATTATAAGTTCTTATTTAAATTAATAAATACATTTTTGCTTAACAAATTTGAAATGCTTACCATTTCAAACATACTCCAGTTGCGCTTGCATCCGGATGAACTACATGTTAAACTCAAAAACTCTAATTGCAAACTTTTGAAATTCTGGATGTCCATCTCCATAGGAATCCCACCAATCTGCTAGAGTTTTTGTTTAAAGTGCACATTAAGCTATTGCATGACCAAAAAGCCCTTTTTTTTTCTTGAAATCTTCCAATTGGTCATCAATTTTGCCTATTATATCAATATCCCACAAGTCTTTCCATGCAATCAATGAATCCTTTCTTCACTTCTCAATCAACTTTAAAACCAAGACTATAATGTAGCATGGGATTCAAATAATACCCTGCAGCATGCAAGGGCCTATGTAATTGGTTGTCCCATCTTTAACCAATAATTTCCCATATGGGCATATAGCCATAAATGAAAAAAAAAAGAATTAGTTTTTAAACGAAGTTTATAAAATATAAAATGAAACTAATGGTGGAAGATATAATTACCTGCTCTCAACCCCTCTGAAGACATTTTGTATTTTCTCCTTAGCTCGTTCCATCTCTTCATAAATAAGCCTCATGGTTGGCTTGTCATCTGAATCTACCAAGCGCAACACTTTAATTAGGGGAAAAGCACCCCTCATGCAATGAAGAACATTCTTCCAAAACTCCTTATCCGTAATCAAAGTTTCCACAAACTTATCATCCTTAGTCTTTGCTAATTGACCGGAAGTCCATTCTTCGGATGTGAACATTCTAGTTAATGAACCTTTATTCTCATTCAAGCATCCCAAAGTCAAGTAGGAAGCAGCAAAATGGGTCAAGCTGGGTCTAATTAAATCACCCCCTTTAGTAAAGGTATGCAATAAACCAATGAGACTTGTTCTACTATAGATGTAAGTTGTAATCCTTCTGCCACTTGAATTTGTGTCTTTAAGAAGTGGTATCTTCTTCTCAAAATCCTCTAGCATCAAATCAATGCAGTGAGCTGCACAAGGTGTCTAGTACAACTTGTTGCTTTTCCGCATCAACATATCCCCAGCTGCCTTGTAATTTGCAGCATTGTCTGTCACAATATGGACAACATTTTCTTCCCCGACCTCCTCAACCACATCATCCATCATCTTGAAAATTTTTTCGTCTGTCTTGCATATGTTAGATGCATCAATGGACTTCAAAAAAACAGTTCCAAGCGGGCTATTCACTAGAAAGTTCAAAATGGTCCTCCTCCTCCTACCAGTCCATCCATCTGTCATTATTGTGCATCCAAATTTCTTCCAATAAGCCCTGTGATCATCCAAAGAGACATTGGTCTTCTCAATGTGATGCTTCAAGTATTTCACCCTAATTTCATGGTAGGATGGTGGGTTAAATCCTGGACCATGTCGAGCAACCGACTCAAACATCTTCTTGTATTCTTCACTATTGGCCACATTAAAAGGAATCGCATTATTGTAGAAAAAAAGAGCAATGTCTTGAGTAGCTTCCTCTCTTATGTTCTTCTTGAACATGTTGTTCATTGTGACTTGAGACCTCATCTTTCTCCTGAAAATATCACCACTACCAGTACCACCACTAGCAGTACCTTCTTCGGATGCAACAAAGCTACTACCTACTCCCTTAAATTCACCTGATTTTTTCAAGAGCTTTTCTTGCAATGATGATACAATAATCAGCATTTCCTTTTGGACATCTTCAGGGACAGCCCTGCAAGCTCCAACATCTTTGGCAGTTCTCGCTAAATAATGCTTGAAACGGTAAACCCCTCCTGTGAGCAACTTCTAACAATATTTGCATTTTACTTTTCTTGCATCCCCATCAACAGAAAAACAGTGACTCCATGCCACATCAGTCCTCATTCCAGCAACATTTTTTGGTATTTAACATGGAGGTCCACTCACTCCACTCCCTCCAACAGCTTCAGCTGATCCTGATCCATTTGCCATTCCTTCAATCCTGATCCCAGGTAGAACACAAAACTTGAGAGTGAGAGTAAAAAGAATAGAGAGACAAATCAAGAGCTAATTTCTTTGATCTGAAAAATAAATTCATTGATTATGACTTCTAAGTCTCTAAACTGAGAGACTCTTATTTATATCCTAACCAACATAAAACACAAGTACATCAAAAGCATAGTAACTACCTCAAACCAAGTACAGTTGTCAATAACTCAATATGGGTTAACCCCACATCTCCACTAAACCCAATCTTACGGTATTATAGCTCTATGGGTCATCCCACTTCTATGGTTCTCATGTAGGACATTCACTTATATGGAAAACTAGATTAAAATAAATGCTAAATTTTCTTGATCAGATGTACCAAACCCATTTACTAAAAGATATTTGGTTCATAATTTCTCACAGCAGGTGGCCATACCAAGATCAATGGAAATTACAAAATCTAAGCAGCAGGAAAATCTTCAGACATTAATGTAAAACAATGCCAAAATGAAATATAGCAGACATAATGTCACACTTGTAAGTTGTAACAATAGTTATATACTATTGCAAGCCTCTGTATTTTCTAGAAATAGAGTACAAACCCGAGACAAAGAAAGGGTTGCATTCAAACCCGCAAACCAAACACAAAAGGAATGACGAATCAGGAAAAGGGACCATGAGCCTCCAATTTGAAGCTGGAGAATAGGATTACAAGTTGAAGCATGAGTGCACAACTTAGGAGGACAAAACTCACAAGCAAATTCTCCAATTTGAGCAAGTGAGATACCAACCTAACCTAAGGGGGGGTCGACGGCGCAGGGGTCGTGCAAGGGAGGTCGTCGGCAAAGCGCAACAGTGGAGGTCATCATGCAAGGGAGGTCGTCGACGAAGCGTAGCAGCGGAGGTCGGCCAAAGATGGCTCGCGGCGCAGCAACGGGGTCGCGTGGTTTTTCGAAACGAAGGTAAGTTTTAGGTTTTAGAATTTCTCTTCGAGGCAGGATCGTTTGGGATCGCAAATCCCACGATCCCACGATGTAGATCGCGATTCCACTCCGATCTTGCTCCCCGGCGTTCCCACCCACGATCCAGATCGCTTGACGCTGCAGGGATTGTGAAATCTTGATCACAATTTTAACAACACTGCCTAGGACATTTGATTACCAATACCACAATAATTTTCAGCAAGGAAATGGACTCTTGCTTTTAATCAAACTTTGTTTACTCATAAAGAATCAAGACATTTAGTGAACTTATTTGCATCCAACAACACAACCTTTGAAACGTCTTTTGTAAGTGCCATAACAAAGTTCAGGCGGATTGGGGTCAAAACGGGAAACCAGGGTGAATTCAGCTATGATTGCACAATGGCTAACTGAACCAGCCACTTTGTTTAAAATTCTTCTTTTTTTTGGAGGATAATAAATATTAAATAATGTCTAAGACCAGTGTAGGAATGGTGATAATAATAAAATAAAAGATAGGCAAAATCACTTTAGTAGAATTTGATTCTAGAACAGTTTCTAAAGAGTATCAAGACTTCAATTTTGGGCGCTTTCAGTTCAATTCAAATAGTTAAGCATTTATTTCATTTTTATCTGTTATTGCTACAACCATATCAAACTAAGATGATTATGTACCACATTTTATGTATTACACCATGACGGTTTCAATTTAAAACACTTATAGATAATATAGACTATAAAAAAAAAAAAAAAGAACCTTGTAAAATTGGGGTAATCATCTCAGACTCAACTTATTTTGGTTGGAGAAAAACAGAGTAAGATTGAGTTCAATATTGAGCAACGGTGTCAATACCAATGTATTGAGCTTTAATATTATCTTAGTAAGCAATAACACTAGCATACTACCAGATAAAAAGATGATAGTAAACCCTACCAATTATGTTATTTGGTACGTAAAGAGCATAGTATCTCCTAGAAAAGATGAAGACAGTGAGAGAGACCATTCAAAATTTTCACAGGACTCATTTTTTTATGTAACTTAAAGACAGATTGAACATGGTCTTTCTTCGTCATTATATGTGATTTTTTTCTCAAAAAAGCACTAAACTGGTTCTTCTTGAAACTTGTCCAAGCTCCTTAAACTGTATAGTGCTGCTGAATCGTGTCAATGTCAAGCCCCTTCAACTTCACCACTGACTCAACATGTCCCTTTAGAGTATGAAGCTCCCTAAGCCTGTAACACATTTTCAAATATTGTTAGAGGAACTTCATACACATCATTCATTATCCCTCAGTATCATACATTAAAAAATGCTAGCAAAATACACTCATATAGTCTTTTCAACACAACTTTTATTATGCAGTGAAATTGATCATGTGTCTCATTAAATGATATAGGTCCAACTCCTTAGTGGACTCCATTCTATTTATTACTACCTCTGTCCCATAATAAGTGTAGTGTTAATAAATAGTCACAAAATAAGTGTTATTTTAGTTTTTTAATTTATTATTTATTGTCATTTATACCCATAATAATATTAATGATGAGCAGCAAAAACCATAAATGAATTAATGATGATGATAACATTAATTTTGTACTCTTTCATCTATTAACTAACTTTGTTTGATCTGTGCAAAAAAAAACTTAGGACGACACTTATTATGGGACGGAGGGAGTATTTAGTGAGTTTCTCATGGATTTCACTGTGTTGAAAAGAGTGTATCTGAGAATGTGTTGCTCGCATTACTCATATTGAATGGCCACTTCCTAATCCTTTTCAAGCACTAGCTTAATGTGATTTAATTTAATGGCTTACCTTGCAACTTCAGCACGTCTCTTGGCTTGTTCTGCAATCTCTGAAAGCTCCCTGTAGCTATTTTTGTCATTGAAAAGGTTGGAAGTTTCCGGAGGCTGAAGACCGTGAAGTGTCCTCTGTGCAGCAGCCCATTGAGCTTCCCTCTCTTCTTTACCATAGTCTTTCTTTGTAGTGAAGGCAGTCTGTGATGAGAAAGCATGAACATGATATGAATCTAGATACCTCTGGACTAGATAAACATTGCAACAAAAGTTAAATAAGAGAAAATAAAAAGAACATACCTTGTTCTCCAAAAGATTATCCCAAGCCTTCCCACTTAGAATATAGCGGATTGCAAATTTGAGTAAATCAAGAGGGATATAGGTTACCACACTGTATAGCCAGATTACACCAGCCCAACCCCATCCCATTCCCTTTATTCTTGCGAAGCCCCAGTTAGCATACACTGCTATAAAAGTTGCCACCTGTCAATTACGGAACAAGTTATTGTTACCACCAAAGAAAGCCAAAAACACTAAAACACTCATTTGCCTTGGTAACAGATCTTTTCTCTTTCCTTTTGGTTGTTTTGAAGAGGAATAAGTGCATAATGTGTAATGATCAAGACACGTCTCGAAACATAATAAAAAATGATGCTTCTACAATACTAAGATCAAACAATAATAACAACAAGAACAAAGTCATATCCTACTAGGTGAGGTCGGCTCAGATCACACAACACTACATCAGACACAACTGAAAAAACAATTTTATATACTGCATTGCTGATGGGAGAATAAGAGGTTCAATCTTACCAACTGAGCAATCAAAAATGCACCTAGTAGGAGAAGACCAGGTCTTTCAACAAAAGACCAGCTGCGGGACCTTGTGACGAAGATTAGAGCCTGGCTAATTATACTGACTTGAAGGTATAAGGCTGCCATCATTTCATCAGGTCTATCTCCCAATGGCCTCACACCAAACTTGTTCTGCAAGGGTGAAAGTTGTGCTCGTAGCCATTAGGATATCCACTAATCCGAGGTGATCATATTGAGGTAAAACGAAAACAGATATAAATTATGTACCGAGAAGAAGTTGGTATCTTTCACTGCCCAGAAAAATACTACTGTCATTAGTGCCATGTAACTTCCTAGCACAACGCCAGTAGCAAATATCTCCCTCAGTTTCCAGCTATCAGGAAGTGGTGATGGTTTCACTCTATCCTTGGATATAGTCATAATGGTACCTAAATGGATGGTAGTATAAGGAAATAAGTTTAAACATTTCAGCAGAAAAGAAGTAAAAGTAACATGAAGGTCAAGCAAATATCTTACCATCATTGAGTATGGCAATAATCAAAACCATGAAGGGTGCAAAATCAAACTTCCAGATCAATGCAATAAACAAGAAACCAAACTACAAAACAAAAAATAAACCACATAAGTATATGATTCAATTGTATATGTAGGAAAAAAAAATTTGAATCAACCAAATTCCAACACGTACCACAATACGAATGGTGATTGACACAGCATAGATCTGTTCCACAATCAAAATTGTCAATATTAGACAACTAAAAACATTTAAAAAAAGTCAAACAAATAACTAGAAATGCAAGGAAACTAACAGTATAGTTCTTCATCCTCTGGAAAATTGCCCTGCTGGTGAGCACTGCACTAATAATGACACTCAGACCAGGTTCAGTGAGGACAATATCAGAAGCACTTCTAGCAGCATCTGTAGCATCGGCAACAGCAATTCCAATATCTGCTTTCTTTAATGCAGGGGCATCGTTTACACCATCTCCCGTCATTCCACATATATGCTTCCTCTCTTGCAGCCTTTTAACAATTTCATATTTGTGTTCTACCATATACAAAGACAAAAGGGATTAAAACGTTTGAAGTGTTGTTCAATTTGAAACATAATTACTCTGTTGATAAATACAGCAGTTTCAATACTTGCATAGAAGCCATGGACTAATAAGGATGCTTGAAATAATTCAGAAGAAAAAAGAAATTGATGATTAGTCATCTTTATTATTATCATCTAAACGCTGAAACCAACAAGTCGTTGGTCCGAGCAGTCCTAGACACGGTCCCCTTAAGCAAGGTCTCGGGTTCAAGCCTTGTGGATGGAAAAAAAGGTTGGGAGGGGATACCCCACTAAAGGTGGTCAGTCAGGTTCCCCGGCGGAGATTAGTCATCAGTAAAAACAGGTGGATACCCCGCACCAATGTCAATGTCATGGTGAAAAAAAAAAAAAAAAAAACACTGAAGTGAAGTTATCCTTAACTTAAACATGATGCACTCATTACATATAATTCTAAAGGACCTACCAGGAAATACTCCTGCAAATCCATCAGCCTTCTCAATCAACTCATCAACTGGAAGAGCTGAAATAGAAGCATCCTTGTCTTGGCCAAGCAATGCAGATGAAGGGTACATGTTTGTTCCCATTCCAAGCCTTCGGCCTGTTTCCTTTCCAATGGCAAGCTGATCCCCTACATAATGATAGAGCCACAAACAATTTCAAAGCTACTTAGCTACAGGCTTTCATTATATGGTTCGAGCTACAAGAAATTATGACTTCAAATCCTACCAGTAATCATCTTAACATTGACACCAAGGTTAAGAGCTCTTCGAATGGTTTCAGCACTATCATGCCTGGGAGGATCAAACAATGGTAGCAGACCAACAAATTGCCATGGTCCACCAGGACTATCTTTTGATTTTTCAGGTACTTCCTGTTCCATGGATCATATAAGCTTTCAATAAAAGAATGTTTTTCATTTCAATCAAACAGAAAAGAAGACACACAGTTATCAGCTTTGCTTACCTGTCTTGCAACACCTAAAGACCGAAGTCCACGCTCAGCAAACTTATCAATCACTGCATGGACCTTTCTTCTGACATCCTCTTTGCAGTTGCAAAGGGTGATTATCTGAAGCAGGAGAAAAGCATGGTGTAAAGATCTTCACAAAAAAAAAAAAAAAAAAAAAAAAAAAAAAAAAAAAAAAAAAAAAAAAAAAAAAAAAAAAAAAAAAAAAAAAAAAAAAAAAAAAAAAAAAAAAAAAAAAAAAAAAAAAAAAAAAAAAAAATCATAAGATTGTGCCAATGAAACCAATATTTACCTGCTCAGGAGCCCCTTTGCTAGCTCTATGCCAATTTCCATCAGAATCAATGTAGGTCAGTGCAGTCCTCTTGTCTACAGGATTGAATGGAAGGAAATGTACCTCCCTAATACCACTACGTGCCTGATCAATCAGAACATCAAAATTAAATTTTATTTATATCCCAAATTCAAGTTTTTTTTTTTCTTGTACAAAAGATTTAGATTGTGGTATATATACCTCCTTTGGGTCAGCAAGCATGCCAACAATTGCAGCATCTATGGCATCTTGATTTTCAGTCCTAGAAGCTCTTGCTGCGAGAAGGATAACATACTCTTTCTCAACACCCTTAGCAAACACCTCAATCAAGTTTCTGTCAACACTCAACTTATTTAAGGTGAGAGTCCCAGTTTTGTCACTGCATAGGACATCCATCCCTGCCATTTCCTCAATAGCTGTCATTCTTTTTGTGATGGCACCCTGCTGAGAAAGCCTGTGGGAACCAATAGCCATAGTGACAGACAACACAGTTGGCATGGCAATGGGAATTCCTCCAATCAAGAGCACTAACAGGTTGTCAATTCCATCCCTGTACCTGCGGTGCTGAATCGGGTACATGACTATGAGCTCAATGGCGATTCCAACCGCAATTGAGCAAATGCAGAAGTTACCAATTGCTGTAAGCACTTTCTGGAAGTGTCCAACTTGGTTGGTGCTGTCCACCAGATGAGCTGCTTTGCCAAAAAAGGTGTGCACCCCAGTAGCAATCACAACTGCTTCTATCTCACCCTTCTTAACTGTTGATCCCGAAAACACTTCATCCGAGGGACTCTTTGTTACGGGAAGAGATTCTCCAGTCAAAGCAGACTGATCAACACTCAAAGGATCACCCTCAAGAAGACGAGCGTCGGCTGGAATGATATCTCCTAACTTGATGCTGATTATGTCTCCTGGTACTAAAATTGCAGCATCTTGTTCACTCCATCGGTTATCCCTTAGTACCTAAAATTTGAGGCCACAAAAGTTTAACAAACATGGATCAAAAAGATGCTAACATAAATAATGCACACATTCATAAATAAGGAGTGAATATATAATTAGTCCTTTGAACAAAGAAATTGTATACAAATTGACAACTTGGTTATCTAAGTTAGTCTAAACTTAGTAATAAATAGTCCATGTACTAACAATTTAAAAACTTTTTACACTATCATCCAATTAGAAACTGTCATGTATGATAAATTTGTTGACCTTTAAAATAATTACATTAAAATTCATACCTACCATAATTTCTAATTGATTGATAGTATAAAAAAATTTACACTAACAAAGCATAGAAATTAAACTTTATTTTTTTTTTTTGCAAGGTGATACTTTCAAGAATCAAAGCAATACATGTTTACAACTTTTAGGGACCAAATTGTATACTAACTCTATAAATAAGTTTGAGGATAAAAACAAAACCTTAGTCTTTGGAGCTAAACCAGCCATAAGAGCAGCAGCAGCATTGCCAGCATTGTTTTCCTCAATAAAACTGATTGTGGAGTTGATCACTAGCAGTGCAATAATTCCGACAAAGTCCTGCCAATCCGGTGGCCTTCCTCCTCCATTTGCCAAAGCAATGGCCATTATGGCAGCAGCTTCCATGACCCAAGACAAGGGGTTCCACATAAAGCCCAAGAACTTCAAAAACTTGCTCTCCTGTTTTCATCACACAAGACATCATCACCTACATGCATCTAATGAAGCAATAAAAAAGCATAAACTGCATTATTATTATGAGTTTGTGATGAGAACATACTTTTTTCTCTTCCAATTTGTTTGGTCCAAAGACTTGGAGCCGATTGGCCCCTTCCTCTGATGTTAGACCTGCTCTTGAACATTTCAGCTGCTCAAACACTTCCTCTATTGGAATCCGTTCCTGGGGACAAGGTTAATTTCAATGCTTGTTATTTCTCATAATACTTAACAGAATGCAGTCAATGCACAAACATATGTCTTATAAATTACATGTTGCTCATTCATTTTGCTCCCTCACTCAATCACTTAATGGTTAAGGTATTCATTTCTTTGAAGAAAACAGAAATGTCACTGAAAACCCAATTACAATAATGAAAAACAGCAGATTATTTATTTTTCAAAATAAGAATGAATTTATCATAACTATAGTCCTGAAAATTGACGTTAGTCATTAAACGTCTCACAGAAAATCTTCAATTTGATAGGAATAGTAACGACCCCGCAAATGAAGCATTAAAAAATTAAGAAAAGAATAATATCAAATAATTAAAATAAATATTACATTAATTTATCTTCCAAGACAAATATTTTTAACATATTTATCGATTTTATTCACCCTGCTATTTAATTATAACGTTTAAAGTTTTCAATTATGTTTTTTATTTAAACAGAACTTAATTTATGTTATAATTTTCAATCGCGATTAACTGGAATTTTATTGTGAAAAATAGAATTAAATATAATTCTAAAACAATATTGCATAAAACTGGAAATAATTTTGTTTATATACCCAACTTTAATTTTGTATCATTAACTATAAATTTTTTTAATTTTCCTTAAAATTAACTTTGAAAATAAATAAAAACTTAAATAATTGAAAAATTTTACCATTAGTATTTTAGTATGCATTTGATTAAAATTTTAGGGATAGCGAAGAATGGGTTGCTTTTAATTGCAAAATTATCCAACTGAAAGAAAAAAAAATGAAAAAATAATTTCAATGAGTAAAATAATTAAAACGTTTTTACGAGATTAAATATAATTTATATCTATAACTTAGAATCCAGTTAACAAATTGAACTCTAATTGGGTTAAATTTGAGAATCTATTGAAAAACAGGTGGTGACTAGATCCAAGATGAATTAAGAATTTCACACTCAAAGAGTACAAGATCCCTATTCGCCTTTAATTCTTGAAAAAAAAAATGAAGCACAAAACAATATGAAAATGATAAAATAAATATTTTTCCTATATTCGAATCCGATTTAAATTTTAGTTCTTATAGATCGATCGGTGAAAACAATAAGAGAACATAGAGATGGGTAAAAAATTTAAACCTTTTATAATTTTAATTATTAAGGTTTTCATTGTTTACAAACCAATACTTTAATAACTGGAAACAATAAGGGCTTATGCTTAAGGAAGATTAAAAGCCAATAATAAAAACTATAATGATTACAACTAAATAAGTAGCCATAAAAAAAAAGTTTAACAGGTAAAACAATAGGAATAGATATAAAGATGGTAAAAATAAACATCAAATAATTAAAATTAAAAAAAAAATTATAAATGAATAATTATAAGAATAAGAATCCAGATCAAGTAAAAATGTAATTAAAAAATTCACTTTAACCAAAACGTTTAAACTATCAAAAGTTCTGAAGCTGATATTAATATTCCGTTTAGATCCAATTCTATACAAACTTTTTAAATGTAATTTAACAATATAAACAATTATGTTGGATAGCAATACAATCAACCGGTAAATAAAATTTTGATTGAACTCCTCTAATGATAAAGTAAAAATATATATAAAGCAAAAAAGCCACTAATGCTCACCCTTAGTTCCAATTAAAGCATCTAATTTTGTTCACTTTAAACTGAAGTCAAATGTATCCTTATTTTTTACTTCATTTTACAGAATCTGTTTTTGTACAAATCATTTGACAACACACTTGAAAGTGATACGTATTATATAGCACAACCTTAGAAGAAGAAAATCCTCAAATCACGAGTACAAAGGCGCGTGTGTACCAGATTAGAGAGAACCGTGCCGTACGCCAAAAAAAAAAAAAAACTATTTCAAGTCATTATTTGCTGCCATTAATCATCGTACGATGCGGATTTCTCGCAATCTTACTAAATCATTTTCTCTTCTTAAAGCAAAAATATCAATTCAACACAACAACCTTGTTTTATTATTTTTATTTTTTGGTATTTTTTACATGAATAAAATATGTTTTTTCAATTTCTACAAAATATATCCTTGGATAGGACTATGGAAATATAAGTGTGATCAAGTCCCAAATCAAAAATTAATTTCACAATCAATTTAAAGAATCAAAGTTTATGGATATAATTAGAGTCTCATTTAGAAGTCAACGGTCCTAAATAAGATAGTTATCAAAATAAGAACAAAATATGTTTTGTTATTTAAAATAGTTTTATAATATAAAAATATTATATTTTTTAGTTCTTGATTTTTAATAAATAAATAACATGTTTTACTCATCATAATTATTAGTAGGGACCAATAGATATGGACTCGTATGAAAAGCAAGCAAGTAATAATCAGATAATTAACTGTGAACCAATAATAATTAATAAACTTAATAGCTTGTTAAAATTTTCATATACAACAAAAATAAAAGTTGAAAAATGTGATAACAACCCAGGAAAAAAAGGGATTTCTGTTGACTCGGCTAAACAGGTCACGCCGCTAATCATCAAATGGCGTTTGGTAGTAGTAATTTTCACATGGTAGGTACTAGGTAGTCTCCAAAATACGTATATTCCATATATTCATTAAAATACGTATATCCCAAATACGTATTCAAATACGTATATCCTAAGAAATTTCAACACATATCTTCCATATATTCATTAAAATGATTTTGACTAATAAACACCCCAAATATTTGTATCTGAATCCTCTAAAGGGGAATAATCTAAACCATTAATAATAAAATCAATAATATGTATATAATATATATAAATTTATGTATGGATTAGAAATTTAGAATATCTATCGTTTATAATATTCTTACTGAGTCATATCTCCAAAATAAAAGAAAAAATAGTAATTGTGTCGTGAGAATCATTTACCGAAAAAAAAAATTGTGTCGTGAGAATTTAACTCTTCGTGTAGTACACTGTTAGAATATCCAGCTCATAAAAATCACTGTCCTATAGAGTTGTTTTTCTGTTTTTTTTTTTTCACGAGTTTGGAGAGGGAACAAAAAGGGAACGTGACTGCAAATTAAAGTATCATTCAGTACCCGTGAATTTTTTCAGAAAAAGAAAATCGATTTTTTATATAAAAAAAAAGTACTAAAAATTAAAAATTAATGATGAGACAATTAAATACTACTAATTTCCGTTACTAAATTTGATAACGAAATTTTCGTTGAAAGAAAGAGAAAAATCAATAGAAATGGTGAGAAAGAAAAGGGTTAAAGGGTATATTGAAATTCCATAAGAAAAAAAAATTAAAGGGTATATAGAAGAAAATTAAGGAGGAATAAGGAAGAAGCAGAATAAGTACCAGATCGACGTTCTCGTTTTTGATTTCTTCGAGGCTGATGCCACCCATGTTGAAAGAAAGAAGGAGAAGAAGAAGAAGAAGAAAGAGAGTGTGTATAGTAATAATGAGTGTGTGTGAATTATGTGAGGAGAAGAAGATAGGGAGGGTTAAATAGAGGGGATTGGAGGATGCATGAGTGGAAAAGTCCAAAAGAAAATAAATGCAGAGAGGGTGGGAAAAGGAAGCAGAAGGAAAGAGATTGAAGCTAGCTAGCCTTGAGAGAGGTGTTTGGTGATGTGAAAGTGAAGCCGTGAACCTCTCTGGGTGCTCCCGTTCACTCCACTTTTTTTTTTTTTTTTTCCTCTCTTCTCTTGTGATTGATATATATATATATATATATATATATATATATAGTTTTTGGCAACAGAGAGTAAAAAAGTTGTGTCAACGTAGTAAAATTTTAAGAATTTAATGGTCATTATTATTGATATAAAATAATTTACATTATTAATGAATAAAAAATTAGTAAAATTTATTGGGTGTTATTAATTATTGTTTTTTAAATATTGATTAAAAGTTTAGACGAAGAAATTTTTTTAGCATATGTCGTAATGAATCTTAAAATTTCATGTTGTGAGAGTAATATAATGTACACACAAATACTCATACATTTTTATTTTAAATTTAATATTTATGCACTGATATAATTTTATATTGTTATTTAATCATAAATTAATATTTAAATTAATTTAATATAATAATTTTAAAATAAATAAATTTATTATACATAATTAATTATGATTGTATTATTATATAAAAAAATTACATACATAACATTTTTTTCTTTTATATTTATATAACTATTTCAATAGAATTCATTGCACTCTTTATTTCCCTTGTTAAAATTCAATCTTTATCTTTTCAATTTTGTGTACAAATTTAGTCTTATTACTTTCTAATTGTACAATTTTAATTCATCTACTGATAAGAGACTAAAATTATAAATTAAAAAAACAAACATATTTTTACGAATCCTAATAAAAAGAACTATATTTTAATTTCTTTAGTCAATTTACACCGATTAACATTTGTCCAATTTTAAAGTAAATATTATAAATTAAAGTTAATAAATTTGTTATATATAGTAATTTAAAATTGTATAACAGTAAAAAAAAAAAAAGCAATTGTTTTATACTGTGCATAAACTATTTTTTCTATCAACATTTCATTGATCAAAGTTAAATTAATTTTAGATTTTTTAAATAAAATCTCAATTTAAGTCTTGTTAATAGATACAAAAGATTTAATTAAGAGTGGAAAGACTCCAAAAATTGAAACGGCTTAGGATAATCTATTTTCTCTGAATTTATAACTTACCCGTAAGGAAATAAAACCGGTTAGGCCTGGGTGGCTCCTGTTTGTGGTGGTGGGTTCCACAGCCACTGCTAACACTCTTTGTTTTGTTTGTTTTGACTTTTGAGGAATGTTTTAAAATTTTGTTAATATTTTAATATTTTAATGTTAAAATGGTCCTGCGTTTGTTTATGAAATTGTTAAATAAGAATGAAATATGAGTCAATGATGAAAAAGTAGATTGAAGGGTATCTGAAAAATGTTTGATTACAATATTATACTTAGTTAAATTAAAAATTTAAATCTACAAACTTTTAAAATTCAATCCTACTAAAAAGAACGTCAATAAATCAATTATGCTGGTGTGTTTAATTTTTGTCATTATTTTGGTGTGACTTAAAAAAAAAAAATTCTCAATGTAATTTATGTATTATCTAATATGTAATGTTATATGACTTACATTGTTGCATTAAACAATTCATTTAATCAAATTTAATATACTATTATCTAATTAATGTTTATTCAATTAATAAAATATTATCTAATCAATTTTAAATTTATCTAATAAAATAATATGATCTAATTATATCAAATAAATTAATCTCATAATTATCTTTTTTTATCCAAGAAACAAATATATTTTTTTATCAAGATTATAAAAAGTATATCAATAAAAATTTGAAATAGTTATTTATTTTATCTTTATCTTGATTTTCTTTATAGTAAAGGAAATTATTATGCATCTAATAAAAATTTATAAATATATTTTTTCTATTTTTATTTCATAAAAGTAATTTAAATATAATTAAGGAAATTACAACAAGCATATCTTCATATTTAAAATTTGAATAAATTAATTATTATCAAACATGTATATTTTTTAATCAAGGTAATTATAAATATTTAATTTTTTATATAATTAAAGGAAACAACTATGAGAAACAAATCTCAAACAATTTATTCAAATGTATTTATGTACAACAATTTAACACTATAACAATTAGTTTAATTTATGATATTATTCTGTATGTGATATTTTGTAAAAAAAAATATTTAACAAATTAATATCATAATATTTATTATATAATTATGTAAAAATGATATTTAACCTTAACTTATAACTATTAATTAACAAAATTTTAGTATATAAACTTATTAAACATAAAAATAAAATATTATTTTATAATAAATATATTAAATAATTATATTTAAATTAATTTTTAGTAAAACCATTTCAACTATATAATATAAATATTATTGTGATGACCCTCAATGTGGCGCCAGATTCCGCGCGATTAACGCCGGGATTGTTCAGCAGAAAATCCTGCGAGGGGTGTGGCGCTAGTAGCGCCAGGGTTGACGTGGGTAGCGCCAAACCCACTAGAACTTGACGCCCAGAGCGCCAGAGCCACGCGAGGGGCGCCAGAGGATTCCCAGCCCGCGCGGTTAGCGCCATGGGTGGCGCTGGTGGCGCGGGAAGTGATCTGGAAAACCAATTTTCACTGGTTTTCCACGCGATCAGCGCCAGGTGTGGCGCGGACGGCGCCATCAGGTCAGGGGAGGATGGCGCTGATGGCGCCAGTGTGGCGCGGATGGCGCTGGGGGCGTGAGAGTGGCGCTGTTAGCACCACAGACACTGCCATTGTGGCGCGGTTAGCGCCAGAGGTGGCGCGATCAGCGCCAGACCTCTGGCAGGCCCAGTATAAAAGGCCCAAAACACGAAATTGAAGAGGAAAAACAGTTCTTCTTCCTCTCCACGCCAAAACCTCCATTGTTGGAGTGCCCAAGCTTCCTAGGACCTTGTTTTATGAGCTAAACACCTCCCAATGACCTTTAATCTTGCTAGAACCCTTTGAGAGCTTTAATCCTTCATCCTTTCTTTTGAAAACCCCTTGAGAGTGAGAATCCATTTCTCTAGAGGAAAGCTCAAAAACTTGAGTTTGGCGAAAACCCAAGGCGTTATACGGACACCAGAGCTTGAGGAAGCTGTCCTTCAGCCTTTTTGGTCGCCGCTGAGGTAAAAAACTCGAGTTTCTCCGGTTAATTTTTGATTTGGGATTTTCTATGAATAGTGACCCACTTGAGCTGGGGTTAGTATTAGCCCAGGGTCCTGTAAAAAAGCTTGTTTAGAGCAATGTAGTGATGAAGGATTAGCTTTCAGTTTTTGATTTGGGGAACTTTGAATCTTGGCTTTGTGGTTTGCTCGTGTGGCTTTTGTGATGAGTCACTTGTTGGGTTTATGACCTGCTAGAGCCTTGATTATGTTTGTTTTGAACCTGTGAGACTAGTTGGACGGTGCCTTTGATGAGGGTTAGACCGTTCCAGAGATATATGGAATTATGGGCTGATGAGAGTTTGAACTCATGTATATGATGGGCATTGAGTCTGAGGTGACTCAATTGCTCTGTATTCAGCCATGATGGACCTTGAAAGGTCAGAAGCCTGGTGTGGGCTGAGCTTGATAAACCCTAAGTTAGAGGATTTTTGTTTTCCCTGTGATTGAATGCCTGTTGTATTTGGTTTTGATATGAGCCTATATGCCTTGATTAGGGCTTGCCGCCGAGGGTGTCGATGGCGGGTGCCACAGAGCAGGGAAAGAACTGCAGAGCGAGGCTTTGCCAGGTAAGTTCTTGGTCCCTGGGGATGATTTCCCACTTGTTTGTGCCACACCACACTCTGGGGGAGTGCTGGTCATATTCATGATGCATGCATTTGGTTGTTGCATCCTCATAATGATATGTATGTGCATCTATGCTTGAGAAATGTATTATGTCTGTTATTAGATCTTCTGGCCAGAAGATAGATATGGACCTCCCTAGGAGATGGTTTCTTCCTAGTTTTGTTTGCTCATGGGTGATGATGATCCCTTAAAACCAAGAGATAGGTGTGTCCCGTCGCGGTTGAAGCCTATTCTCGAAGGTACCATATACGTGCGTCCATGCGTAAGGGGTAGCTCCCGATGGGATGACACGGGTGTGAGTTCCGGTCTCACACAGAGGTTAGGCGTTGATGATGATACGTTGTACATAGAGCAAGATGACTTGCTCATATTGTTATGAGGGCCGGGAGGCCTGGCCGGGTGGCCAATTGTTGTGATTGCCTGATGTTTGTATCATGGAGAGTGGGCCAGGGTGGAGGAGATTCCTCCATGGACCCTGAGCTTACTGAGAGGTGTATCTCACCCCGTGGGGGAATTTATCTTTTCAGGTGACTCTTCTGTCAGAGGAGAGCAGTCTCAGGGCAGGAGGCCCCAGTAGAGATGTGTCTGCTAAGCCAGATGACAGAAAGAGAGCTTGAAGGCTCAGTTTTGTTTTGATTTTGTTTTGTACCCTGAGAAAGGAAGGTGTGTGTGTAAACCTGAGATATGTATAGTTCTATATACCCTTATGTGAGGGCCGTTATTCTTTTGTATCACCACTGTGTGGTGTTGAGACTAATGTATTTATATGTACAAAATTGTTGATGTAATGATATGAAACTTTACTCCTGAGTATATTGTGATGCATATGTTTATCTGCCTATATGATTGTATGGAAAACTGGATCAGCAGGGGTGTTTATTATTCTGATGTGTGTATTATTTGTGATTTGTTCCATTCCATACATAAGGAAATCAAGAAAAGTGATTCTATGCTTCCGCTAAGTTTTTAACTAATGTTTTAAGCGCTAATCTGATATTATTAATGATAATATACCGGAGGCCTACGGGGTGTTACAATTATCCAAAAATATTATTTATTAATAAAATTATTTAAAACTATTTTATATGATTTCTAAGTAAAAAATAATTTTATAGGATTTAAATTTAAAATAAATACTAGATTTTATATCCGTGTGTGATACACTATTTTTATTAAATTATAAATTCCTAAATTTGTACTTAATATTTTTTATTTTATAATATTTAATATATATATATATATATATATATTTATAATGTTTTAAAATATTTAGTAGCATACTAAATATAATTACATTAAAATTGTATAAAAAAGTAATTATATTAAATATTCAGTATCATATATTCAATATCATATTATCATTCTTTAAAATATTTAACATCATATTAAATATAATTACAATAAAATTGTGTAAAAGATTAATTACATTTTTAATTACATATTAATTATATTAAATATAATTTGATTAATTTTTATTAGATATATTTGTTTTAATGTTGGATAGAAAATAATTACAAGATCAATTTATTAGTTATAATTAGATCATATTATTTTATTAGATAAATTTAAAATTTATTAGATAATATTTTATTAAATTAGATTAGATGAATACAAAACTAATTAGATAATATTTTATTAATTTTGATTAAATGCATTGTTTATCGTGGCGATGCAAGTCACATTACATTATATAATTGAATAATATATTGGTCACATCGATGTAATTTACTTTCAAATCACACCAAAATAATGGCTTAAGTCATTTAACTTTTATTTTTGTGACATTTGTGTCATTACAAATAAAATTATAAAAATTATTTATTCTAAAAATCATAAAAAAATGTAAAACAAATTATAGACAAATCAATTTTGCACATTTTAATAAAAGATTTTTCTATTTTAATTTTTCTAATCAATGTCTTAAGGGTTAGGGGTGTTTGACTTCCTAGTGTGATTTGGTTCGATTTTTAGATAAAAAATATTTTAAATCAAATATAAAAATAAATATGAAATTTGGTTTAAATATAAAACCAAATGAAACCCAAACTAAATCAGTCTTTTATGGTTTGGTTTGATTTGTTTTGACGTTTTTTATTTTTTAATCTATTATCATAATTTGAAATATATTAACTAAACTTAAATGATTATTATGTTATGATATTTTAAAATAAATTTTATTTTTTATTTATTTTATTTTAACATATTTTATTTGAAAAAATATTTTCTCTTCTATTTATTATTAATATAAAATGATATTAGCAACTCTTTTTGTAATGTAATAGTAATTAGTGCATCACTTGATATTTAACATTTTTTAACAATATTAGTATGTCATTTATTAACATAGAAAAACAAAATATACATCTTGATTATAAAGCAAAGGAAAAGTAATAAATTATTCATTTAATATTTATTATTAACATGATAAAAAAATAATATGATTATAATATGCTATTTGTTCAATTTAGTTTGATTTTTTATTAAAAAAATCCTAAAATGGAACTAAACCGCAAAAAATATTCTATTTTTATTTTTTATTTTTGCAACTTTCAGTTTAAGTGATTTTTGATTTTTTGAATCTATTTAACTGTTTACAAACGGCTTGGTTCGATTTTCAGCACCCCTACTAAGGGTGCAGGTTAATATTTACCTACAAAATAAATTGCCTAAATAACTTATTATGTTTGTGAGTGTTTATTTTGGTCATTGTAAAAATAAAATATATTTTTACTGGTTATCAGTTGTAACTTCGTTAAATAGTTCACTAACATTTAACGAACTTAATTATTTTCTCTCTTTACCTTCTCAAAGTACACTCAGAAGACACTAGATCTCACTATTGCTTTATCTCCCCATCTAATTTCATCATAAAGTGTGAGAAAATCGTCCAAAAAGTGACAAAAAAATGCAATTTTTGGGGGTATTTTGTAACATCCTAGAAAAATAAATAAATAAATATATATATATATATATATATATAAATAAATAAATGCATAACTAATTATTATACTTTTAATTTATATTTAATAATTGTAATAACCTCAATTATATAATTATAATACAAAATTATAAAAATAGAATAGGTAATATTACTAACAAAATTAAAAATAATTTTCAACAAACATTAATGCAAACTTTAGCATTAGTTCTCACGTGAGGAATTACAAGCTGAATCCAAATCCTTAGGAAATCTTCCATGTGGCAAAACCCTCTCAGCTATGCTATCAGCTGTTCCACGTAAATGCATGCATTAATGAGAGGAATAATAGTAATGATGAATGAGATAAGGAAGCTTAGATATTTTATCATAACCAGCAGTATAAAAATAGCTTGGCAGCTTCCAAAATTTCTGCCCCAAAATCTCTCAATTTTCTCACCTCTCACTTCTATCTCTCACGTAAAATTACTCCAACTCTCAAAGCAACTCACCAAAATTATCACAGGTAAGCTAGGCTTCAATATCAAAAATTAGAAACTAAAATTTATGATTATGTATTTATTAGGCCATGGTTAACGGTTAATTAGTTAAAGATTGAAGTTTTACCATAAATAGGATATTGTGAATTTTTGGCAAGATGCAGCAACCTAGAATATATATATATATATATATATATATATATATATGAAGGAAACTTACGAAGAGTATCTTGACACACTTATGATAATAGTTTAGATATCTCTATTCATGCATCTCGGTCCGTAGATACTGCAGTAATTCTTTAGGGTATTTATACACATACATCTTGACTCATAAGGAATAAATAGAACCCAGCAGCCCTGACCACATGCATGTAGTTTAACCAACCTTACATTTAGAAGCACCTCAGTACCTATGCCATACCATGCTTATAAATATATATATATATATATATATGGATTCAGCAGCCTGTAAGCTTTACTTCCACGTAATGCTTCATCCTTATATATCCATATTTACCTCGGCCCTTCCAAGTAAGCAGCTATAGTACTTAAGAATTTATTTAATGTCTTTTATATATATATATATATATATATATATATAACTATAATACGTAAATAGTTATCTTATATATATATATAGCTATAGTACTTAAGTAATTATTTAATGTCTTTTATATATATATACTTAGAAATACATATATATATATATAGAGATATATAAATATATATATATATATATAATAAACCTGGTTAAACCGCAAGTAAACCTCATAGGCTATAAGTAATACGAGTACAGTTATTCTGAGTACTATATTTTGCTATAACTAGCTGTGTTTTAAATATATATATATATATATATATATATATATATAATTCTGATTATTTTACTAACCCGGTTTTTGGCTACAATTATTATACCACTAAAAATCGGCCTCCCATAAAGGTTAAATAGATTTATTTTAGTTGGTGAAATTTTATGTGAACAAGGTATGAACTGTTAACTACCTTGCTTATGAAAGAAGAATACTGAATTATTAACTACCTTGCTTTTTGTAAGAATAGGAATATTTTCCTTATCTCATGAATTTTGTGGTATGAATGAGAATGATCCGGGTTTCCAGAACGGACCTATGAATTTATGAGATTGACCCGAGTTTTGAAGACCAGGCCTATGCTACTATCAGAGATCAGGTGCTAATACATGGAAATTCATGCATGATTAGCGTAAGACGGTCGCAGCATTCCTACATAATGTACATATGTAGAGGCCATATGCACCTGTGACCATTGCATTTCATTCCTTGCATTCATACATTCATTTTACACATTCGCTCAGATATATTGATTTATTTATTAATCTGTTAAATTATTTGATGAATTAGTTTTGTCTTATTTCATAACCTACTAACCTATTTGGTGGTTTAGAATTGCCTACTGAGAAATTTATTTCTCACTAGATTTATTTTTATTTTAGATGGCTTCGATCATAATATTTCTTAATGCACTGGATATTGCCTGGTATGTGGATGAAGTCAGAAACTGTTATGTAGTAACTATGCATCCTGTACTGCGTGCTCATATTTACTTCGGCGCCCATTTTCCAATCTCGGTGTTTAGTGAAGAGTTTGACCCAGCCAATCCGTTCTCTCAGTTTGCTCCGATGTATCCAAACCTGGTTACCGACCCCATCATCGTACTCAGTGATGGAGATAGTACCGAAGACTATGTTTGAATATTGGCTGAAAAACTTTGTACATAAATAAAAATGTTTGAAGTACTATGACAAATGGAATGTCAAATATATGTAGTATGAATATGGCAATGTAAAATAGACGAGGCATGTAATATGGTGTATGTTTATATCTCGTTCCTTTTGTTAACTTCTTGTGTCGACCGGAATTTCATTTTATTTTATTTAGTTTGAAAGACAAAAGAATAAAATAAAAATATAACATAAAATAAATAATTAAGTAGTTAAGAAATTAAATAAATAAAATTTAGGATGTTACATATTTGACCGTCAGAAATTGTTTAATTTATTTTGGGAAGTTCTAATTGTCACAAATTGTTCAATTCATTTGTAATCAAATTACACATATAAGTTTGTTAGTCACGTCAAATTACTATCTAATGAAATTATCATTGAAGACCAACAAAAATATGTTTTAATTTTACAGAGATCAAAATAATACAAAAAAAAAAACATCATGAGGATAAAATTATTATTTTTCAAATTTTATGCTGACCCAAAACATCAACATCAACATCAACAACACCTTAACCCAAGTTAATTGGGGTCGTTGGTAGATGAAGCTATTGATAGATCGGAAATACGACAAAGAAAGAGAAAGGGAGAGGGGAAGAAAAAGGGAAAATAAGACAAAGAGATGAAAAATAAGCTAAGATAAAAGAGGGGTGAGAAGAGGAGGGGAAAAATAAAGAGGAAAAGAACTAGACTGGAATGTAGAAATACGAATGGGTTTAATCCTCCACCAAGCTTATAAGTTTTCTTCACTCTGTCCTAAGACATACCGTCCACCAATCTATATCTCACTCCATTAGGTCTTGTTTAACTACCTTTCCCAGGTAAGTTTCGGTCGACCTCTACCTCTCTTTGTGTCGAGCTCTTGGTAACAAACTCTTGTTTTTACGGGAGCATCCAATGGTCATCTCATAACGTGTCCAAACCACCTCAATCTATGCTCCTTCATCTTTTCACACACCGGTACCACTGCTACCTTTCGTCAAATATCTCATTTCTTATTTTATCCATCTTCGTATAACCACACATCCACCTTAACATCCTCATTTCTGCTATCCCTATTTTATGCTCATGTTGCCTATGTGTTGGCCAGCATTCCTCTCCATATAACTTGTTGGTCTTATAGCTGTTCTATAGAATTTTCCTTTTAGCTTGAGGGGAATTTTGTGGTCACACAAAAACCCCGATGCACTTCGCCATTTCATTCACCCTGCTTTGATTATGTGATTTACATCCTCATCAATCTCACCACCTTTTTGCAACGTTGATCCCAAGTATCTAAAAACATCTTTCTTGGGTACCTCTTGACCAAGTAGATACACTGTGTCTTGATCACCATCTTTTACCTGCGAAATCTCACACTTCATATACTCCATCTTACTCTTGCTTATCGTGAATTCTTTGGACTCCAAAGTGTTTCTCCACAATTTCAGTTTCCTATTAACACCATCTTTGGTCTCATCAATAAGTACGATATCGTCTACAAAAAGCATACACCATGACGCTTCTTCTTGAATATATTTCGTTAGTTCATCCATCACTAAGGCAAAGAGATAAGGACTAATAAGAACTAAACCTTGGTGAATACCTACCGTGATAGGGAAATACCTTGATGTTCCATTACAAGCTTTCATACATGTGGTAGCCCCATCATACATATCCTTGATTGCATTAACATACTTTAATGTTACATTTTTCTTCTCAAGAGTCCACCATAAGACTTTTCTTGAGACTCTATCATATGTTTTCTCAAGATCTATGAACACCATATGTAAGTCTTTCTTCTTTTCCTTATACATTTTCATTAATTGTCGCATCAAGAAAATAACTTCCATGGTACATCTTCCTGGGTGGTGTTTGTCTGTCATGCTCGCCCATCTGCGTTGGGACCCTTGCCTATTTGTCACCAAATCCTGGTAAAGACCTGGCGCCTTTCCTTTCGACATGGACCCTAGCTCAATTATCACTACATCCCAGGATTGATGTAGCGTCTTGCCTTGTGGCAAGTGTAACACCTCGTAGGCCTCCGACGTGTTATCATTCATAATATCAGAGTAGCACATAAAACACAAAATTATATAGCTCAGCGGAAGGGTAGAATCGTTTTCTTGATACATTATGTATGGAATAACTGATAATTTAAAATCACAAGTATACAAAATCATAATTCAAGCCCCTGCTGATCCAGTTTCTCATATCATTTATC
>PYAF01001316.1:701631-720347 GCA_007407185.1 Glycine tomentella | reverse complement strand
ATAAAAAATAACATAAATTATTTAAAATTTATCATTATCAATTTAGTGAAATATAATATTGAAATAATAAATTAAATATTATAAATAGTACAATGGTTAAAATAAATAAAGTGATCTAAAAATGTGTAAGAGAAATGAGTAAATAAATAAATAAATAATAAAATTATTTTATTTTTAAAAGGATAATAAAGAAATTTAATAAATATTTTAAGGATGAAAGGAAAATAAAATATAATAAAAAAAACTAAAAACTAAAAGCTAACATTTAAAAAGAAAGTCATTTCAAATAGCGTTAAAAAGAAATAGAAACTACTAAGAACTTGATTATTAAAAAGTTAAATAAGTTTTTATACTAGTAAAAGAAGTTAAAAGTTGGCTCAAATAGCTTGTTGGACATAGTCTTAATTTGTCACTACTGCTAAGTCATCTCATCTAACATTTAATTTTTTTCATTAGCTGAAAAACTTATTTGATTGTTCAAGAAACATATTTTTTTTAGTAGTTTCTAGTATTTTTTAAAATCCTAATTGAAGTTACATTTTTTAAAACGCTAGCTTTTAACTTCTAATTTTTTATATTTTATTTTCTTTCTATCCTTAAAATATTTATTAAATTTTATCATTATCCTTTTTAAATAAAACAAGGATCAATTATTTATTTGTTTTTTTTGACTCATTTCTCTTACACATTTTTTTTATATATTACACTATTTATTTTAATCATTGTTCTCTTTATAATATTTAATTTATTATTTTAATATTATACTTCACTAAATTAAAAATTAAAATTTTATATTTATTTTATTTTTAATAATTTTATGTCATATTATTTATTTTGACTATTACATTAATTAACATAATAAAAAGTATAATATTTACTCAAATGTAATTTTTTTACTTTATTTTGAACTTGATTAAAAATATTTTAAGTTAAAGTTTAGTAGTAGAATATATAATTTGAAAAAAATGTAACAATTAAAACTAAAAATATAATTATGTAAATAAAAAATTAAAAGAACTTAAAATTAATTTCAAAACTAAAATTATAACACATCAAAATATATTTAAGACAATTTAAGGTATTGTTGTTGCGAAGGTTGAACAAGTGGTATGTTGTAGGAGTGTTCGCAATCTGGATTGGATCGGTTTTGAAGCAAAAAACATCTGATCCAATCCCTTCGGTTTGATCATTTGATCATCCATTCGGTTTGAAATTTTTTTCAAATTCGATCCAATCCAATCCATTTTTTTTCAGTTTGGATTGGATCAGTTTTCGATTTTTTAAAAAGTCTAAAAATAAAACTTATGAGACTTAATTTTATCAAAATAAGGAGTATCTAGCATAAACAAACACATTCATTGGACAAAAACAAACACCATTTTCTAATTTTCATTGGACATACACATTCATTGGACAAAATAAGGAACAATGAAACCTTACTGAAAACATGTTCATTGGACAAAAATAAACACCATTTTCTAATTTTCAAACTGAACTCATAACTTAAATGTAAAACTAAAAAGCTCTAGATTGTAAATAAGTAGAAGTCTTCTGGAAAAAGGTTGACCATGCATCATCTGCTATCTGCCATCTGCTGTTGCATTAACATAACAAAAAAAAAATGGATTTCACATGTCACCTATAATTGGAAAAAAAAACGTGAATTTATAAGTATGAATACAATTATCAGAGTTTTCAAAGGTCACCTATAATACAAATTTATAAGCTGGAAATATACTCAATATTCGAGTATGACAGAAATATACTATTACTAACTTATCAAGTATGCTCAATCACTTTTAAATAGCTTAGAACAAAACTTACAAAATACCAATAAAGCTGAATTCAAATCACTTTTCAAAAATGAAAACATGGTTATATAAAAGAGTTAGCAATTAAACTAACAGAGGCAGTGTAAATTGTAAAAGGTTTCATAAAAGAGGTAGTATAATTTATAAGCACTTCACTTGCAGCCAATTCAATATATCAACCATTCACTAGTAGAAGAATGTTTGTATAAACGAAATTTACACTGGTAGAACAGTTCCACAAGCTTATAGTTTGAATACAATCATACCTAATTGAAGAGAGTAAAGTTAAAAATGCATTCAACAGTCCAACATAACTAAAAATTTTAGAAGTATTTCTATCACAGACACATAGCATGGAATGATGGAATAATTAGAATTAAAAAATAACAACTTACATCATTAACTTTTAATCAGAATCCTCACCAGAACTATCATCAACTTCTGTATTTGGAGAAATATCTAAAATAATTATAATAAAATATTGGTAGTAACTTAACAATTAGAAAAATAAAAAGATGATATAAAATTAAAAAATTATACAAGTATAATAAAATACATTACCTATCTCCATCTTTACAAATTCTTCTATAAGTTCTTCTACGTCATTGGAAAAAGGAGTGGACCGGAACCAATTTTGTGCACAAATTAATGCTTCAACTGTCTTGGGAGTAATACTACTCTTGTAGTTGTTAAGAACTCTACCCCCAGTGCTGAATGCAGATTCTGAAGCAACTGTAGATACTAGCATAGCTAATACATCTTTAGCTATTTGACCAAGAGTAGGATATCTGCTAGAATTCACCTTCCACCAATTCAAGATATCAAATTTTTGGTTCTTTTGGCTCCATGAGATACAAATCCACCTCATTTTTATTCAAGCTCTCACTCACAGTTATGTCCTTTTCTAATTCACTAGCAAATGAAGAGTTATCAAATGCTGCCAAATCAATGTCTTATACCTGATGATGATCTTTGCTGGATGATTGAGAAATACTATTTCCATGAAAATCTTTATAGCTATGGAACATCTTGTTTAAAGTGTCCTTAACTCTAACACTTAAAAATTCTGCATCCTCCCTTTCATAAAGCTTCTCAAAACTCCATTCCACAAATCGTAATTTATATCGGGAATCAAGTATCACAGCAATAAAAATCATCATCTTGATATTTTTAATATTCCCCCAATATTTGTCATGCTTAGCTTTCATTTTTTCAGCCATGGGCCGAAGTAACAGATCCATACTCCTACTCCATGTCTTTAAGTTATTCAATATCATGCAAAACTCATGAAAATATTGAGAAGAAGTCACATATAAAGAACTAGACACTTTTTCAGTGACATCATGAAAAATTTTCAAAAATTTCACAAACACACGTGCATTATCCCAATCCTCAATATTTGGAATTCCATCTTGCATCATTGCAAATTTAGCAACATGCTCTCCTAATCTTTTAAATGCCTTTTGAAACTTCAATGCACTTTCAAGCATAATATCAATAGAGTTCTATCTAGTAGGAACATCTAATTGTACTATGCCACCCTCTTGTATCCTACAATCTTTTATACAAGTCTTGAATCTATCCATACGACTAAGGGAAGCATGCACGAATCTAACAACATTTCTTATTTTAGTAATTGAAGCATACAACTCTTTCAATCCATCATTGACAACAAGATTTAAAATATGAGCACAACATCTAACATGCAAATATTCACCTTTCAACAGATGTGCATTCCAATCCTCCGTTCTAGCTTTCAAGTAAACAATAGCAAGATCATTTGAGCTCGAATTATCAACAATAATAGTGAAAACTTTCGAAATTTCCCAACCTAGAAGACACTTCTCAATTTTCCTTCCAATAGTCTCACCCTTGTGATTCTTGATCAAACAACAATTTAATATTCTTTTATGTAATTTCCAATCATTATCAATGAAATGAGCAGTAAGACACAAATAATTCAGATTTTGCATAGAACTCCAGCAATCAGTTGCAAGACACACACTTTGATTCGGAACACTAAAAATAGATTTCAATTTTTTCTTCTCATTTGAATAGAGATTCCAACAATCTCTAGCAACAGTAGTCCTTCCAGGAATATCTAGCTTAGGTTGCACAACACTTACAAAATGTCGGAATCCCTCCCCCTCCACAAATTTAAAAGGCAACTCATCAACAATGATCATTCCAGCAAGAGCTTGTCTACAAGCTTCAACATCGAACGATACAACAACAAAACCTTTACCAATTCCTTTCCCATCTTCTTTTTTAAATTGTTGGAGACTAAGAATTGATTGACTAGAATTATTTGAATCTCTTAGAAACTTTTTGCATTGAGCCAACAAATGATGTTTCAAATTACTTGTGCCATTTTTATGTTATCACATGCATAAGTAGCCCCACACCATTTTACATTTAGCTCTAGGGATTAATGTTTTTGGATTAATTTCTTTATCATAATGATCCCAAGTCCAAGACCTAGGTTTGGTAGGTTTTCTCTTACCCGAATCATCTTCTTCAGCTAAAGCTTGTCCAGCTTCTCCGCTCTTTCTTTTTTTGCCATTCTTGTCCATTTTTGGCTTCTCTGGAACTGAAACTGTGGTTTGACTTTGAGGCTCATTAGTTCCAAATGATGTCCAACTAGTGGACTCAGACTTAGCATTTTCTCTGATCACCCTTTCACTATTTTCATTGTTTTGTGTCTGCATGTATATTAAATGAGATAATTAATAAACAGAGTTACACTAAAATTCGAAGATAAAATTCAAAGATAAGATCATTCTAAACACTTACTTCAGACGTTGTTGTTAAGTTACTGAATGGCTCACCAATAGGGTCTTCTCTTCTCCAAGCAATGCGTATAAGGTTTGCTACAAAAAAAAAGCAGAAAAAATTGACGTGTTAAGATCATCTTCACATGAGGTCTTCTTTAGTTTTTTATTTTATTTTATTTTTATTTAACTTCTCCACACCAAAGCTTGATTGTGAATGAAAAGGCAATAAATTAGAGTCTCTGATTTGCTTAATTCATAAAATTATCAGTGTTGTACGTTGCCGATAAGAAATCAGACCTAAGATTTTGACATTGGTCTCCTTAGACTTATGCATTCAGATGTTCCTACAGTTTTTCCCAATACTCCATAAGAAAAATAAACAAAAGTAAAGATGGAACATTTTGAATACATCTTATCTGACAAAGAGGAGCAATGAATGATAAGGTTTCAAAGCAAAATAAGATTAGGGGTTTGAGTATTCCAAACCTAATGCAAAATCTAACCCAACTGGTGGCTAACAAAATGATGAATCTGTCCAAACCCCAACAGCTCCGACCAAGGACTTGACGAGGAACTGTAGCATCGGTCTCGTCGATGAGGTGGAGCGAAGCTGGCGCACAAAACTAACCGGCAACGAGGATCCACCTGACTGAAATGGGTCGGTGATGGTACAAGGGTTGAAATGGCTTCAAGTCTTCAACGGAGAACAAAGAGAATGGGTGGAACTGTGGAAGAAGGAGATGACTCAGATGAGGCAAAAAATGAAATTTTGCTAATGGTATTGGTTGGCTAGGGTAATCTGTGCATTTAGACTCGGGTTTAGTTTAGTGTGTATTAGGTTTTTGGTTTTTGGGTTATGATGGGGCATATGTCCAAGTAGGTAAAGGGTAAGGTAAGGTTTATAATTGGATTGGTTTGGATTGGATCGGTTTTCACCAGTCAAACCGAAAACAGATCCAATCCAGTGAAAATTTTCATTTTTTTTTGTTTTCGGTTTTCGGTTATTTCAGTTATCGATTTTTCGATTCAGTCACCACGGTTTGCATCGGTTTGGATCGGTTGATGAATACCCCTACTATGTTGTAGTCATTGATCTAGATCTCAATGAAAAACCACAATTGATGCTAGCTAAAAAGTTTTTATTTTAAATAGGCTTAATTACTTTTTTGTCTCATTGTTTATTTATTTTGTTCAATTTCGTTCCATTATTAATAAACAATTTATTTTCAAAATCAATGTAATTTGCTCTATTCTGTCTTTAACTGCAACTAGTTAAATTTTAATTAATAAAACATTATAATTAGGGACATTTTTAGGGATAGTTCAAAACTTTCACTCATCATAAAAATGACAGCGTCAAGTCAATTTGGACACAAGGAACCAAATTGTATTATTTTGTGAAAATTAAGGGACCAAATGATATTGTTTTGAAAATTATGAAACCAAATTGAATCGCTTATTAATAGTGGCACTAAATTGGGTTAAATAAATAAATAATAGACATCAAAAGTATTAAATAAGAGAGTTATATGTTAGACTTCATAACAAATAGTTTTTTTTGTTAGGGAACCTAAAATTTGAATTTCAATTATTTTACTCTTGAGTTCAACTTGGAGAGAGAAAATATAAAACAAAAACTAAAAAAGAATTGTATTGAATAATATTTTTTTTTTACAAAAGTACAATGAAGTTTATAAATTCAATTAGAGTAAATAGATTTCTAACTATGTTATTAACTTGTAAGTAAGTTTTCGTATGGGGTTTATGTGGCCCGAGGTAGATGTCAAAGCCATTGAGCATTAGAAATTGTTTTTGAGTTAAGTCAATTAGATTAGGCCTGTTTTAGCATCATGTCTACACCTTAAAGTTTCTTTTTGAGTTAATGTTAATGATAACTTTAAACATAGGCTGATTCTTTAAACCACCAAATCAGGAGGCTAATGCCATTAAATTTTGTAAAACGTCATTATGAGCTTTAAAGCATGGTTGAAATGTAATCAAACACTCATAAGTCCAATGTTAAATATTCAATTAAGGAGAAAAAATAGCCTAAAAATCAATGCAATCGTATATTAGTAGTTTTAAAGAAAAATTGTTAGAAGGCCATGACGAGTACTCTAGACCTACTGAATAACAAAACAAAATTGCAACGTATTAAACAAACACAAAAACATTTATTATATTAAAAACATACTCTATGCCTACAATTAATATTTACTAGTACTTTTTTTATGTAATTGAACATATTTAATAAGATGTATTGAATATTCATTACCATACTCTAAAGAAACTTATTCACACGATCCTAAACATTATTCTAACTTTGTTTATAATAAATACTAAAGCATTTAAAATAAATAAAAATGCGCGCCGTTTAAAATTCAAAATACAAATAATGAAAATTTCCACCTAATATATACTAGGAAGTTAAGAAAAATGTTATCTATAAAGTTTAAATGAACTAAATCCTCAATAAGAATATGACATGCATCAAGACTCAATAAATATTTACAAAGATACTTATAGATCACTCAAGTCCTCATACTAGAGGTGAGATTCAAAACACGTCTTTGTAGAATATAAGTTTGATCCTTACCAATTGGATCAATCTTTGTTAGCATATTAGAAAGTTTATATAATTAATATAAAAATGTAAGGAAAATTTCACTTAATATATTTGAAGATTTTTTTTAAATAATTGCTTTTTCAAAATTCTTTTTAGTTAAGAAGTATTAACACCAAAAACATTTTTTGACAACCCAAAAAATATATTTTAAACTAAACTAATGTAAAAACTTTTATACTCTTAACTAATAAAAAATTACTTTGGTGTATCTTTTAGAGAAATCTTATTTGTACAAAAACAAAAGAATATACATTGCATGTCTTGACATGTTGTATGTCAATATATTTGTTGTCGGGTGGGCTTATAGACGATATACATTGCATGTTGAAGGAGTTCGAAGAGAGATAATAAATGAGGCATAAGGTGAATGAGATGGGATAATTTGGCGATTAAGAAGGATTTGGGAGGATTGGGGTTCAAGAATATAAAATACTTATGAGCAACCCTGACACTTTGGTTGCTAGAATTCTGAAAGCAAAATATTATCCCCTAGTAGATTTTATGGATGCCTCGCTTTGAAATAATCCAAGTCATTCTTGAAGGAGTATTTGGACTACGAGGGTATTAATGTTGAAGGAAGGTATAAGGTGGCAGTTAGGTGATGGAAGAAGAGTGCGAGTCTGGAGTCATCCTTGGCGTAGATATGGTGAAAAGGTGTAGCCAATCCCAATGTGATTGACCAAAGTCCTTCTTTACTTGTAAGAGACATTATTAATTAGGAGTCGGCATGCTGGAATAATGATCTTATTGAAGCTATTATTGATTGCGAGTTTGCGATAGTTGTGTAGCACATCCCTATTTTCAACTTGCAGGGTAAGGATAAGCCTATTTTGAGGTTTAGTAAAGACAGACTCTATCACTACTACAAAAGCACAGTATAACAACGCCTAGTTAACGACGGTTGTCTTAAACCCGTCGTCATATCCAGCGCGATGGTATTTTTGTAAATACCAAGAACATTTCAAAGACAGTTCTTGGATAACCGTCTTCATATGGTCAATATGACAACGTGTGTGAGGAAAACCGACGTCGTTTTTATGTAATCGAAGACAGTGCGGGAAAACTGTCTTTGAATCCGAATAAGAAAATTAAAATGATGTTTACCTTCTAAGATATTACATTCGTCGTGCCCTAGCCCCACCCTCGTGTAACCTCTGTCACTCTCTGACCCACTATCTGTCGCGGCCTCCGTCACTCCCACAACCGGTGTCCTTGCTCCCGTGTGTAACACCACCGTCTATGATTCCACATCATGATACAGGTACCCATATTGGTGACCTTAAGGTGTAATCCCTTTTTTCTGTTATAATTTACTCCCGTGAGCACGACCCTGTCATCGTCGTTGTCAACCTTTATCACATTCTTCCTTCTCAGTTGGTGTGTGTGTGTGTGTGTATACCTCTCTATGACTCATACGGGTTTTCCTTTTTACAAGCGGTTGGGATAGGGGAAGACAGGGTGAGCTTCGTGGGGGGCTGGGTAGGAGTGGGGTTGTTGGTGCTCAACAAAGGGGGAGTGAGGGTTTAATTTTTTTGCTATTATTATTATTGGAGGGTTTAATATGTTTTGGGTTCATTTCTGTGTTTTGGGTATGTCTCATTTGTGGTGATTCACGTGTCAATTTACTGATTAATTGTGCTCTGAATGTTGTGGGTACTGTTGTGGGCTTAAAATTTTGTATGATTTTCATATCAATTTCCATTGCAAAGAAGGAAAATTGTTTCCTTGTATAGTAATCCCCTCAATTTTACCTTGTTGTTCCCTTTTTATATTAACATTTTTAAAAGATTGTCATAAGAAATAGGTTTATGATGCATGCTTTGTTTGTGTTATTTAAAATTTCAATTTAGATGTGAAATATGACAGCTTTGACAATATTTAGGACTCAAAAGGGGAAACATAAATCATTCATATACATTTTCTCCACTGCATCATCTTTCTACCTACATGCTAAAGAACTTTTTGTTTTCTTGACTGAAGCATTGCTGAGGACAAAGTTATAGTCCCTGCTATAAAAGCAAAGCTGCATTTTCTCCAAGACCACAAAGATGAAGAACTCCAATTTGACAAGCTTAGGTGTCTGATAGATAGTATCCAATGTACTAGAGCTGACTCATCATCTGCTGAATTTTATTTTAAGTTGAGCTCCCATACCGAACAAATCACAAATAGAATATTGAAGCAATTTGAAGACGAGGAAGCTCAGGTGAGCATGTGCTTATTTAAAAAGTGAGAAAGTTCTAGACCTGCTTGGAGAGTGATGATATATAATTGGCAAAGCTTTATTTATGCTTGTTCCGTGTTTGCTTAAATCTCAGGATTCATCTACTCTTTTCTAGAATGTCATATATCACTTCACCATATCATTTGGACATTTACATTAGTGCTTAAGCATCTCTTTCCTTGTGAGACATCTAACAAGAACACTGTGCTGGTAGGTTCTTCCACTTGCACGAAAACTATTTAGTCCCCAAAGGCAACGAGAATTACTTTATGAAAGCTTGTGCTCAATGCCCTTGAAATTGATTGAGTGCGTGTTACGATGGCTGGTTGGATCACTTAATGAAACTGAAGTTAGATCATTGCTTCAGAATATGTATATGGCAGGTGCCGTACTGATTCTTCACATAAACGTGTACTTCTCATTATTTGTTTACTAAAGCATAGGGTTTTCATTTTTTTTATTCTGCTGCTGACATAGAATTATGTGATGCAGCCCTAGCTATAGATCTTGCATTGGTTACCATTTTCTCTGGTTAGGCATGTAGTGGATATTCTAGGGCTTTTGCTTCTATTCAAGTGCAACAAGTTTATGTCCTGATAGGAGATTGATGGAAATACCATTTTGCATGTATGAACCTTCATTAAGTCTCAATGAAAAATCTTCACCTATTCACAAGAAGATGAAAATGGAAGTCTTGAACCAGTCAAGCATGGAAAGCCTAAATCAAAGCAAGACATTAATGTTTCTAACCTGATGGTAACTGGAAAAACCCTCAACTCATCTCTTAGTCAGTCTTGTTGTGTCCCTGAATTAAGGGTGAATGCTAGTAATCTAGGGCTTGGTTCTTTGGCCTTAACAAAGTCTTTGTGAGAACTATTTGATTACCCATCTGCACCTTCCCTCATTCCAGTCTTTTTATGTGGGAAACCAATTTAGTCTCTGCTGACAATCAATGCATTACACGGCCTATTGATAACATAATTAAATTTCACAAAGCCATGCGGAAAGACTTGGAGTATTTAGATGTTGAATCTGGAAAGGACCTGTTTTATCTTTAAATATAATTGCACTAGGAGATTACTCACTAGGTTTGATGATTTCTCCAAAATACTATTTATAAATTCTCAAACTAATTCACTCTGAAGTTGGATAATATGCAGTGGAGTTATCACTTAAACTTTACAACTCCAATATTTTAGTCGCGGGAGAGTTTCTCAGCAGAAGTCATCTGAATCATCAGGAGTTGAATCTTCAAAAGGAGATATATTGGAAACTTCACTTTTGTTTCATGATCCAGAGAAAAAAAATCTTTGGTTGTGAGCATTACAAATGAAATTGTAAACTCCGTGCTGCTTGCTGTGGAAAAGCTTTAGGCTAATGTTGTAAGAACAATTTTATCCTTAATTTTTCTTATGTGTGTATATTGTTACATGCTAGGCTCATTAGTTATTACAAATCAAAATGATGGATTAAGCTAGGTGTTCTAAGTATCCTAAAATGAAAAGTCAAAATGAAGTTTGTTAGGACCCCCACCCCTTTTCAGAATAGGTTGGATTTTAACCTGACCAACCTGAATCAAACCGGAGAGAAAATTCCAGGTTGGTTCAGACCATCAGTTTGGTTTAGATTTTAAAATTACAAACCCAAAGTTGGTTCAGGACTTTAGGTATTGGATTTGAACATGAAGAGCCTGAACCAACCCCAATCTGCACTATTTTACAAAATTTTGAATTTATGTTTTTGCATATGCTCCCTTTTTTCCAGTTTACTTGTAAATGTAACTTATCATTGATTGTGTTCATCTTTTATTGTAACTGTTTTTTTTTAAAAAAATATATAATTTGCACCTATCTTGTTAAACTTTTTTTGTCTATGTATGCAGTTCTTATGAACTTTAGATTATTGGAAGAGCTTGAGAGAGGTGATAAGGGAATTGGAGATGGAGCTGTTAGCTATGGAATGGATGATGCTGATGATCTCTACATGCAGTCCTGGACTGAGACTATTATTGGCCCCCCTAGTGTAAGCTGTTCTATTATTTGGAAAAATTTTGTTACTATGAAAACCTAATTTTTTAAGTGGGATTGATGTTGTTCAAAAGCTAGTTGCACGTGGGTAAGGATGGCATGGATTTGATTTGATAATTGATAGTGATACTATATTTATTATATGCCAAATGTTGATTTTGTGCACCATATAGATCATTGTAGCTAATTCTATATAGATTGGATTGCATGTGTTAAACCTCAATTGAAATCACGTGATCAATTAACAATATTAGAAAATCACTTTACATTGGCAATACTGGTATATAAAAACTATTTATTTTAAATTCTTTTACTAGTATCTTAAGAACACTTACTAAGAAAGTATATTTAGTTTTTTAATCTCAATAGAATGCTTCAGTGGCATGTTTGCTAAGAAACTAGCTTGACTGGGGTTCACTCAAGAAGATGTGTGTAGAATGGTTTAGGGACCTAATGAACATAGCCCTTTTTGTGTGGATCTTGTGTGTTGCTATTTCACGTGTAATTCTGTTTCTTGTCATGACTGGCATGTTGAATGCTATGCTGCCAAGGAAAACGGTTTGACTGATGGAGCTTGTGCATTGGCCAAGCATACTTGTAGGAGTAGCAGTGGTTATTGGGGTTCTCAAGATGGAAATGGTAAAGATTTTAGTTTTTTTTTTTTTGAAATAGAATTTTTAAGATATACCTTTGTAATTGCCTTTTGATCTCCATTCTACCTAGGTTGTCTAGGTTTGTCTTCATATGGAACACATATACACTAAAAATAAAATGGTAGACACAACATTTATGTGATTTGGCACTTCTTGCCCGTGTCTACGAAAGCACAAATGATTTGGATTTTGACTGAAAATGACAAATTTAGCTATAAAGGAGAAAGTTAGTTAGTTACGGTATTAAGATAAAGATATGTTGGTGTGTTTTATTCTGACCGAGTAAGAGTGTTAGTGAGTTTATTATACACAAAGAATCTTAAGCCTTTGAATGAAGACGAATACGCATCAACAGTGAGTAAGTTCCAACCTTGCAGCCTGCACTACACTACACACACAAACATTGCAGACTATGAATTATGATGTTTTTAGTTTCCTTTATTTTTCCTTGTTACAACTTACAAGCTTTATTTAATTTTAATTTATTTTTTTCTCTTTGATTCTATTTCTAGTCCAAGATATATTTAATAAGGGATTTTAGTGTTTCCCTTTCCTATATATTCATTTGACAGGCTTTCTATGCATTGTGAAATTATAATATGGGTGTAAAGAATATGAATATCTCACACTTAACCAAGAGAATGGTGAATTGGTTAAACCTTGTTAAATTAAAAATTTCTTTAATCAAAATCAGAGTTCCTAGGATCTTTATCACTTTTCAAAACCAAGAAACTTTATTCAATCAAGTAGCTCAGCCCCAAGGAATTCAATAGATCAAAACTGACTTTGTTGGTCAAGCAATTTAATCAAAAACACAATGAATATAATAAGTTAAGAGATAAAGAAGCAAGACACAATCAGATTTATACTAGTTCACTTCAACACTAGAAGTTACATCTAGTTTTCTTCCAACCAACACTAGGTTAGAGTTCCGCTATTATAATTTTCAGTTCTTACAATCAATTACAATGTCTCCCTTTATCAACCCTAGATAAAATACATAAATCTAAAACCCTATTAGATTCTAAGAGACAAGAACCTGAGAACACTACTCAGTTCTTCCACCTGGAGAACCCCTTCTCTAGTTTCAAGCAAGAACACAATTACAATAGCCAAATTACAAAGAAAATCCAAAGCAAAAATTACAATCAGATTAAGGAGAGAAATAACCTGATGATCCAATGTATGCAATGCAAAATGAAGTTACCAGATCAAGTTGAATGAATATAAATCAAATAGCGCAGCTTTCCTTAATCTTGAAATGCTTTCAAGCTCCAAGAATGAGTCAAACACACATGATCAAAGCACAACGGAGCAAGACACAATTAAACCCTTAGAAATCACTTTAGAATGCTCACAAGACTGTTTAGGCTCAGAAAATACGTATGGGTAATGTTCCACAAAGTTAGAAAAGCAGCTGAGCATCAATCCTATTATAACAGATTTTTGTAACTGCCTGTAATCGATTAAACGCGCCAAATAATTGATTAAAATGCTCATGTAATCGATTAAATAAACCATGTAATCGATTAAAGAGTTCAACATAGTTTCTGGGCATGAGCAACGAGCAAAATAATCGATTATTCCATCTTGTAATCGATTAAGACAAGAGACTCAGAATGACAAAATACACAGTATAATCGATTACAAGAATGTGGTAATTGATTAAAGCAGGAGTCTCTAAAAGCTGAATGAACTATGTAATCGATTATATCATGTGGTAATCGATTAAACCAGGAAAACTTGTAAGCACTAACATACAATGTAATCGATTTCAAGAAACGGTAATCGATTAAAGCAGGAAAATGGCTTTTCCAAATAAGCCTGTGAAATCGATTACAATACTGTAGCAATCGATTATCCCAGTACAACTTAAATCATATATAACCATGTAATCGATTACTACCCAATAATAATCGATTAAAGTGTTCAACAAGGCAGTTCATATGAAAACAAAGGATAAATAATCGATTATTCCGATAGGTAATTGATTATATTGTTCTTGAAAGGTTTTCCAGAATAGACAAAGAACAAAATAATCGATTAAAGACTTAAAGTAATCGATTAAATCAGTGCAAAATGCATTTTTCCAAAAACCTTTGAATCAGTTTGAAAACATAGTCAAATTACCAAAGCCTTGTGATTTTTATGAAACCAATTAAGTTAATTATGGATTAATATGAATGCAATACACTTGGATCACCAGAATTGCTTTTCTCTTACACATTTCACACTAATTAATCTTCAAGGCATCCATTTCATGTTGAAAGCTCAAAACCAATGCTTGAATCAAAGTTCCTTTGCATTCTTTAAGTAGCTCCCCCTGAATCCAACAATGGGGAGAGTCAAGCTTCCAATCAAAAGGTTTGTTGATTAGACATTTCACAATGATTATAAAGAAAGCTATAGAAGTGTCTTCATAATTCTAGATTTACTTAATTTACTTAATTTTTTTATGTTTCTTTAGTCTTGTCTTGATTATTGATTAGAGGGCACAGATAGGAGTATTTTCCCCCATGTCCTCAATGCCTGTGCATAGTTGATTATTATTTTCAAGCACAGAAAAAGATTAGAAAATGCTAACACATTATAATACTTGCTAAACCTTACCAGGTAATATATGATACGTTAGTCATCCTATTTTTCGAATCCTTCCTGTTTTTATTAAGTTAATCCTAACTCTTGCTGCCATTCTTGAGAAGCTAGAGTGTGGATTCATCATATAATTTATATCATTGCAATGTCATTCTTTTTCTTGTGTTTATTTTTTTCCATCCTCTTTTTTTTCTTGCCTCAGACTACAAGGTGCTCTTTCTGTATCAGTGGATAGAGGCATATGGGCAAATGGCTTCAAGCGGACTTATTTGGGGAAGTTGGTAATCTATAATAATGCAATGGTATCTTAAGCATGGGTACTGAAAGCATTTTCCATACCAATTGAAAGTTCTAATATTCTTCTCCAATTTTTTGTTTGCATTTTATCTTGCTGTCTGTCTGTCTTGACCAGCTGTCTGGAAATTTCGGTTCTCAGATTTTAGGTTTCATTTTACATTAGACTACACTCTCTTCGAACTAAATTTTATATTTGTTCCTAGAGTGCAATGGAATATGTATTTGGTTCAACCTTTGTCTGCAAAACCATTGATGTTGCAAAGGAGGTAATGAGTGATGCCCCTTTTTTTTTGTTGACTTACATGAAACATTAATTTATAATGTGGGATAAATCCTCAACTGATATTATGTCATCCACATTTTGTATTTTAGATCTGCATTGTGATTTTCTTATGCATTTCTTCACTAATAATTCATAACTTAGGAGCTTGATGGTCTTTTCTATAAGTATTTGGTTACTGTATGCTTAGCTCTTAATATTTTTGTAACATACTATAATTTTCTTACTGTACATTTAGGTAATGTTAAATAGAAATGCTTTTTAACTCTGGTGCACAATGTCTCTATTTAACTAGTGGAGTCCTGTTTATTTTCACTATGTGATACTTCATCTATTTTTTGGTTCTTAAAATCATACTTGTCTATTCTAGAACATGATCATCTTGCTCAAATTGTCTTGCATTTTTGTTGGATGTCTAATAGGTGGCATTTAATCGGCAGATTCTGAGTCTTCCCAGGAACAGTAAATTTTGTCTTTGTTTCCAAATTCTTGAGATTGTTGTTATTATTGTTACATGGGATTTATGTTGCAAGAAGGATTGTGTTGGAGTTGTTGACTTAATTGGAAGATGATTTGTTTTTCTTCTTCTTCAAATTAAGGAAGTGTCACATCAATGGTCCTTGGTGAACAAGCAGAAGCCCATTTGGAAGAAGAAGCCTGAGGAGATCACAAAGGATGAATATTATGCTTTCTAATAGAGCATCACTAATGACTGGGTTGGATTTCTGAACATATGTTGTCTAAGTTAGCAATTTTGTTGCTCTTCTTTGTGTTGTGACATTTGAATTTGAGGCTCATTAGGATGAATTTGTTTTCTGAGTTGTGTTTTGATTCCTTATGTTGAAGTATGATGTTTGATTCAGCTTACGTGTTAGTTGATCTGAATGATCTAATATAAAACCATGGTTTGTTATTTATTTTAGTGTCATGGTATTTGACATAATTCTGTGTTGAACGACATTTTACAATTTAAGCTCTCATTCCAAATTTTAATGTAATAACAATTTGGTTTGTTATTTATTTTATAGAATAAAAAATCTTCAATGTGGTGTGTAAAAAAGACGGTTTCATTCGCCTTTGTTATTTAATTTAATGTAAATTCAGTTAAGTCAATTGATTATAAAATCATCTTCGATAAAAAAAAATTAACATGAGAAACAGAGACGATTTTGGTTAAAAATCGTCTTTGTATGTGTGTAAAAAAAACGACAAACAAAGATGATTTTTAGGTAAAACCGTCTTTGTATCCATATATACAAAGACACGAGAAACAAAGACGATTTTGAGGCAAAATCGTCTTTGTATCATACATACAAAGACAGTTTTGGCCTAAAACTGTCTTCGTATGTATGTAAAAAAAAAAGACACGAGAAACAAAGATGGTTTTGAGGCAAAATCGTCTTTGTATCCATACATACAAAGACGGTTTTGGCCCAAAACTGTCTTCGTATGTATGTAAAAAAACACGAGAAACAAAGACGGGTTTTAACCAAAACCATCTTTGTATCCATACATACAAAGACGGTTTTGGCCCAAAACCGTCTTCGTATGTATGTAAAAAAACACGAGAAACAAAGACGGGTTTCAGCCAAAACCATCTTTGTATCCATACATACAAAGACGGTTTTGGCTAAAAACTGTCTTCGTATGTATGTAAAAAAAAGCACCAGAAACAAAGACGATTTTTAGCCAAAACTGTCTTTGTATCTATACATACAAAGACGATTTTTAGCCAAAATCGTCTTCGTATGCATATATATAAAAAAAAACCATCAAGGAAGACGGTTTTTAGAACCGTCGTTGAAAGTTATGTTTTTTAATGACACGCACAACAACGGCGGTTCTACAATCGTCGTCGTATGGGGTTTAGAACCATCATTGAAAGCATCGTCTGTAGTAGTGTATTCAATCTGAACTGCTTATGGGAAGAATATTTGGGATGTGAACATTCCTCCAAAGGTGAAAGTGTGAAGGTATGTGGATATTGCATCCCGACTATGCAAAGACTCAGGCAAAAAGGTGTGCAACATCAAGGCACATTCCCTTTTGTGAGACCAATCTTGAGAATAGTTGGCACATTCTCCTGGTTATTCATTTGAGAAACAAGTTTGGCGTGGCAGTAGGTTGTGGAGTATAGTCGAGTGGATCATGAACATAAGTGAAGGTATATCTTATAACACCCTAATCGAATCACACCAGAATGAGAGGGATTCCAAGGTTGTACAAGTATGAGACTATGCAGTTGAGGATTACTTGAAAGAATTAATTGGTACTACCTACATCAACAAGATGCATCTACTTTTTGATAGCCCATCACTTAAGAACTTCATAGTTAAGTGTGTTTGGCTTGGAGTAGTTATGAGATTAATGATCTTTTGGGAAGTTTCCCATAAAGCATGTGAGTGAAGACAAAACACACTGAAAAGTGTTGTGTTTGTTTGTGGGTTAGTCATTGATCCTGGAAGCAGACAGAGCTGATTTTTGAAGGTTCTAACTAGTGGAGGGTTCTGACTAACAATGATATTGAGCGAAGAAAGTTGAAAATAAAAAATATTATAAAATATATCTCAAATTTATTTATTTTTGTGTAATGAGATGAATGACCAACATAAAGTTGAGATAGTAATGTTGATGTAAAGTCTATTAACAAAAGTAAATATTTTATTTTAAGTACTTCTTCCATATTATAACAATTTTTTTCTTGTTTACGTAGAAAAAAAAAAACTAGAAACATTATAACAATTTACTAAATTAATCATATTAATATTTTCTTTTTTAATTTCTAGAAACCATTTCTCTTAATTTCTATTGCTCGTCGTCATTTTCAAGGATAGAAAGGGGCCAATAGTCACTCCAATGGTTTTTCCAAGAGCATTAATTTTCTTTACTAAAAATGTTGTAGCACAACAACAGTCTAAACAATATTATTATTAGGAATATAAATATAAAAAATTAATTAATATTATAGTAAAAACTAAAATAATACAATACTTATTTTGGAACCTATTTTTTTCTAACACAACAATTATCATGGAATGGAGGAATGATAAACATATTTAATATCTTTGAAATTAGTGTGTGACTTAAAAACTAAATATGATTTTTAATATAAGAATTGTATAATTTTATATACAAAGTTTAAGTTAATAGTTATTTTTAAGACAATAATAATCATAATAAGAGTTATAGGGTTGATAGTTATAGGGTTGATTGAGTGGTTAATTAAGAATAAGGATTTATCAAGGGTTAAGGGGAGAAAAAAAATAGGTCATGAGTTCGATCCTCTCATTAACATTTTAACAAATTGACAATTAAGATATGTTGACAGACCAAATAAAAAGAGTAGACTATAATTTTAAAACAAAATTTTTATGTTAATTTTTTTATAAAAAGCTTTCTAACCAAACACTTTATGATGTTTTTATAAAA
>PYAF01001316.1:682017-701531 GCA_007407185.1 Glycine tomentella | reverse complement strand
TCCTTTTAATTAATATTATCATGAAATTATTTTTTTATATTTTTCAATCACATTAATAAATTAAATTAATTTTGTGAGATTAAAATAAATGAGAACTGTTTGTCTAAATTGAATAATTAATTAATTAAAATATAATTATCAATATTTCAATATTTTTATTAGAAATATATGACCACTTTTAAATGTATTCGTTGTTGATATTTTTTATATCCCTGATTTATTGTAAAGTCTATTAATGAGATATCACTTATTTCTCATATAAGTGAATACATTTACTGAACTATTAACAATATATCTCATACTAGTTGTTGAAAAGATTAGCCGTTTGATTGTGAATAGTATAATTATATATAATCATCACTTAAATCAATTAATTTTATGAGTATTTTTAAAATACAATTTAATTTCATGATAATATTAATTAAAAGGAACTAATTTAACTATTTTTATTGATCTTAATAAAGTAGGTATTTGAAACTTCTATATTGGAACAAAGTAGTACATATGTATTATTTTGCATTTCAAATATACTCTATATGCATCCTATGCATTTCAACATTCACATTTTTTTTATCTTTTGTTGATGAAACATGTTTTGATGTCACAAAACTACAATCAAAAGCATTTGAATACATTTTTTAGCCTTTAAAATATACCTTTTCAAATTGTGTGATTACTAACTGATGTGATATAAAGTCAAGAGTATCAGAATCCACGCTCTGATGCTGCAATATGATATCCAGAGTAGTGGTACGATATGGAGGTTAGGAATGAGATGCCACCCAAATCACAATTGAATGCGTTGGATATCTTAAAGTGAGTGACAAAGTAAAGTTTTCTTGCTCCATAAGACAAAGGTCCTTTTATAGTTTCATCTGTCCTAAATCTGCCCTTTTGGGCCTTACCATACACATATTTCCTTTGTGGTGATGTTTTGGGCCTCCTTTGGAATGGATTGGCCCATAGCCTTGGTGATTACTGCAACAGTTGTCCCTAAGTCAACATCACTTGGATATTTCCTATACCACTAATCTTTCTCATTTTATGTATTTTATGGATTTCAATATTGATAGTTTACATTTTTGTGTGTGTTTTGTATAAATGTTCTTTGTTTTTAAGAATAGTTGTTATAAATTGGTCCAGTAATATAATTATGTAAGTATACATCGATAAAAATAAAATTATCCAATCCAATCAAACAACATTTTATTGGATTGGATATGATTGAATTTTTTTGAGAAATCAATTCAAACCAAACCAAATCACTAGGAATCGAAGACAAATACAAGGGGGTTTGCAAGAACTCACATACCTTGCTCAAACATCAACAATTTATAATTAGATTAGTATATTGATAATTGCTAAGCAAACTTAAAGTTTCATATAAATTACTTAGTAATTATTTATTCTTTTCCTATTTTAATGCTTCTTTTTATGATTAAAATATAGGAATTAGCTTCTTCTGAGTTTTTATCCAGTGAATGCTTAAACTAGTTGATTTATGAAGTGTTGGTTGCATTTTTTGTAGAATTCACTGCAAAGGAATGGAAGATCGATTTCAAGTCTGGAGCTGCTCGCTCAGCGCGAGACCCGCTCAGCGCAACCAGCTCGCTCAGCGCTTGGTTACTTATCCAGCTAGACATTTTAAGGCTCTCTGATCGCGAAAAGGACGCCCTCAGCAAGCACCACGACTCAGGGTAGCGCTTTAAGGAAATTTGGAGGGAAAGGATTTATAATTCATTCACAAAAGGAAAAACACACACTTGGAGAAGCTTGAAGCTCTACTAGGTCAAGAAGGAGACATCCTTCTGTGCCATTGGAGCTACCTCTCCATCTTTTTCCCTTCCATCCCATTATCCTCCATTGCCCTAACCTTCATTGTTGTACGCTCCTCATGGAAATAAGGAGCTAAAATCGCCATTGTTGGGAGTTCACCAACCAAATGCTTTGATGTAAAGTTCTAACTATCTATTCAATGTTATTTGCACATTATTGTTATTTCTCTAAGCTTTATTCATGCTTGTGGTTTGATCACCCATTTGTATGCGTTGTTTTAGGTTTTAACACATTGGAAAATGGTTATTGCTTTAAGAACTGAGAAATGCTTCTAAATAATATCATGTCTAGGGATAGGATGGTTTCGTTTAGCCTAGGTTACATTGTCATCTCTAGTCGTAATGTGAATAGGTTAATGTAACTCTTGAGGGATTAAGGGTGAAACTAAGTGGTTTAGGTCTAGCACTTGGGGAATCAAGGTTAGATTATATTAGTAGATGAAGGTGATCACATTTAATATCGAATAGAGAAAAACCTTTTATATAGCATCAAAGTTAGCTCTGGTTAACGAACTCCCAACACCAATCGCATCATATTTCCTCCATTCACGTCATTCCGAGTGTTTGTGTCTCTTTCCTTGTAGTTATTACACTTTTATTTTACATTTAAGTATGGTTTACTCTTATGCCCATCAATACCAATCAATTTCATTCATTAGTCACTTGAAAACAAAAGTGCATTAGTCCTGAGTACAAGCTAAGTCCCTGTGGAAATCGACATCTAATCTTATCGGATTTTTATTACTTGACAATTCGGTGCGCTTGCCATCCGTTTAACATATATAAAAAAAGGATTAATACCCAATTTGATCCCTTATTTTATTTAATATTTAAAAAGCTCAATTAGGTCTCATAGTTTTTTGAATGTGCAATTGGGTCCTTTAGTTTTCAAATTTTACCCAATTGGGTCCTTGCCATAAGATCTACTAAGTAGATTGATAGAAATATTATATGTGATATTTAGGAAATTTTTTTTATGATGTGTAAATATAATGACAATTAAAAACTGTCACTATATTTATTATGATTTTGAGAAAAAAAATTAGAAAACTCCAAATAACTTTATTGGGCAACATAGATTAAAATTGTTGCCCCTTTTTTCTCTCTTTGATTCAGACCACATCCTTAGAATTTGCAACCTAATCATGCATATTCCTGGAATGACCAAAACCTTTAGCACCCAACATGAAAGATGATAGGAACTACTCAATGAGCTAGATTTCATCATCACTTTTCCCTGAAAACTATCAAATAGAGAGATCGTTTTCTCTAGGGAACTTCACAAATTTTGAATTTGGAGGGGAAATGAGGAGTTTTAAGGACACCCAAGTTTGGAGAAGTTGTCCTCTAGTCTTCCTTGTCGATTTAGAGGTAAGAAACACCAATTCTACCATTTATTTAAGAATTTGTTCTTGAGGTAAATAGTGACCCTTTTGAGTTAGAGCTGAAATTAGGCTTGGGTCCTTTGGAAAAGTATGCTTAGAAGGTTGTTGTGATGAAGGATTAGCCTTGAAATATAAAGTTTATGGACTTTGGAATTTGGCTCTGAGAAATGTATGAGTAGGAAAAATGTTGGTTAGATTGATGATTATATGGTATGTTTAGGCCTTGGTGCTTTTACTATATGTGCTCAGGAGGCTATATAAACGGTGAAAATGTGTTGAAGTAAACGTTTTAGCCAATTTGATAATCATTGAAATGTGGTATGGTTAGGGTGTTGAACTCTTTGAATTGGCTGATACAAAGTCTTAGGGAGACTCTAGTGCCTTGATTAGGCAGAGATAGATCCTGTTAGGGGTCTGTAAGTCACTGGTTGGGTGACTAGTTATTGTAACTTAGAAAAAGAGGTTAAATGGAAAAGAGTAGCATTTGTTTTCGTTCTAACGGTTGAGAACCGTTGTTGATTACTTGTGTGCCTTTGTATAGGGCGTGACATCGAGGGTATCAGTGGCAGAGACCACAGTTCAGTGATTGAACAACAGAGCACAGCTTTGCCAGGTAAGTTCTTTGTTCTTGGGAGTGTTTTCCATTGCTTGAGTTTCACCATACTCCGAGGGAGTGATGGTTGCATACATGATTCATATGCATTGAATTGGATGTTACAGCTTTCCTCATGATAATATGTATGCATATTTTTGTGCTTTGTGTTTGGTTGCTTTTCGGATAGATCTTTTGGGCAGTTAGATAGATATGGACCTCCCTAGGAGTAAAGCGCAACTTCTAGTTGGTTTGCTCACGTAAAGGGTGTGATCCCTTAAAACCAAAGATAGGTGGTCCCGTCGCGGTTGAAGCCTATTCTCAGAGGTGCCATATACGTACATCCATGTGTAAAGGGGTAGCTCCCGATAGGATGGCACGGGTGTGAGTTCCGGTCTCACACTGGGGACTGAGAGTCCCGATGCTGATGATGATGCATCTTTGGCGGGCGTAGTACCGCAGATACACATTAGAGTTAGAGAATGTCTATGTGTTGTTGTGAGGGCCAGGAAGCCTGGTGTTGTGATGTCTTTGATGTTGTGTATCATGGAAGTGAGCCAGGGGGAAGAGAAGCCTTCAAGAACCCTGAGCTTACTGAGATTGTATCTCACCCTATGTGTGGGAATTATATTTTGCAGGTGATGCATCTGGCAGAGATGATGGGTCCCAGGGCGGGAGGCCCAGTAGGGACAGACTCTGTGTAGCTGCTTGGCAGTATCTTGAGAGCAATGTGGCTCATAGTTTATTTATATATATCATGTATTTTGTACCCCTGCGAGGGAAGATGTGTATGTACACATATTTTGGATCCTGTATGGATGTGATGTACAGATATTGTATATTTTGTACCCTCTTGTGAGGATGTGATCTGTGAAATCATGGCACTTGGTGTCTACTCTTTTGTATAGCCACAGTGGTGGTTTTATGATGTATATCTATATGTATATAGATGCCTTTGGTTTTCTATTTCTCCTGTTGTATCTGTATGGACATTATTGTCTTTATCTGTCGTTGTTTATGTTATCTGAATCGTAAAGGCTTGTTGTGGTGCATTGACATTCGTAATAGGTATTATGGATACGTATCATACATAATGAATTAAGAAATATGATTTTGGAAAGGAAATGACGATGGCGTCATGTTTTTTTATTGAAAATGCTTCCGTTGTTTTTACTTATTGATTTTAAATTATTTACTACATTAATCTGATTAAGTAATAGATAATATACCGGATATATACAGGGGTGTTACAGCAAAAACCCAATTAGATAAAAAAAACAAACTAAGGAACCCCAGTTTATTAGGTCGATCAGCCTAAGACATATTGACTTAGATGTCGAACAAACTGATCAAAATATGACGTTAATTTATACTAAACCTAACTAGAAAAAAAGATTACATTACACTTTCACATTTAAATACTCTTGGATTAAGTCTCTTCTCTACAAGACACTATATAACTGCATAAACACGGACCAAATTAAATATTTAACGTAAAAAAAAATCTTATATTATCAATAATACTTAATTTTAAAACAGAAAAGAAAAGAGAAAGATTTTAAAAAATGGAGAAAAATAAAATAAGAGCGTATGAGTCACGCGGGGAGTACGGGGTGCGAAATGAAGGCGCAAAACATTGAATCGGAAATCAATGCGCAATCTTTCTCATATATCCGACTCCTGTGATCCTCATCCGCCGTATCTTTAACTTTTTCTAAAGTTAAAAACAAAAAGTAACTTCTATAGGGGTATGTGTCAGTTTTCGTAGGATGAAAGTTGTGAACTGTATTGGTGATGATTATGATACTACTATTTTTTTTTTTTTTTCACTAGCAAGTAACTAACAGACAGTTATCGTTTGGGATAGGATAGAACCAAAAATGTTTAATGATATTTTTAAAATTTTTTTATTGAATAAATCTTACATAAGTTTTTTAAGCATATTTATTATAAATCACCTAAGAAGAGTATAAGTTTCACTTCTCATTTAACAAATCTTATTCATAATTTTATGAGTTTGAATAAACTTTAACAATAATAAAAATTATGCATATTCGAAAAATAATATTAATATTCTTTTCATTCCATATTATTTGTCTTTTTTTACTAAAGTTATTTAGGGGAGAAAATGATGTCAAGGTGCAAGGTTGAGAATATTTTTGGACATAAAAAGTAATTATGGAGATATTTTTATTTATCTCATTTCAAAGAATCGAGTAAGACTCAAACCTATACCTTATCATATAAGAAACTATATCTTACTTTATCCAATCAATCCCTTGAAATTATATATATTTTACCTTTAAGAGGAGCGCTAGTAATAGATTACTCTTATTGATTTAAATTTATTGAAAATTAAAAAATTATGAGTGTAATTTATTAATAAGGTTCATAAAATAATTAAGATTAAATTACATTCGCTCTTGTATTTTTCTCAAATTGCATCTAATATCTTTATCTTTTTATACATTACTTTTACTCACTTCTGTTAACGTCAATTGAAATATCTAAGCATATGAAATTTTCCGTTAGAGTAAATTACATTCGCACCCGTGTTTTTCTCAAATTCCATTTTTATCCATTACTTTTACCCGACTGCGCCAATGTCCAAGGAACTAGATGCAGCGATAATGGTGGTCAAAGTTACGGCAGGGGACTAGGAGGTGGTGGAGGTGGATATGGCGTGGCAGGGATAGCTACCATGGTGGTGGTTGCTCTGGCGGGAGTGGGTGCCCCCAAACGCCGTGTTGGTGGATAAGGACAAAGATGAGGAGGAAGAGATGATACTGTTGTGAGAGAGGAAGGAGGAGGAGAAGGAAGTGGTGGTGGTAAGTGAATAAGGGTTGAAGAAGAAGGATTTGTAAAATCCAAGATGTGATTTTGAGGAAAAAAATTAAGGTATTTATACATAAATTTTCATTAAAAGTCATGTGACCAGCATGTGTCTACTTTTTGTTAAATTATTAAACGATGTTTTGGAGGGAGGGGGTCTAAGTGTAACGTGAGTTAAACAATTAAGGGATTTTTTGTTAGATGCAAAAAATGAGGGGTATCGAGTGCAATTTGAAAAAAAAACACAGGTGATGCAAGTGTAATTTACTCAATAATTAATTATGTAAATTAGTATAATAAAATGACATTGTATGATAGAAACACTTTATTAAAAGATTAGAATTTAATTTTGAAATACCAACATAGGTTGACATAGGTGGTAGCGGCTTATGTCCCTTAACCAAATAATCTAAGATTTGAATTCTAACCTTAGATATGGAATAAATCATGTTGAAAAGGGGAATATACACTTTGTGTATGCTCAGAATCTCCGATAGAAATTAGTCATTATTTTCAATAGTGAATACTCCATACTAATATTGTAGAAAAAATATTATTTTGAAGTACTTACATGTTTAGGTAAGATAATTATAAATGACATTTTCAAAATAATAATATTTTTAAAATAGTAATTAATATTTTCTGCATATTTTATAATAACAATTATTTTTAATATTAGAAATTTCAAAATATCAAATAGTATGAGACACAATAAATATCAATATCAAATAATAAATAAAATTCTATAATCCCATAGGATTACCCTAGTGGAACAAAATAGGATTTTACATATGATATGTTGTTTAAATGAGTTTGTATTGATCTCTTTAAGGGTATGTTTGGATTGGTGGTAGAAGATGGAATGGAGAGGGACGAAGTAAAAGAAAAAATTATTCCATTATTTGGTTTGTAAACTTTAGAATTGAACATAATGAAAAATGATATACCATGATTCATTTTATTCCATTGTTTAATCCTGATCTTCTTTTCCCTAAAGTTAAGGTATGTTGGATGGAACAAAGCTTTTAGATTATAAAATAGAAAAAAAATAAGTCATGCACAAATAATATAAAACAATTTTACATCATCATCTAATAATAATTCATCATGTAATAGTAAGTTTATTAACTTTGATTATAATTATTTTACAAATCATATCAACAATGATGTATGATTGAATGATAGTGTAAAATTACTTTATACCGTGTATCATCATTAAATTCTATAAAATAACTACTTTATCTATATAAATTTTTTCCTAAGTATTAGTATCTTAAAGATAATATATTTAAAATAAAATAATATAGGTACCAAAAAGTCAAAACTCTGTTTTTTTTTCAAATAATGGAATGAAATTTTTATTCCGTTTCATTACAAAATATATAAACAATGGAAAACATTTTTATTTCATTCCAACCATCTCATTTCTATTATATTCCAATTCGTTCTATTTCATCATTTTCCACCAATCTAAATATAGCCTAAATTAAAGTGAATATAAGTATCTTTAAAATGCTCTTCTAAGTTTAGATATTTTTTCTGCCCGACACCATCCTCTTTCCCAAAACTTCATGCACCATAAAACAAAAGGACCTAGCAAAGCAAAGTAATTCCCAGCTATAGGAGGTTAGTACTATTTTCCGTTCACTTGCCCAACAAACTAAAGATGCCTCTCTTGTCTTGATTTGGGGCAGAGCAACGTTTGCTTACCAATGCACGTGTTTTTTGCTTCATTGACGAGCAGGGTACGTTTATATATACTGTATATTTCACGGAGTAAAAAAGTGTAAAACATAAAATAACAACGGATTTAACAATACATTACCTATATAAAAGAAACAAAAAAAGAAAACACATTATCAGCTAAAAAACCCATGATCAATTATTAATGTACGTTCTTTTATGCTTTTATTTTAATCACGAATCCGTACACAGATTTGCCTTTTTTATCATATAGATTTGCATTTTTAAATGTGAACAGTGTAATCTTAAAATTAAGGTGCAAGATGAACAAATGTAAATATGATTATACTACACTGGATCATCACGAATAACACATTTAACTCAAGTTAGTTGGGGTTAGTGATAGATGAATCAAATATAGATAAAAGAAAGTAAAAAAAAAAAGACAAGAAAAGAAAATAAGATAAAAAAAAATGGAAAAAATGAAGAGTAAAATAACCAAAAAAAAAAAAAGATCGTCTGAAACAGATAGATAATAACGGGTCTAACTCTCCACCAAGCTTATAAGTTTTTTCTATTCCATCTTAAGACACACCTTTCGTCAATCTATATCTCACTCTATTAAGTCTTATTTAATTATCTTTCTTCAGGTAAGTTTCGGTCTACCTCTACCTCTCTTTGTGTCGAGTTCTTGGTAACAAACTATTGTTCTTACGGGAGTATCTAAGGATCGTCTCATTACGTGTCCAAATCATCTCAATCTATACTCCCTCATCTTTTGACTCACCGGTACTATTGTTACTTTTCGTCGAATATCTTCATTTTTTACCTTATCCATCTTTGTATAATCACATATTCACCTTAACATCCTCACTTCTACCCCTATTTTATGCTCATGTTATCTATGTGCTGGCCAACATTCGGCTCCATATAACATTGCAGGCCTTACAGTTGTTTTATAGAACTTTCCTTTTAACTTAAGGGAAATTTTGCGATCACATAAAACCCAAATGCACTCCGTCATTTCATCCACCCTGCTCTGATTCTATGATTTACATGTTCACCATTCTCTCTAACTTTTTGCAAAATTGATCTCAAGTATCTAAAAACATCTTTTTTGTGTACCTCTTGACCAAGTAGATGCACGGGGTCTTGATCACCATCTGTTACTAGCGAAAACTCACACTTCATATACCTAGTCTTGTTCTGGCTTATTGTGAATCCTTTAGACTCCAAAGTATTTCTCCACAATTCAAGTTTCCTATTAACTAGGCATGGCAGCTAGACTCGAACCCATGGGTACCTGCCCGAATCCGCCCTGATTTTAATGGGAAAAACCAAGTTTATCTGGTTTGGTTCGGATTTTCCCCGATAGCCAAAAGCGGGGGCGGGGGCGGGTATGAGATTACTGATACCCGCCCTGCACCGACCCCCGCCCCCGCCCGTAATAAATAATATTAAAAAAATAAAAAATATATATTATTTTCTAATTTTTTTAATTGAATTGACTGATTTTATTTTATAATTTTTAAATTATGATCCTATATTTTAAATGTAGATTTGTTATTATTTTTTGTTACGTAATTAGTTTTTTGTCCGAAATTTCAATAAAAAAAGCTATATTTTTTATTTTTAATCAAATAGCATGGGCGGGGCGGGGAAAACCCAACCCCCAGCAGGGACGGGGATGGGGATGGATTTTAAAACCCGACGGGGATCAGGGGTGTAACGCCCGGCCACTTGCAGACTGTCCCTACATACCAACACAAGACTTTTCAGTGTGCTTTGTCCTCATTCACACACTTCCTGAGAAATTTCCCAGGAGGTCACCCATCCCAAGATTGCTCCAAGTCAAGCACGCTTAATTGTGGAGTTCTTATGTTATGGGCTACCGAAAAATAAATGCATCTTGTTGTTATAGGTAGTACCTATTAAATCCTTTAAGTTATCCTCAACTGTACAGTCCCATACCTGCACAGCCTCTAGATCTCTCTCGTTCGAGTGTGTATTCGATTCATTCATGTACCCCTCCCGCTGGAAGCCTGCCAGGAGTCGCTCCTTGTCCGTGCCTCACTGCACCGACGATCACTCCCTGCCCTCGTCAATGCCTGGGATGTTACATGCCCACCAGCTTCTGCCTGGTTCATCCTCGAACCACACCGTACTAGTAGAGAGGCCTTGCTCTGATACCACTTGTAACGCCCGGCCACTTGCAGGATCAACGACTGTCCCTACATACCAACACAAGATTTTTCAGTGTGCTTTGTCCTCACTCACACACTTCCTGAGAAATTTCCCAGGAGGTCACCCATCCCAAGATTGTTCCAAGTCAAGCACGCTTAAATGTGGAGTTCTTATGTTATGGGCTACCGAAAAGTAGATGCAACTTGTTGGTATAGGTAGTACCTATTAAATCCTTTAAGTTATCCTCAACTGTACAGTCCCATACCTGCACAGCCTCTGGATCTCTCTCGTTCGGGTGTGTATTCGATTCATTCATGTACCCCTCCCGCTGGAAGCCTGCCAGGAGCCGCTCCTTGTCCGTGCCTCACTGCACCGGCGATCACTCCCCGCCCTCGTCAGCGCCCGGGATGTTACAGGGGGCGGGGAGCGGTTTTTGAGTCAAGGGCGGGGACGGGGACAGGGAATACAATACCCGTCCCCACCCCGCCCCGCCCCGTTGTCATGCCTACTATTAACACCATCTTTGATCTTATCAATAAGTACAATATCATCTGCAAACAACATACACCACGACACTTCCTCTTGAATATTTTTTGATAGTTCATTCATCACTAAGGCAAAGAGATAAGAACTAAGAGCCGAACTTTAGTGTACACTTACCATGATAGGAAAATCCCTTGATGTTCCATTACAAACTTTCACACATGTGGTAGGCCCCTCATACGTCTCCTTGATTGCATTAACATACTTTAGTGATACTTTTTTCTTCTCAAGAGTCCCCCATAAAAATTTTCTTGGGACTCTATCGTATGTTTTCTCAAGATATATGAACAACATATGTAAGTCTTTCTTCTTTTCTCGATATCTTTCCATTAATTGTTATATCAAGAAAATAGCTTTCATGGTACATCTTCATGTCATAAATCCAAATTGATTTACAGAAACTTTGGTCTCCCTTCTTAAGCAATGTTCAATAACTCTCTTCCACAACTTCATAGTATGCATCATGAGCTTAATGCTTCTATAGTTAGAACAATTTTGGATATCTCCTTTGTTTTTGTAAATAGGCACAAGCATACTTTACCTCCAAGCACCAGACATCTTATTTGATTGAAGAATCTTATTAAAAAGATTGGTCAACCATTTTATTGCCACATCTCTCAGGCCTTTCCAACTTTAATAGGGACGTCATCGGGTCCCAAAGCTTTATAATTCTTCATCTTCTTCAAAGTCTCCTTAACTTCATATGTATTAATTCTGCACACAAATCTTCTATTCAAATCATCATAAGCATCCTCCAAGTCCACCTCACTTTTATCGTCATTCCCATTAAAAAGGTTGTTAAAGTAGTTTAGCCATCTTTCACTTACATCTTCATCTCTTACCAAAAGTTTTTGATTTTCATACTTGATGCATCTAACTTGGGGAAAAAGTGTTTGCTAGCATCAAATCATAGGCTAGTGCAATGTTCAAGATATCTTCTTCAGTCTCATTTCTCGTCCCATAGCCAAAACCTCTATGAATTCTATCAAGACCTCCACTGCTTTTACCAACACGACCATTTAGATCTCCTCCTAGGAAAATCTTCTCCTCTCATGGTATCCATCTCAAAAGTTCCTTCAAGTCTTCCCAAAATTGATTCTTTTCATTTGACTGCAATCCAACTTGGGGTGCATACACACTAAGGATATTAAAAATAAAATCACCCACTACAAGCTTAATCATTATAATCTTGTCACATTGTCTTTTGACGTCTACGACTTTATCTCTGAAATTTCTATCGATCATAATTTCAACCCCATTTCGGCTATTGATTTTACCTGTATGCCACAACTTGAAATCGGTTCCATCCACTTCCTTGACCTTTTCTCCAACCCACTTAGTTTCTTGTAAGCAAACAATATTCACTTTCCTCCTGACAAAAACATCTGCTAACTCCCTCAATTTACCCGTTAATGTTCCTATGTTTCAGCTTCCCGATTGCATCTTTAACCCCTGGACGGTATTTTCCTGCCACGCACGCTCATCTGCGTGTTGGGACCCTTGCCTACTTGTCACCAAATCCGGATAAAGACCTGGCACCTTGCCTTGCGACAAGGACTCTAGCTCACTTATCACTACATCCTGGGGCTGATGTAGTGCCTTACCTTGTGGCAAGGACCCTAGCCCATTTTTCGCTACATCTGGAGCCCGATGTAACGCGTCGCTTTAAAGACTATGTCCCAACGAAATATCATAAAGGTTCATTTCATAAAAATTGTTGATTTTTTTACGATCGATTCACAACACTTGACACCAACCCTCCTCCTTTATCCTGGCTTGGAACAGACCCGCCTATGAATGCAACTACAAATAGATGGAGTTGACACTACATGACACTACACTGAATGAAACAGTTTTTTACACTATGCTCTTTAGTTTTTTTGGGATCCTAAAACATTCTCATGAATTTCGTTTCGTTTAAATCAACTACAAGACTGATTAACACTTAAAGTTTATCGTCTCTCTAATGATGTATTTTTAAAAATTCAATATAGATTCTTCCCAACAACAAATTTAGTGTATGCTATCAATTGGATTATATTTATTGATTAAAAATAATTTTCAATACCTTTATTATTGTCTTTTAATATAATTACATGTAACTTTAAATTTTGAATAGATTGGACCCCTCGAAATAATTAATCAAGATCTGCCACTGATAAGTGGGTTACGAAAGGAAAAAAGAACATTAAATCCCTTAAACTTTTATTATTTTACAAATAGATACCATTAACTTTAAATTTATTATTATTGATATTTAAACTTTAATTTTTTTAATAGACATTGTACTTTAATTGTATTTCAATTGATCTTTAAAATTTATCCTTTTACTAATAATTTTTTTCAAGTTATTTATCTTAAATGTTAATCATTCATTTTTTTCGTTATAACTCATTTTTTCATATTTAAAATATAATAAAGAATATAAATTTAGAAGATGTATATAAAAAGGGGGAATAATAGCAACAATAAAAAAATTTATTTGATTTTTAAATCTAAAATTTATTATGTTTTAATATATGAAAAGTGATTTATAAAAAAATTAATAAACTGTTGAGATTAAATAAAAAAAATAGATTTTTTTTTGTCAGTTATTTAACTCCAATTTAATTAATATAGGGTATTGTTTATGAAAGGGGTCAATTTTAAGAATTAATTGAGATGAAATTAAAATTAGGTGTGCAAAAGAGATAAAATTTAAGGATTGATTGAAACAAAATTAAATTTCATGGTGTCTATTTGAGAAAGAAATAAAGTTGAGGGACCAAGACAAAATTAAAGTTCATGGTGTATATTTGTTTGACAAAAAAATGCATATGTGGTTATGACATTGATAATTGTAATTTCCAAAGCAATTATCATAATTAAACTTGATTGGAGATACATAACATTTAAAAAAGTACAAATACTCATAATAAATACAAATTAAAGTTAATCAATTAATTATACAGTGACCAAGTTAAGCATTCAAAGATCTGAGGTTCATTGAATCAGTGATGATCGATGAACAACTCAATTGTAGACACGCATTGTTTAAAAATAAATACAAATAGAAGTCAATAAATTAAGTATACACAGTGACCTAGTTAAACCTTTAAGGATATTTGAGATTCATTAAATCTTCAAGTTGATGATGATGAATAAGATGAGCAATTGCAAAGGTGGAATACCAACAAAAGAGGTATTGTAGTATTCAAAGTCAATATGCAAATCAGCAAGGTAACTAGGAAAAACGTGTGTAATGTGTTCCTAATTAACATTGTGGGGGCTTTATTATAGGACTTAGATGTAGGTCAGTTACAATTATGACATTTGAGTATAGTTAAATCTTAAGAAAATTGTGATTGATTGTGCAAGTTGTTTAGAAATAAGACATATTGCTTGATATATAAAAATTATGGTTGAAGTATTTGACGTGATGTTTTTTATATTATCATCCTCATTTTATTACTTATATAAGCAGTATTGTTTAACTGTTTTTTATCAATAAAAAAGTACATTTTAGATCAGGAATAAAAAAAGAAAAAAAAGAAAATTAAATATTTATTTTAATAATCTTAACAATTAAGTAAATTTTTATGTAAATTTTTAAATATATGATGTTATAAAATTCACGAATTTAAAATAAGTAACTCATTTAAATAAATGAATAAAATTGTAGATGCTTCAATTGAGTGTAAAATCCCTTAACTATTTTATAGAACTCTATCGTGCATGTGGATATGAGTAGGTGTATAGAGATCCAATGATTTAAACGTATAGAGCACTATGCAGTGTAAAAGTGCTAAACAGTGGAGTCTAATGTGACTGCGAACTAATTAATATTTACCAGCTTGAACTACCCTTAAACTTTATCCTACTCACTATGTTGACTTGAAACATGTTCTTAATTGATATGATTACACGATACCTAATTATAATTAGATTATTTCAGTAATGTAATTTATCAATATATTGTTAAGTAGTAAAAAAATATAAAATAAAAATATTTATTTATTTATTCATTTTGAGCACATGCATGTATTATATATATTTATTATAGGTTCTCTTCCATAGAGAGGCACAAGTACAGGACGTACCTGCCTATTATAATTTATAATATTCATTTACGGTAAAGTAATGTTTTACACGGAAGCTTCATAGGAAGAAAATGAAAAAAAAAAAAAAAAAAAAAGACAATGACAAAAGGGGATAGTGAAAGGGAAAAGAAAGATAGTTTTGTGATATTTGGGAGATTTTTTTGTGCATAAATATCATTTATAATATTCTAAAGAGTCTTATCAATTCCTTTACTTCAGGTTCAAAGAAAATAAAATATTCGCACTACAGATTTCTTAATCCTTATGCTGTTTATATAAATTTAATTCTAAAGATGGAGTGACCCAAATGGCCTAACAATTTTTATTACTCAGCACCTAATTCGAGAATAGAATACATATAATTTATATACAAAACGGCCCAAAGCAAATTCCGGTGTGATTATGGGATACATTTGAAGAGAGTATATATTTCCTGAAAAACCTTAAACCAATAAGCATGAACTTGATGGTTTTACTTTGTCTCTATTAAGTAAGTGACTCATCATCAATACAACAGAGTGAAATAAAACAAAAAACTTGCGTTTGCGTGGCTCACATAAAGCAAATTACACGAACTCCATTATAAGAAGCTTTTCTTTTAAAATAATTTTTAATAATGTTAATTTTAATTTTATATTTCATCACACTTTTTGTAATATTTGATAATATACACCTTTTTCATGACGACGTCATTTATCTGTCTTATACTTTTCTCTCTTTAATTTTTTTATCTTTTTTCTTTATTGTAAAGGTTATTATGCGGATATAGAGTAAAAGTAATATTACTGAATAACCTGTAATTGAACTGATGAAAATACTAATTCACTGTTTTATCAGGTCAGTGGTTGAACCGTCGTCAATATGGCAATAATTAAATTTTTGGTATATGTATTTGGTATAGTCCATATTTTTTTGGTATAGATTCTTGTATACTTAATAATGCATAAAATTTCAAATAATAATATAATTTATATGTAAAAAAATTAAGATATAAAAATTTAAAATTAATATAAATGAATAAAATACACCATGTATTATAAGAAAAAAAATATCATCAGAAAAATAATTTGTTTTATGTGCTATATTTAATTATATGTTTTTATGTATATTAAAAACATTTTAGATTAAATAAAAAAGATAAAAATAATATAAAATTTGAAAATATATTGATTTATTTAAATCAGTTTTTTTTATAAGATAAGCTGGTTTTTTAAAGTTAACAAATCAACTATTAAACCAATTTCCAGTTGAGTCCGATTTTCAAAAGAATAATAATTTACAGTAATCTAACATGTGAACATCATAGTACTCCCTATACGTAAAAAAAAGTTAGATTGTATATAAGTACATCTAACTAATTTCATATCATTTCTAGAAATTTCTTCATTTAATTATAATTTTATTTTCAAAGACTCTATTTTATTCATGATATTAAATTTCAATGAAAGATATTTTAGAAATATTGTTACTTTTTTACCTGAAATTAATAAAATTAAATGATTTCAACTAACTTTCTTTATTGATATAAAAAATAATTATTTTTATTTATATATAAGTTCAAAAGGAGTATAAAATATCTAAATTAAGTATGAGACATCTTATCTTTCATTTACCATGATTATGATGACACAAACTTGGGCTACTTGCCTACCAAGGATTATTATTATTGGGTCTGGCTAATTAGTGGACTTAAGATATTGATTAAAGAATCAAAAGAAAAAATAGTAATTATAAAGATCATAAGAAAAAATAAAAATAGTTATAAATAATGCAATTTTAACATCTCAATAATAAAAAAAAAAAAAAATTCTTCTTCAGTTTCTTAACCAATATTATTATTAGGTATTTTCCAAGCATGTTATAGCGTTGTTGAAGTCTAGGCATTAGGTACATCACAACTGGTAGATCAATGTCATCAACTTTGTATCTTATCATCAACAAATACCTTTCTAACTGAGGTATTACCCTACTGTTAGGTTACTTTAATGGTGAGAAAAATCAACCACAAACACTGAACATGTGGAACTTTGTGTTTCCATTTTTATGCAACTTAATGCCCCCATTAATTGATTGAATTTGGATACAATATTAAATACTAGTCAAGAACAATCTCTATCTCTCCTTTATTACATGAATGTGAATTTTCAAGCACTTCTATCTCATATCATATGGCTTCTAATTAACGCTGACGAGAAAATTAAGTTATTGACGTACGATTATTCGTATGAGTTTTTCAGTCATCGACGTTTGTTCTTGTCAACACGCGGCAAAAGTCATATTCGTACGAGTTCCAGTCATTTTAAAGTAAGAAATTAAGAATACTCCCAAGTCCTATGTCCTATCACAAAAATCGCAATAAAGAGGTAATAGTAATGCTAATAATAAAGTGTTTAATAAAAAAAATATTGCGTTTAGGTTATGTTGGCCAGTTTCTTTGGTTTTAAAAATAATTTTAATGTTGTGTTTGATTGATGAGAGATGTAGAGAAATAGACAATAAATTGTATGAATCTCATGATCATGTGAGTTTCACAATCATACCTCCTATAATATGTCTATTTTAATTGGGGGAAAATTCTTTTTTCTTTCTATTTTCATTCTCTCAATCAAACACGTAAGTTAAAACTTCAAATAAGGAAATTTTAAAAATAAAGTATAAGGCAGTATTTATTTTTATTTTTATTTAGTTTTATAGTTCTTTTTAAGTTAATTAAACGCTGTTTGGTAAAACTATTTTAAATTTTTTAATTTATTTAAAACTAATTTTTTCACTCATTAGAAATAATTTCGTATCATTTTTAATCTTACTATATAAAGAAATAATTTTATAGAATCTAAACAAAATATACATATTTTTTTGCCTAAAATCATTAAAATTATCTTCACATGCAATCTAAAAATCCCTAAATATTGATAGAAAAAATGTCAATATGCTCACCATGACTACTTATGTTCGTGTATAAAAATGTCAATATACTAATATTATATAATTGTCTTGCAAGTTTTATTGAAACGGTTAATATATAGAAATAATTTATGCTCGTAAAAGAATTACCATAAAATAAATGAATTATATTATATATAAATATGTAAAATTGTAGTTTAATAACTAAATTTATAAATATAAGAATTTAATTTTAAATGGTTTAAACAATGAATATTTTTATTTTATATGATAAATCAAAAAAATATATTCCATCAACATAAACATGCTAATTGAAGTAAATATTTTCGTATATATACACTACTGGAAGCGTTCCCGAATATATCACGTCTACAAATTTTACATAAATATTAAGAAATATAATTAATTTATTAAATTTAAAAAAAAAACACTAGATAAATTTTTAATATAATTTTTATTTTTCTAATTAATGATTTTTTTTACTTCTATGCATTATTTCAACTGATTATTTATTAAAAATAATTTTAAAAAATATTTAATGTAACGATAATTTTATAAAATAACATATTTTAAAATAATATTTTTTTTCTGAAACGGAGGGATCATATATCTACGGGTATGAGCATTATTTTCAATGTGCATATGTATTGCCCTAAAGGAACCCATTTCCAATGGTACGAGTTACAATGTGATCAGAAAGTCAATGTGGAAATGTGTGCAATTGCACTGTTCTCAATAACACGCCTTTTCCTTTGGGTTCACACTTCACACCTGGAGTCAAGGGACCCTGACAATATTTTTGTGCGATGAATGCTAAGAGCATCTTTAGTGCAAGATCTTAAGTAAAGATCTTGAATTTAAGATCTGATTTTCATTAGATCTCCCAATAAAGGAGTTGAAGAGATGTCCACCATGGAGGATGAGTTCTTGTAGAAGATCTCTTAAGATCTGCACATTGTTCAAAAAAGAATAAAATTTCTTCATTTTTCTCTCTCCTTAAGATCTCAAAATGAGATCTGCCATTAAAGAAAAAATGAAAGAGATCTTAAGAGATCTTTAATCCTATTTGGCATTCTGAGGTTTATCAAAAAGTAGTCTAAGATCTCAATTTAAGATCTACCACTAAAGATGCTCTAACGAAACTTAGGATTTAAATGGTAGGATAAATACTAATTATTTTTATTATTAATATGAAATATTTATTTATTTTATTAATATTTAAAAATTTGATTGATAAATTTGACTAAGATTGTTTCTTTTAATTACTTTTTTTAAATTCATGAAATTTTATTTAAAAAGATTATGTTCGATATCATTTTGGATCGATAAATTATTGATATAAATATTAATAATTATTGTTAGGGAATTTAAGAAATTAAAAATAAAATATTTTTTATTAAGATGTTTAAAATTATGATTTTCATAATTTTTTTGATATTTTATATGATTTAAATATTTTTTTAATTTCGTGATAATT
>PYAF01001316.1:587598-681917 GCA_007407185.1 Glycine tomentella | reverse complement strand
ATTTTGTTAAATAATATAAAGTTAATTAACATTTACTTATATTTTAATTCATTACTTATTAGCATTTTTCTCTCTCTTATATTTCAGTGTAAAAGGACTATTTAATAGAAAAAAGTGTTTAATTAATTCGAAAAAAATATTGACATTTTCATCTGACAAATTTATGGACTTTTATAATTTTTTTAAATGAACTTCAATTTTAAAATCTTTATATTTGGAATGTAAAATTGTTATTTTGAATGGTTCCTCTTTTGTGTCCCTAATTCATCTAATTGTTAAATAAAAAAATGAACCGTTTTTACAAATAAAATACTAAAGTTGTTAGTCGAAAATATTTATTATTTTCTATTATTAACAAAATGACTTTTAATGATTAGTATATAAATTTATTCAAAGTTAATTTTTTTATATTCTTGTTAACTCTATTAATAAGATACTCAATTGTAAATAGTATCATTAAATATGATTATCACTTACAACATTTAAAGTTAAAGACATTTTTGGAATAAAAATTGAATTTATGATAATATTAAATGTGTTCATCAATTTCTTTAGTCTTGATGAGTTGTACTATGTTGCTTATATCATCACTTATAAAAAGTATTTGGAAAAAATTAAAAGTATTAGCTAATTTATTTATTGAAGTAAAAAAGTTATTGAAGATTTTTAAGTCGGATTTTAAATAGCTAAAAGTAGTAAAAACTATTAAAGATTTAAGATTAGTCTTAAAGTTGTAACACCGTCTCTAATAGATAATCTTAGATAAAGATCTTAAGCTGAATATCTATTATTCTAAGATTACACCCTCAAGATCTCTATGTTGAAGGTTTTGATTCATGTAGAATTATTCTGAAGATCTGTACGTGTTTTTTAAATCATTTTTTATTGTCTCTCTTCCTAACTAATTCTTGCGGGAAGAAACAAATCAAGAAGAAGAAGAACATATCAACCAATAACAACAACAATAATTTTTCCATAATCCAGAATAATAACACAACAAATACATAACAATCTAATTTTAAAACAAATAATAAAAAATAAAATCAATTACAAAATGCAAGGTCATGGGGAGAGACACAGTGGTTGACGCGCAGTGGCCAACGACGATCATGGGGCTAGATCAAAGGCTCACGCTACCATGGGGCCCAGATCAGAGCCTTATGTGGCCATGGGGCCACATTTCGAACTGTCGCGACACGTGTACATGCGCTACTCTACTCACAAGGGCACATGGGAGAAGAAAGGTTGGGTGGAAGGGGTGGGTTGGGAAGGAAAGAGAGAAAAAAGAAAAAGAAAGAAGAGAAATTGAAGAGACAACACAAAAGCAAATTTTCCCCGTTATTTTATGAACATAATTGTAGCTTGTCATTTTTTTAACGTTACCGTGGCTTGTTAATTTTTTTATGACCATTACTATAGCTAGTCAATTTTTGTAAGCGTTATTGTAGCTTGTCAATTTTCTTTTAATGTTACTCTATCATGTTATATTTTTATTTTATTTTTTTACAATGAAGTTTTGTAAAAATTGGGTCCTATAAATTGGTCACTATAGGAAGCAATTTGCACACAATTTTCACATTCTCATTCTTATTCCCATTGTCATTCTCAGATTCTTCAATTCCAAATTTAAATCTTGTTTTATTTGTTCCTTGCCATATCCATCCAAATCATTTTAATTGGCAAGCTTATATGAATTTGTTACAAAATTACCAACAACCTCCTTTGAACAAAAATCCGCAAGATCCTCCTCCGTTGTTTCCCTACATGTCACTACCACCTCCATCAATGAGCAAAAATTCTCAAAATCCTCCTCATTTCATTTCGTAATTGTCACTACCACCACCACCACCATTAATTTATAAGCATCCCCCTTCTACTGAAAATTCTCAAAGTTCTCAAACCTTTCCTTCAGTGCCACAAAACACCTTCAACACGTTCCATAAGCCTTCCAATAGTTGTAGTCGTGCACAAACTACTTTAAATGAGGAAGTTGATACACAATTTCCACAATTTTCTACTCAAATTGAATTATAAAATATTACAGTAGAGGTAAGAGTTTTATAAGGAAGGAAAAAGGCATACAAATATTCTTTTCAATTGAAGAAGATAAACTTCTCATTAGTTCGTAATTTAATGTCTCACTCGATTCATTCATCGGTGATGGTAAAAAATTAGAGGCTTTTTGGAAAAGGATCCTAAAAAATTACAATACATATTGTGACAATTTAAGTGAGAGATTAGCAATCAACTGAAATCCCGATGGTCAAAAATTCACTATGTTGTTCAAAAGTTCAATGCATATGCTATTTGGAAGGACAAAAAAAAAAGGATTTCGCATTGGAGCATGCATGGTGCTGTCAAAATATCATCTTAGATGATTAGAACAATGCAAAGAAGTTCCTTCGAAAAGAACAAAGATGAATGAAAATTGGAAATACTCATTGTTATCTAACCCGGAGATACCGATTGGTGTTTTTGAAAGTGGCACTCTTACACCATTGGCTAGTCCAATGGGACAAAAGGCGACCAAAAGGAAGGTCAAAGTGAAATGAGCATTTTCCTCTACACTGGTTATTGACTTGTAGAGAAAGACATGAAGGAAAAAATGTTGTCCAAAAACAAATAGCAGAAGTCGTGGAGTCCTATAATGTCGTGAAGATATATGTATTCTTATGAAGGATACGTCTAACATGACAGAAGATCAATGCAACAAACAAAAATCACTTGTAAATATATTTTAAAGAAGTTTAGTAGTTAGTATTTATGTCTTTAAGTTATCATTAATTAGTTATATGTTTAAGTTTGTTTTTAATTAGTCTTTTAGTTTAGTAGTTTATTTTTTAAGTGTTAAGTTATCAATGATTATGTTGTAACACATTTTCAATTAGATGAATGATGAAGTTTGCTTTTAATTACGTAAGTTATTTGTTAATGCATGACTTTTAAGTCGTCATAAAAACTAGCCGTTATAAAAACTAGTTGTTGTTGATGATACTATTTAATTGTTTAGTTTCCTTTCATTCATGCACACACATTCTTCTTCAAAATTCTTGTGTCTTTTTATACCCCCCACTCAGTCATAAAATGGCTCAAAACTCTGACTTCGATAGAGTTTGGCAAAAAATTGTTGATGAAGCACTTGAAGACAACACCAATGAAGAAATCATGAGATATTTACGCCAGCTGCAACAACAAGCAGAGAGTAGCAGTCAACCCAAACGAATAAGAAGAAACATAAATCGAAACTGTGAAGACGAACATAGTCACTTGATGAATGACTACTTCTCTAAAAATTGCATATACATAAGAGTCAATTTTGATGCATCTAATAGAAGGGGTCTTTCTCCTTTGCAGAAGTGCATTGCAACAATTTGTATATTGACATACTGATCAGCTGTCGATAGTGTGGATGAGTATGTCAGAATCGATGCAAGCACTGTAGTTGAATGCTTAAAAGCTTTTGTGAAGGGTGTTAACGACATATTTGGAGATAAGTATCTAAGCAGGCCTAACAACAATGACATCAATCGCCTACTCTAAATTGGAGAGAAGCGTGAGTTTCCATGTATGTTGGGTTTTATCGATTGAATGCATTGAGAATGAAAAAATTGTCCAGTTGTATGACAAGGAAAATATAGTAGAGATGATCATCGGAAACTCACAATAATACTTGATATAGTCGTGTCAATAGGCTTGGGGATTCAACATGTCTATTTCAGAGTTGTAGGGTCAAACAATGAGATTAATGTGTTAAAGCAATATCTCGTATTTAATGATGTTATGCAAGGTTGAGCTCCTCCAATACAATTTTCAATTAATGGAACCACACACAATATGAGATATTATATTGCATATGATATTTATCCAAATTGAGCCACATTAGTGAAGACCATCCTAATGCCATAGGTAGAGAAAAGAAAGTTATTTGTAAAATGTCAAGAAGTGACAAGAAAGGATGTGGAGAGTATTTGGTGTGCTCAAATCTCATTTCCCAATTACATGTGATCCATCGCGTAATTGGCAAATGCATGAAGAACATAATTCTGACGTGTATTATATTGCATAACATGATTATTGAAGACAAACGAGATACTTACAATAGTAACATTAATGTTGATTGTGATCATATTGACAAAAAAATTTCAAATATTGACGTATCTCTTGGTGCTCATCTCGACTTTACTGCATACATGCAAACAAGACATTATAGACATACAAGAGAAGTTTATCAAGAACTTCAAATAGACTTGGTGAAACATATTTCAGAACATTTTAGTCACAATAATGATGAAATTTAATTTTTGTTTCTCAATGTCGATATTTTTATTTTCTTCTATCAATTTTATGTATTATCGTAAATTCAAATTATATTGATAAATAAATATTGTAATTATTAATAAACTTTATATTTTTGTTATAATTTTTTTCAAAATTAAAAAATTTATAATTAATTATTTTAAAATAAATTATGAATAAAATAAATAGATTAGGTCCCTTTTGTGGGATAAAAAAATAATTTAAGATCCTAAAATAAAAATTATTATTAAAGTAAAAAAATTAAGAAATCTTGAGAGTAATATAACATTATAGAATTAAAAAAATATGATTAAAATCTTATGAGATATGCTAAGAATTATAATATAATAAATTCATTACTGTATTTATTTTTATTGTACGCTTGTACTTGTATACCACGGACAAAAATTTCATTTTTTCTTACCAACAATTTTTACACTTATTTTAAAAAAAAATAAAGTAGCAAGAGTATTTTATAAAATAAAAAATAAAAATCTAATGATGACCGTTACTGAACTTCTTGAGTTTCGGTCTGGGTCGGCTACTAATGATTAAAGTCTTTGCGCATAAACTATGAAACTCCACAAACGTCCACCGACCGTACGGTCTTGGACATGACACGACTAGTAAAAGAACAAAGGATGGAGATAATATTTCATTAATAATTATAGAGACTGTTTTTTTTTTTCGACAGAAATTTCGGCTAACTAAAAGTTCCTTTAATATTAGAATGTATTTTGAAATATTTGTATAAATTAAATAGACCAATAAGAAATAGAAATAACCGTGTATAATATCACATACAGTAATTCTTTTTAATTTTCTAATAATAAAATTGATTGTCGAGAAAAAATGATTAAATTATTAATTTTAAAGTATTGTACAAGTTGAACTTCTCCCGTCACAACGTACCAATTCTTCTTGGGATTTGTCTACGACTCTACAGTTGGAGATATGAAAAAGAAATGTTAGTCCTTAAATTTTCTGATTTATTTTTGTTATTTTCAATTATAAGAAAACAGTCTTATAAAAATAAATAAATAAATAATTTTAAAAAATCTTCCTTTATCTTTTTGTTTTATTTTGTTGTTTCCAAATTTGTCCCCCCTCTCTGAACTTGGACACCACCACGTCACGATCAACCCCCCACCGCGCCAACTTCCACCTCGAACCATAATGCCACCAACTCCAACCATAACCACCGCGCACCAATTACCTAATCACCGCACCGCTATAATCTTTGAGCCACCTTAGTTTGCAATCGCTACCCACATCAACAGACCCACATTGCCATAGTCTTTACGGAGCTTCGTCGTCATCTCCTCGCCACCTACGTGCTCCCGCCGCAACAACCACAACTCTCCCTCCACCGCCGCTACTACCCCTAACAGTCCAGCGCACTGCACCTTCATTTCCCTTACTCTCTCAGGCTCAGTTTCTGCCACCACGACGGCAACACTTTATCTCACAAGATCACGTCCGTCAAGCTTCGACTTTTGTTTTCAATTTCAGAGTTGATGGCGGTTCTTATTTTCGATTTCAGATCTAAAGTTGATGGTTCTTGTTGTTTTCAACTTCAGATCTAAAGATGATGCTTCTTGTTATTTTCGATTTCAGATAAGAAGATGGTTCTTGTTGTTTTTATTTGTCTCTCTTCGTTTCCGATGGTGGATTGTTGTGGGTGTGAGGAAGGCGTCAACGGTGGCTGCCATTTGCCATGTGTGACTCTTGAGTTATAGGCCAAGAGAGATGGAAACCAATGCGTGGTGGTCTTGCTTGATGGCCGGAGGGGGAGCGCCGCCGCTTTCACGACGGTGAGGAAGAAGGAAGTGGTGAAGAATGGCCGTAAATCACACTGAGAGGAGAGAGTAGAGGGAGATTGGAAACAAAGAAAGAGAAAGGGATTGTAAACAAGGGGCAAAGTGGGAAAAGGAGAGAGAAAAAAGAAAAAAGAAATGAAAAATCTCAGCCATTGAATTTTAAATGAGATAATTTAATGGCTGACATTCCTTTCCCATGTAGGAGACATGCTAAGCTTAACAGACTTAACGATTGCAAGTGGTAGAGTGTAAAGTGAGATACAATGAAACTTAAACTTAGGGGTGGTAATTTGTGATACGATCCGCCAACCCAATCAGGACCCGACACGATTTTTTTGTGTTCGGGTCAACCCGTTTAATAAATGGGTCATGTTCGGGTTGAAACAATTCAACACGAAAAAAATCGTGTCGGGTTACCCGTCAACCCGCTAACCCATAACTATTATTTTTATTTATTTTTATATGACTATTATAGTAATTTTTTCATATATTCATTCATATCTCAGTTAAAATTCTCATTTATTTTTGTTTGTTGCATTTAATTATGTTTTCATATTGGATTGATGAAGTTAAATGTAACTTATTTTGATTTAAATTATATTAAATAGATCAAATATGCTTTGAATTAATATCATTTTGTTTTTACTCGTGTCGTGTCGGGTCGGGTCGAGTCGGGTTGGGTCGTGTAAAAACAAATTGTACTCAAATTCAGGTTGTATCGTGTCAACCCGTGTAATAAACAGGTCGTGTTCGGGTTGAGTTTTATAACACGAATTGTTAATCATGTCGTGTTCGGGTTGAGCCTATTCGTGTTCGTGTCATACCCAGGTCGACCCGAACCCGACCCACGAACCCGAATTGTCACCCCTACTTAAACTTGAGTTAAGGGATGTTTACCTTGAGGAGACTTTGGTATACATAAAGGTAGGTAGATTGTAAGTACTAAACGTCTGATCAATTAACGGGAAATTATTTTAGTTTAATAAGATGTTTTAAGGTTAAGTTTTTGTTATACAATTAAGATAAATATTTAAAAAGAATATTTTATCATTTATGATAATTTTATCTAACTTAAACAAAATTATCTTAAGTAAAAAATACTATATGACCATGAGCTAACACAATAACCTATGCCAAACAATTGTCACACAAAACCGCTATCAAATTTATTTATTCTTTGATTTTTTTTTTTTGTGTGGTGAACATTAATAACTTAAAAGAAAGTAAGGCGTTGTTCAAGGTGGTCGCAGGTTTATGGTTTTCAGTTTTTGTAAAGAAAAATATCATAAGGAGGGTTGAACTGTGATTTTAGAAAATTTTTAAAATTTTCTTTGAAAAAAATAAAATTATCGTTTGAAGAGAAATTTTGTATAATATATAATAAATTTTGACAAAAAATATTTTCAGATGATGAAAATAAATTTTGCCAACACATAAAGTTTTCAAAAAATTAAATCGAATTCAAATCCTAGGTCAGTTTAAAACAAAGTGATAAGGGAAGCACATAAGACCCAGATTTATATTGATTCGTTTATACCACTAAAACTACGTTCAATTCTTAGTAAATCACCAAGTTTCACTAACTTTAACATATTACAAGTATTAGTCACTGTCACTTCTGGATCTACAACTAAAGTTTCATACAACCCAATTTTCTTAGTCCTGCCAAGTCAGCGCTGGCTCTAAACAAATCAAATAGATTTGTTGTTTGATTGCGTAATGACTAACTGGCAATCGTGTTACAGATGAATATGCAATCATAACATTTAGTCTTTTCTCTCAAAATGTTCAAGGTGTTTTGAGAGTTCTTTTAAACTTTACAAGAATTTACAGTAAACTTTTTTATCGAAAGAATGTTGCATATGAGCGCTTGGGTTTGTTGTTCATTTCTTCAAAATTTCTGGTAATTATAGGTCTTCTGAAAGTGTTCGTTGTCTCTAAATGAATAGATTTCTTCACTTTAGCTTGCATAGAAGAATGTGAGTGTTGGAGCATTTAATGTTTGCATTAAATATATGTACTTTTTCATGTTGGAAAACTAATCTTCTTAGCTATCGTGTTGAACACTTGAACAAGAAACTACTTCCTTTTGTGTCAGAGCAGGTCTACACAACAAAACATGTCTTTTAATGAAGATTGGTAACTTTTAGATCTTAAACTTCACTTATTCATGGAATTCGATAGATCCTAAGATAATGTCTCTGCAAAACAAATCTCAGACAAAATATTAAATGATATCTTAAATGTTATATCAGATCATGACTTTAGCTAACTATCGTTTGATACTTTAGACACATACTTGTGAAGTATGTTCTGATAACACATAAGATGCAACTTTTAACATTTTTATTTATTTATATCTAATCAAAATAATTAGGAGTCCTGATTGGTCTTAAGACATAAATGTCTTTTGGCTTAACCATTTTCAAAACAAAACGCGTTTGACAAAAATGAAGCTGAATTGGTTTTCAACTCAATTTCAAAACAATTTTACATTTATTATCAAAGCCAAGATTTCTTTTTTTTTTTTTTTTTAAATTTGATTTTCAGTTTTATAAAACACATTCTAACCCCATCACCACCACCAGAATCCCCCATGCCATAGTCGTCGTTGCCTCAATTGTCATCATTCCACCATTACCACACCGTCGCCACCCCACCACCACCACCACCACTATGACCTCCACCATTCTATTGCCACTACCACCGCACCTCGCTTTTGCCACCTCCACGACCTTGCCACTGCTACTACTACCACCACTGCCACCATTCCGCCGCCTCCATCATTGTTGTTGCCACCATTGTCACTATTCTACCTGCACCACCACCCATAATTTTAAAAACCGAACTGGTGATTGACCCTGTCAAGGCATTGGGACACTGGATCAATGGTTGAACCATTAATTGACTTGCATGACCCGATCTTTATTAGAAAAAAAGTTAAAATTTTATACCTAACGTTAATTGGCTTGCATGACCCAATATGTTTCCTCCCTTTGTGTGACTCAACCCAAGCCTGTGGGTGATTAGTTAACCGCAAACCCAACCAGGTCATATCAGGTTGCATCAGGTTCAATGCATAGTCGATCCGATAGATAACTTGACACACCCATACCTCCGTGTCGCAGTCGAACCGGTCCAATCGATCGAGTTAGTCTAGGTTTTAAAACATTGTTATCACTATTCCATCGTTACTATTGTCACCATCACTATTCCACCACCATATTCGCCACCGCTATTCCACCCACCACCGTTCTCATTGTGACCACCATCATTCCATCGATACCACCACTATTGTCATTACCGTCACTGCTACCACTCTCATCCCGCTATCTCTATCACCGTCATTAATTCATAGTAAAGATAAGATAAATCATTTGACTCATTTTATTTATCTTTAATTTGTAACATCTTTTTAAAAATTAAAAACAAAAAGTAAACCGAAACTCAAAACTAAAACTGATTTGATTTTTAAAAGTTTAAAAACTAAAAACGAAAAATCAGCCTGAACGAATCTAACATAAGAAAAATGAAACTTGATTTATGGAGAAAAATAGAAGCTCTGTCGGATTGCATTCTCTTGTGCTTTATTATGATTGAATTTTTTGAGAGCACGCAAGCAAAGCTTTATTTCAAAAACAAAACAAAAAGGACAAAAATAAGGTTTAATTAAGTTTGTTATAATATTAAGGTTGAAGTTAAATTCTGTGTCTACGTTTGATGTTACTTTTCCTTTCGGTCTTAAAAACATACATGTTAATCCTGGCACAAAAAGTTAATTACGAATAAATATTTGTCGTTGGCCAAAGACACAACATTGTTAACTTTTGTCTTAGTTCTCTTTTTTCATTAAAAGTTATCTTAAAATTATTAAAAACAAAATATGTTTAAAAAGATGACCAGAGAAAGAGATGAGGAGAGAGATGCAAAACACCAACTTTTTCTCAACTTTTCTTTACCCAGCTTTTTTTTTATTATAAAAAAACTGTTTTTTCCTTATCATTTTATAAAATTTAAGTTGTTTAATTTTTTAAAAACTTTTCAAAAAATGTGTTTTGCCTAAACTTCTTTTTTCTTTTAAGAAGAGAAGTCTTACATGAACTAAACATTACCTTCTTTGAATTAGCTTATATTTTTATCAGCATGATATCATGTCCTCTAAATAAAATTGTTAGATAAAATTACATTAATATTTAATTTGTTAATTAAAGTTCTAAAATGCGCATAATTTTATATTTTAATTCATTCTTTATAATCAATTAAATTAATTTTTTGGAATACTTTTAATATTATATTTTTTTATATGCACTTATGTTTTTAAATATTAAGAATATAGGAAAATACTGAGTAGTACAGTTCAATTTTTCCATAAGTGCGGCTGTTTATGGTGATTGTTTTAGATTGACTTGTAAAACGACAATTGAGGTAGGTCTTCCGTAGAAAAAAAAATCAAATTAGTAGTTTTTCTAATTCTTATTTAATTACCTTAAACACTAATAAGATAGTGTAACATGATTAAAAGATAGAGACGAATTCAGAAATGTATTAAAGAGACACATAATTTTTTTTACATGATTATTTAAATATCTAATTTGTAGTAAATAATTATTTAATAAATAATGAATTTTATAAAAATGTTTATTATCAATTTTTTGTGTAAAAAGTATAGATAGAAATCACAACTAAAAGTAAATTAAGCAAATATTTACTTAACATTCTATTTGTTTCCTTTTCTTCCCGTATATATAAAGGGTCTTGAGGAAGTAAGGGAGGCACCAAAGTCCTTGCTTTGGTCCCTTGTTGGTAAATAGTATTATTCTTTAAATATGTGATCAAGAGTTCAATTTTACGTTTATGTGGATGAAATAACATTTATTGAAAATGTTAATACTTTAAATAGATCTTAGTACCTTGAGGGATTATTGTTTGGCTCTTTAGTGAGTTTACTCTAATTCAGTACCTTGAGAAATTGGTCCTTAACTCTCAACTAAGAAATATTTTGGGTTCACCCAAAATTACCTTAAAAACTAAAAAATTTAAATGGAAGGAATGATAACAATTTTTAAATAAATTTAATAATCATGCATTGTCAATTGGAAAAACTCTTATATCATCAGCCAATTAGATAATATGACTTTTAAAGTAATTATATTAAAAGTTAATAAATTTATAATATATAATTATTTATATTGAATAATAATATAAAACTATTTTATAATGTTAATATATAATTTTTTTTAATTATAATCCTTAAAACTTTCTCTCAACTTGATTCAACCGATTGGTAAGGAGCAATAATCAAATTGTACGGTTGGGAATAGTCAATAAGAAGCTTTAATTTTGATACACTCGAGTCAATGTTGTTTGCTATGCCGCATGCTTCATATGTGAGAGTACTTTTGACCATTTATGTTTCAAAAGATAAGATGTGGTACTTGTTATGATAGAATAAAATTGCGCAACTCAAGTAGTGGTTGAGATTCAATGAAAATGGCGATCCTATTTGCATAGATACGATATATGATGGTACACATACAATTAATTGACCATTTTGCTTTTGTCGCCTATTACTTTGTGCATATACTCTTCAGCCTAACAACGAAGTGATCATTGGCTTTTTCTGATGCCTTAGTAATTAGTGCATTAGTCCCATATATGTTCCTTACTGTCTCAATTCCAATATCAGAATATGTAAATGCAATGGCCACAAATGCCTAGCTAGAGTGCAAAGTCAAATAGAATAATAAAAAAATAGGAAAAAAAAGAAGAAAGAAAGGCATGCATGCTGAGAAAAACAAATACTTGTATTATTATCATATTGAATAGCCGATCAAGATCGAAAGACTTCAATTTAGACTTATTGATTAGGTGCAATTGTTCTCTCCTCTCTCACATCATTACAAGAAGTATTTTTGGTTGTTCATTGAAATTAATTTCTTTCAATAGTTTTAAAAGTACTAAAAACAATTGTTTTTTCAATTAAAATTTTTCTATATGCAAAAGTTGTTAGACTCAGGAGAGTAAAAGAGGATCCATGAAGCAGATTGTCTTAGACAATAATGTTTAGGCTTTCTACATGTCAATTCAATTGAATGATATTTGTAATTTGTGTATGAGTTTGTCTAAGTTGATGTCTCATATGATCCATTGCATAAATCTCTTTTATTATTGTATCATGAAAAACATTCATGCTTTTGCATTCATGATTTTGCAAAACAAAGTTTCTTAAAAAGCTGAAACTCAAGTTTTTCATAACTTCATAAAAACCTAGGTGTTCCATGTTTCAAGTCTAGAAAAAATGTTTTCTCACTAGTTAAATCGATTACAAGCAAGTGGTAATCGATTACTTGAAAATAGAGCATATTTAATCGATTACATGGTGTTTTAATCGATTACATTACTCATTAATTTTTTCAGAAAGCCTGAAGAACACTTTAATCAATTACTTAGGAATTGTAATTGATTACCAAGTTGAATTAATCGATTACTTAAGTGATATAATCGATTACTGGCAGTTATAACCATGTTTCTATAAATAGTTACTGCTTGTTTGCACTTGAAACAACGAATTTTGAAACCCATTCTTTTGAGAGAAAAGTTACGAAGTGCATTTCAGTGTATGACTCACAAATCCTTTGTTTCAACAAACATCTAGAAATCTTGTGAGGATTTCCTTTTGGGCACTTGCTAAAGAGAAAGTTTTGGAGAGATTGTTTTGAAATTTCTATTCAACCTTTAGTTCAAGATTCTTTAATCATCTGCATCAATTTGCATTGGATCCCAGGTTGTATTTCTCCTTGTTTCATTGTTTTATTTCTTTAAGAAATTCTGTGTTTGTAACTTGTGCAATAACTTCTTAGAGTTTTTCTAGAATAGGTTTTCTAAAGGGAGATTAGAGAAAGGTTGTTTCTCTAAGTCTTGATCACAAAGGGTCTATAGGTGTTAGATGCCTTGTTCTTAGCCTGTGATTGATTAAGAGTAATTGTAAAACTTGTAAGAACAGATTGCATATAGTAAGATCCTATCTTGTTGGTTAGGAAATTGGATGTGACTTCTCTTTAATTGAGAAGTGAACCAGTATAAATTCTGTGTTGTTTTCTTCGTCTCTAATCTTTTCTCTGGGTTATTGATTGTCATTCATTGGTTCAACTCTTTCATAATCAACAGAAACAATCTTATTGTAATTGCATTTCATAAAGATTGGAGGTTGATTGATCAAAGACATTCGAAGTTTGATTTGTGATACGATCTATTAAACTCTGATTTTTAAATCAATTTTTTTAAAGGGCAAGAAGAACTAATTCACCTCCCTCTTGGTTTGTGTGCTACTCATATTGTTTTCAATTGGTATCAGGAGTAGTTTCTTGTGTGTTACTCAGGATCACTATCTTTCTCTAAAAAGAAAATGAATACCACACAAATTACCTTCAAAGAGGGTGCTTCCCTTAATCATCCTTTAATGTTTGAGGGAGAGCACTTCAGTTTTTGAAAAAATAGAATGCAGATCTTCATTCAATCAAATGACCTGGTGCATGGAATGCAATAGAAAAGGGTCCTTTGATTCCTATTAAAACTGTTGATGATGATATGATTCCCAAAGAATGGGATGAAATGACATATGTTGAAAATAGTGTTGTCCAATATTATTTCAAAGCTAAGAACATGATTACTTATACACTTTTCTTCTGATGAATTCTTTAGAACTGTTAGATGCAAAAGTGTAAAGGAAATGTGGGAGATAACTCGTGAAGGTACAAATGAAGTAAGAAGATCAAGGAAGCATGCCTTGATCCATGAGTATGAAATGTTCAAGATGAACTCCACATAAAACATATCTCAGCTTCAAACAAGATTCACTCACATAGTAAATCATTTTCTTGGTCTTGGAAAGATTTTTGATACTGAAAAGTTGAACATCAAAATCTTGAAATGCCTCACAATACCATGGCAACCAAAGGTGACAGCAATCAAAGAATCAAAAGATCTATCCAAGATGTCTATGGCTGTAATTTTTGGTAAGCTTCTTGGATATGAACTTGAAATGTCACAACTAACCAATGCAGAAGATGCAGACAAGAAACATAAAAACATATCCTTGAAAGCTGCATCCTCTAAAGTGGAAAAGGAAGAAGATTCAAGTGAAGAAGATGATGACAACATGAATCTAATTGTCAAAAAGTTCAGCAAGTTCATAAGAAGAAACAACAACAAAAGTTCACAAAGTTCAACAACAACAACAACAACAAAAAGAGTGACAACAACAACACAAACTTCACTTGCTTTGAATGTGTAAGCCTGGCCACATTAAATCTGAATGCTTTATCTTTTTGAAAAAGCAACAAGGTGAAAAGAAGACAAAGAAAGAAGGAAAGCCTAAGAGAGCCTATATAGCTAGGGAAGACAATGAGTCAAACAACATCTGAATCATCAAGTGAGAATTAAGAAGCAAATGTATGTTTCACTTCCACAATAAATGAAGATGATGAATTCTCAAGTGCTGAAACAAAGGTAAATTCTGAATTTGATCATGTTGTTGATGCTTTCCATGAAATGCATGAAGAGGCTCAAAAGCTTGCAAAATCCAATAATAGGCTAAAAGGAAATCTTAGATGGCATGTTACAAAACTTGTAGAAATGCAAACTGAAATTTGTATCTTGAAATAAGAAAATGAAAAACTTGTTTCAAGCTACAAAATAAATGGATGTGTATGTGCTTATTTTTCATCAAATGTTGACAAATACAAAACTTTGCAAGAAGAGTTTGATGAGTTCAAAAAAAGCCAAAGTGAAAAACATATGTTAGTACTTTCAGAAAATTACTTAGTTGATCTTTTGAAAAGACTTTATAAAGGAAAATGCAATTTAGCTGAAATACTAAGTGTGCAAAAATATGTTGGAGATACTTCTGGATTGGGTTACAAACATGGATCAAAATCATTTGGAAAAACCAAGTTTGTGCCTCCAAAACAGAAATATCAAAAGCTGTTTCAAAAACAAAGTTTGATCACATGACTTATTTTGAAATATCATCAAGAGTTGTAACTTATAACTATTGTATGAAGAAGGGTCACACATCTAATAGATGCTATGCTAGGAGATTCTATGTGCCAAATGGAGAATTCATTTGGCTGCCTAAGAAAAAGAAAATAGCTAACCCCTATGGACCCAACCTCAATTGGGTACCTTCCTTTGTAAATCGATTTGAATTTTGCAAGTGTGTCTAAGGCAAGATCATCATTATGGTATCTTGACAGTGGATGCTTTAGACACATGACTGGTGACATATCAATGCTCACAAATATGACTCTTAAAGATGGGGGATTTGTCACTTATGGAGACAACAACAAAGGAAAGATAGTTGGTGAAGGAAATATAGGAGACAACTTTAACACCAAGATCAGAAATGTTCTGTATGTGGAAGGTCTAAAGCACAATCTTCTAAGTATAAGCCAACTACGTGAAAAAGGAATCAAAGTGTCATTCAATGACAATTACTGTATGATATGTGATGGTCAAATCGATGAAGTGATTCATATAGGTAAAAGAAAAGGTAATATCTATTTACTCTCTATATATCATGCATTCATTCACAACACAAATTGCCTAATAAGTAAAGTTGATGAATCTTGGTTATGGCATAGAAGGGCAAATCACATTAACATGCATCATATGAACAAGCTTATAAGAAAAGACTTAGTCACTGGCTTACCCAAACTAAAGTTTGAAAAGGATAAACTATGTGATGCTTGTCAAAATAAGAAACAAACAAAGAATTCTTTTCAAAGTAAAAATATTGTTTCTACTTCAAGACCCCTTGAATTACTTCACATGCATTTGTTTGGTCCTTCTAGAACTGAGTTTATGAGGTAATTTCTATGGGCTTGTAATTGTTGATGATTACTCTAGATTCACATGGACTTTGTTTTTAAGATCCAAGATTGATGCTTTCAATGCTTTCAGAAAATTAGCCAAACTTCCTCAAAATGAAAAGGGAAGTAAAATTATCTCAATAAGAAGTGATCATGGTAGGGAATTCCAAAATGAGCATTTTGAAAAATTCTTTGTAGAAAATGGAATTAACCATAATTTTTCAGTTCCAAGAACACCCCAGCAAAATGGTGTTGTGGAGAGGAAAAATAGATCCCTTGAAGAAGGTGCAAAAACTCTTCTTAATGAGACAAATTTGCCTAAACATTTTTGGGCTGATGCTGTAAGTACAGTTTGCTACACTTTGAATAGATTACCAATAAGGCCTATTTTGAAGAAAACTCCTTATGAACTATACAAAGGTAGAAAACCAAACATTTCTCACTTAAGAGCATTTGGCTGCAACTGTTTTGTATTGAATAATGGTAAAGAATCACTTGGAAAATTTGATACTAAAGCTGATGAAGTCATCTTCCTTGGATATTCATTACATAGCAAAACATATAGAGTTTTTCAATAAAATGAACTTTATGCATGGAACAATCAGTTCATGTTATTCGTGATGAATCTAATCCCTCTAAAGAGGAAAAAAAAGTGTGAAAATGATGCAGGTCCTTTAGAAGAGTTCATACAACTTAATGGATCAATGGATAAAGAAAAGGAAGAACCAATTGCTGAAATGAAACAATCAACACCAGTCTAAGAGCCAAAAGATTGGAGAACTACAAGATACCTCTCCCTTGACAATATAATTGGCGAAGTTACAAAGGGAGTATCTACTAGATCTTTATTGAGAAATCTCTGCTGTAATATAGCTTTTGTTTCACAAATAGAACCTAAGAGCATTGATCAAGCCTTAATTGATGAACATTGGATGCATGCCATGCATGATGAACTGAATCAATTTAAGAGAAATGAAGTTTGGGAACTTGTTCTTAGACATTCTTCTCTCAAACCTATTGGCACTAAATGGATTTTTAGAAACAAACTTGATGAGAGTGATATCATAGTCAGAAACAAAGCTAGATTGGTTGCAAAAGGTTACAACCAAGAGGAAGACATTGACTGTGAGGAAACCTATGCTCCAGTAGCAAGGTTAGAAGTCATTAGGTTGCTACTTGCATATACGTGTTTGATGGATTTTAAACTGTTTCAAATGGATGTTAAAAGTGCTTTCTTAAATGGATATATTGAGGACGAAATCTATGTTGAGCAACCTCTTGGTTTTACAGATTTCAAATATTCAAACCATGTCTTTAAACATAAGAAAGCTATTTATGGTTTAAAACAAGTTCTAAGGTCTTGGTATGAGAGATTGAGCAAATTTCTACTTGATCAATCTTTCATAAGAGGACATGTTGATAAAACCTTGTTCATCAAAAGGCAAAGCAATAATATCTTATTGGTTCAAGTATATATTGATGATATAATTTTTGGTTCAACTAATCAATCCTTGTGCAAAGAATTTTCTATCTCTATGCAAAATGTGTTTAAGATGTCTATGATGGGAGAGAAATCCATGACAGGTGATAAATCCATGCTCACTAATATGATATTAAAGGAAGGAGGATTTTCACCTATGGAGACAACAACAAAGGGAAAATCATTGGAGAAGGGAATATTGGTGATAACCTCAAAACTCAAATCAGAAATGTGCTTAATGTTGAAGGACTAAAGCATAATCTTCTTAGCATAAGCCAACTTTGTGATAAAAGATTAAAGGTATCCTTTAACAACAAATGTTGCTTGATATGTGATGGCAAAACTAGTGAGATAATCCATGTTAGGAAAAGGAAAGATGAAAAGAGTTTTGAAGATGATGCGGGACTATTGGAAGAAAATGTCACTACTAATGAAACTGATGAGAGGAAAAAAGGTGAAACAAATGAAGAAGTTGTCCCTTCAACTCCAACTCAAAGGCCAAAAGACTAAAAAACTACAAGAGATCTCTCCTTAGACAATATTATTGGTGAAGTATCTAAGGGAGTATCCACTAGATCATCTCTTAGAAATTTATGTTGTGACATAGCCTTTGTATCTCAAAATTGAACCCAAAAATATTGATAAAGCATTACTTGATGAACACTGAGTGCTTGCTATGCATGATGAACTAAACCAGTTCAAGAGAAATGAAGTATGAGAACTTTTTCCTAGACCTCCTTCTCATAAGCCAATAGGCACCAAGTGAGGTTTTAGAAATAAACTTGATGAGAGTGACATCATAGTCAGAAATAAGGCCAAATTGGTTGCAAAGGGTTACAACCAAGAGGAAGGCATTGACTATGAAGAAACCTGTGCCCTTGTTGCTAGGTTGGAAGCCATAAGGTTGCTGCATGCATTTGCATGTTTGATGGACTTCAAATTATTTCAAATGGATGTAAAAAAGTGCCTTTTTAAATGGTTACATAGAGGAGGAAATCTATGTTGCTCAAACTCCTGGTTTTGTAGACTTCAAGCATCCAAATCATGTCTTCAAACTTAAGAAAACCCTCTATGGCTTAAAACAAGCACCTAGGTCCTGGTATGAAAGATTGAGCAATTTTCTAATTAGTCAATCCTTCATAAGAGGACAAGTTGATAAAACTTTGTTCATCAAGAAATCTGCTAGTGATATATTACTTGTTCAAATCTATATTGATGACATTATCTTTGATTCTACTAACAACTCCTTGTGCAAGGAATTTTCATCTTCAATGTAGAATGAGTTTGAAATGTCAATGATGGGAGAGCTAACATTCTTCCTTGGACTTCAAGTGAAACAATTGAAGAATGAAACCTTTCTTAGTCAAGCCAAATATTGCAATGAGTTGATTAGAAAATTTGAAATGGATAAAAGCAAGGATGTTGCAACTCCAACGACAACCACAACCTATCTTGACTCTGATGAAAAAGGTAAAAAGGTAGATGAGTCAAGATATAGAGGAATAATTGGATCTCTGTTGTATCTGACTACAATTCCCAGACATCATGTTTAGTGTGTGCCTATGTGCAAGATATCAAGCCAATCCAAAAGAGTCACACCTCACAACAGTCAAAAGGATCATTAAATACCTAAAATCAACTCCAAAAGTTGGTATATAGTATCCTAAAGGTGCATATCTAAACTTAATTGGTTATTCAGATTTTAACTTTGCAGGTTGCAAGTTAGATAGGAAGAGTACAAGTGGAACTTGCCATCTACTAGGAAGTTCCTTGATCTCATGGCACTGCAAAAAATAATAATGTATTGCACTCTCAACAGTTGAGGCAGAATACATTGCAGCTGGTAGTTGATGTGCTCAAAGCATATGGCTTAAGCAACAACTTCAGTACTATGGTGTTGAAATGAATCAAATTTCATTGTTGTGTGACAACACCAGTGCCATCAACCTCTCCAAGAATCCAAATATGCACTCTAAAATGAAGCACATTGAGACTAGACACCATTTCCTCAGAGATCGTGTACAGAAGGGTAATTGCTCAATTGAATTCATTGATACAAATAATCAATTGAATGACATAGTCACAAAACCCCTTGCAAGAGATAGATTCTTCCTCCTTAGAAACATGCTAGGCATACTTGATGAATCCAACATTGATTAGCATGAAAATGATGAGTTTGATACCATGAAACATAATTCACAAGTACTTTATGCATCATACTTTGCAAAATTCGCTTTCTGATAAAAATCATTGTTCCATCTGTGTAATTCCCTATGGTAATTGATTACTATAGATGGTAATTGATTACCACATGCCAAAACTAGGCCTTACACATTGACATAATCGATTACATCCACATATTAATCGATTACACCAATGACTTAATTGATTACATGAGGTTCAAGGGAATTTCTTCGCCCTGGGATAATCGATTACAAGGGGCTTCTAATCGATTACGGCTATGAAACAACTTTTATTTGGTTTATCTGATCTTCCTTTGCTTATTTCCCATTTAATGCTATATTTTGCCTTTGATAAGCAAAAAGGGGGAGAAAAATAAATGTTGATTGAATTGAACATTGAACATTAACTCTAACACAATTTTTCAAACTTGAATTGATATGTAATTACAAGAGAAAGGGGAGCAATAAAATTATTGAAACAACAATTCTTGTGTTGTGTATATTTCATTCTTCATTTTCTCTTGCCTAGTTAGAAAGTTTTATGCAAAGGATACTTGACACTTGATCTTGGCTAGCAAGCTGACTTTCTATAAAGTATCAAAGAATAGCTTCTGGAAACACTCTTGAAAAACACCAAGCATCAAAATGTTCAATTGAAGTTTGGCATGATCAAAGCCAAAAATGGGGAGATTGTTAGACTCAGGGGGAGCAAAAGAGGATCCATGCAGCTGATGATCTTAGACAACAATGTTTAGGTTTTTTACATGCCAATTAAATTGAATGACATTTGTAATTTGTGTGTGAGTTTGTCTAAGTTGATGCCTCCTATGATCCATTGCATAAATCTCTTTCATTATTGTATCATGAAAAACATTCATGCTTTTGCATTCATGATTTTACAAAACAAAGTTTCTTAAAAAGCTGAAACTCAAGTTTTTCATAACTTCATAAAAACCTAGGTGTTCCATGTTTCAAGTCTTGGAAAAAATGTTTTCTCATTAGTTAAATCAATTACAAGCAAGTGGTAATCGATTACTTGAAAATAGAGCATATTTAATCAATTACATGGCATTTTAATCGATTACATTGCTTATTAATTTTTCCAGAAAGCCAGAAGAACACTTTAATCAATTACTTAGGAATTGTAATCGATTACCAAGTTGAATTAATCGATTACTTAAGTGATTTAATCAATTACTGACAGTTATAACTATTTTTCTATAAATAGCTGCTACTTGTTTGCACTTGAAACAACGAATTTTGAAACCAATTCTTTTGAGAGAAAAATTATGAAGTGCATTTCAGTGTATGACCCACAAATCCTCTGTTTCAACAAACATCTAGAAATCTTGTGAGGATTTCGTTTTGGGCATTTGCTAAAAAGAAAGTTTTGGAGAGTTTGTTTTGAAATTTCTATTCAACCTTTGGTTCAAGATTCTTTAATCATCTGCATAATTTTGCATTGGATCCCAGGTTGTATTTATCCTTGTTACATTGTTGTATTTCTTTAAGAAGTTATGTGTTTATAACTTATGCAATAGCTTCTTAGAGTTTTTCTGGAATAGGTTTTCTAGAGGGAGATTATAGAAGGGTTGTTTCTCTAAGTCTTGAACACAAAGGGTCTATAGGTGTTAGATGCCTTGTTCTTAGTCTGGGATTGATGAAGAGTGATTGTAAAACTTGTAAGAAAAAATTGCATATAGTAAGATCAGATTGCATATAGTAAGATCCTATCTTGTTGGTTAGGAAATTGGATGTAACTTGAATTGAGAAGTGAACCAGTATAAATTTTGTGTTGTTTTCCTCTTCTCTAATCTTTTCTCTGGGTTATTGATTGTCATTCATTGGTTCAACTCTTTCATAATAAACAGAAGCAATCTTATTGTAACTGCATTTCATAAAGGTTGGACGTTGATTGATCAAAGACATTTGAAGTTTGATTTGTGATACGATCCATTAAACTCTGATTTTTAAATCAATTTTTTTAATAAAGGGCAAGAAGAACCAATTCACCCCCCTCTTGGTTTGTGTGCTACTCATATTGTTTTCAAAAGAAAAGATTCGAGCTCATTACCCCTTAAATTAATGACATGTTAATTGTTTTCTCTTTTCAATTTCACCAAGTATTGTGTTTGGTACATTTATCATTCAACGTTAAAGAAATTTTTAGATTATCTTTAATATTTTATTACAAAACTAAAATTTTGATGGGATAAGTTTTTCTTGTACATTTCTAAACTGCATAAGATCGTGAAGTGAACTTACATTGATAAAATTATTTTTGATTAAAATAAACTAAGGACTAAATTACAAAAAATTCTTCTTGGCTAAAGTTTAGTCTTGTACCCATAACCAATATGGCCCAAATAAAAAGAAGAAGAAAATAATGATTAAAACCCCCAATATAATACCTTTTATTTAATAAATTATTAGTAAGTCTATTAGGCTTAATTGAGTCCATTTTAATTCCAAAATCCAAATTAAAATCCAAGTTAAATTTCATTATCTTATATCTAAAATGTTCATATGATATGTTCCATCAATTTTTTTTTAAGTTGTTGATTAATTTGTCTTTAACAAAGAAGTGTTTTTCCTACGTACGTATATGAATAAATTCATTTTTGTCATTTTGAGTGGTAAAAAAATAAAAGACATATATTCTTACTTTAAAAGCATTTAACTTATTCTAGAAACTTCCACTTTTATGGAGTAAAATTCATATGCACTTAACATTTGAAAGAAAATAGTAGTTAATTGTCTATCTGACATATTCAGATAGTAATTAATTGGCACCTGCTATTTGTATTTGTCAATTAATACATTGTCACCTGTTACTTGATCCAAAACCTTCTCCAAATATCAAGGGATTCTAACTTAATTGATTGAGTAAGGTGCATGACTTGTTAAAAATTCCTCAATACCTATATTCCATTCCTATGGATCAAAAAACAAAACCTTCTCTAAATATTTCTTAACTTCTTTTCTTTCTAGTTTCTTCTCCATTTTCAAGTCTACTTAACATATGCTCTCTCACATTCCCCCTTCGTCACTTTCCACCTATTGTGTGCCTCTACCTTGGATCTCACTATTTGCCCATCATTGTCAATTTCAGATTCAATCTTGGATTGCATTTGTTTCCTTTATCTCTCATTACATAGAGCGAGTGAAACAAAAAAAAGATTATTACAAATGACTTTTCTTTGATCCATTACTCATGTAAGTGGGCACATATTGAGTATAAATAGACATCAAATGGTGGACATCTTGCATATGTGAGTTTTGGTTTATTTGTGATTTAACCATGTTTAAGTCAACAAGTTTAAGTTTTTTTTTTAATTTTTTAATTTTTGAGATCTAGGGTTAAACATCATCTCTATTATTTTTTCCCTCTTAATTCTATTTATTTTGGGCTTGAGTTCATACTTGTACTTGTTACCAATATGATCCAATTAGAAAAAAATAGTTATTAAAAAGCCCAATTTTAATATCTTTTAGCTTAATAAATAATCATTTGGTAATTTAGGTTTACATCCTTCAAATACCTAATTCCCAATTCATCTTCTTTCTTATCTCTCTGTCGATTCCATAACCAACTGGAAAATGATTTCTTTCATTTGCAATTCCTACACTCTTTCATTTCTTTACCTTAATTTGACTCTTCATCCATTAATGGCATTATCCTATGTTTCACTCTACGCTTGTCATGACTAGAGTTAATCTCGTATCTCACTGTCTATCCTCTTTCTTGTTTATTGGAGAAAATGAAACATAAAAGGTTAAGTTATTGGAGATGACTCCTCTTTGATCAATTTAGGTGAGTGGCATACCATTAAATAGAGATAGATACGAAATTGTGAAGGTCTTGTATGTGCTTATGTGTGTGTGTTTTCAAATTTAATCATGTATAAGTTTATTTTGATTTTGATTTAGGGTTAAACATTTTTTTGCTATTCTCCTTTTAATTTTGTTCATTGTGACTAAGGGTGTTAAGATTTAATCCAATCCAAAAAACAAAGTTGATCCATAAAATGAAAATTAAAACAAATTTTCAAATTTTTTTGGACATTTTTTGGGTCTAATCAATCGGTTTTGTTCGATTTTTTAGGTGATGTCTTTGAAAGCGATCCAAATTCGACCGAATCTATGATAATAAAAATTGTGGTTGCCCACAAAAAGTTGTGGTTCTCAAATTGTTTACACAAATATTTTCTCAAGATATGTGTGTGTCGACCCTTGCTTGGATTTCTTTGTTTTTTTTTTGCTTTCCTACCATGACTATATATTCTAGTGTTCCTATTTTATGTCAATATCTAACTATTTGATTTTTTTTTTTGTTTTTTAAAAGGAGTTTGAACTCACATGATTGAGACACACGTTATGGCATGTAATAGTGACATAAGTGATTAGTTTGATCTTACACTAAGTACACTTAATTGCTCTTTATTTGTAATGGATTTTTACTTGCCCCATTCTTTCTTGTTGATTCCTTTCTTTTGTTTTGTTATATATTTTTAATATTTTCTTTTGTCTTGTGTCTTTTTAAGGTGGTATTGGTAATTGCCAGGTTATTTAGTTCATAAAATATGATAATATTTAAATAATAACAATCTCGCTTCTTGCTTTGAGACTATCACATGCTATAGTGTTTTCATAGTTGACCATTAAGTGCCACTATCCAAGATTGATAAATGATGGACAACTCTTTATTCATACTTGCAAAGTCTTGTGTGTTCAACATCTTTACACTTTCTTTCATTTGATATATATCATATTATATTGGTCCATGCTGCATGGATACATAAAGCACTTGAAGAACATTGGGAATGTTATTCTGATTGTAATATCTAAGATGAAATTCATCATTGCCAATATTTAGCTTGCAATAAACACACACATGCAACATAGACCAATATACTTGACTTTAGTAATACTACCTAGCTACTAATTCAACATAACAATAACAGATAAAAGTAAGTGTAAAGATATCACACATATATAAGTATTCGCATGTACCTATGAAGAGAGAGATTTGCTAACATATACACCCTTATTTTTTAGTATAAGTGCATTATATATATATATATGGAAATGCTAACATACTCATACCTTTATTTTAGTTGAAGTATATTAGCAATGTACACCATAAAAGTTGGACTAAAAGCCAATTGCTTCTTTTGTTTTACTAACTTCATTTTAAGGACGTTACAGTAACTTGCTTTTATTTTTTTTGAAAAAAAATTAAAAACTCATTTCTCTCTTCTCTCATTTATTTTTCCCATTCATTCTCTCTTCCTTCTCATCTCTGACATATTGTTTTTATTTTCTTGTCTGAAATTTCTTATGTTTTGTTTGCCCAAATCATTATCTTTGAATTGGTAATGCAAAGACACATTCTTACCTTATCTTATGGTAAGAATAGAGGAGGGGAAAGGTCATGAGTTTGAATTTACTCCCCCCCTCCCCTCCACTAACAGAAACTAACAAATAACATTTACCTTCACCATTTGGATTGAAATTTTCTTTCACATATATCACATATGCAAAATTTCATATTAATTCAAAATCATTTGCTATCTCTTTCATATAGATTAAAATATGGATCATTCTATGGTTGGATAAATAAAATCATATTATATATCAAGTTGTAAAAATGGTGTAACAATTATCAAAGTTACACCGGTGTAATTTGATCCTTCCTATATATATATATATGTTTATCAAATTTTAAAGAGTACTTACATTGTTATATTGATTGGTGCCACATTGTTGGTGGCTGGGTGGAGAGCTTTTATCATTTATGTGCATCCAATGCAATAAATGTCCATTAATCGTTTGATGGGTGCAACTTTTAGGGAGTGGTATTTTGCTGTATTTCTTCATTCTCTCTTGTACTACTCTTTGGGTACATCTAATACTTTTTTTCTTATTGTTAAAATTGTGATATATTTCAAGAATAAAAATAAGGAACATCATCCTCTACAAGGTTTTCAATCTAGTATGACAAATGCTTTTTCCACAATTTATCTAAAAAGTAAAGGAAAAAGAAGCTAATCTTTCAGCTACCATATTGCATGTACACTTTACAAAAAATAAATCAAAACCTGTAATACCATGTACTAAAAGATGAGAATCCCCCAAAATATTATGAAAATAAAAGTTGTTAGATGACCCTCTATGCCACTCGTAAAAAAACACTAGGTAGTTAGTTTCCAATCAAAGGCTAAAAATAAATATGGCCTCCAAGTTTGGAAGCGAACCAAACCAGTTGTGCCTCCTTACAATGAATAAGTGCATGAGTCACTATTTTCTCCTCTTCACCACAACAAGGGCATATAGTATCAATATGGATTTCCCTATTCCTTAGCTTCTCTATCACATGCACAATGTTTCTACCCGTTCTCCAAATAAAATGCTTACATTTAGGGGCAACTTTAATCTTCCAAATTTTCCTCCACAAATCCTCATGAGCAAATCGCTTGCGACTGTTGATTTTCCACTAAAAGGAGATGATATCATGTTTTAACAATATAATCACCATCCACAATGTGTCTCCATATGATTTTATCTTCAATATTCCTCAAGTTGAGAGGAATTGACAATATATGATTTTTGATGTTATCCTGAAACAAAGCATCCATTAATTATAACTCCCCACTTGCAGGTTTCGTGATCAATCAGCTCATTTACTGTCATATCCTTATCTGCATGATTCAACTTGATATGTTACAACTCCCTCCAATGAAAGGCACACAACAATCTTTTCAAACTTTCACCTTTAAACCGTTTTCAAATCGTCAAACTAGACCTCTTAGCACAAAATCTTTAGCTGACCAAATGCTAGCCAAGTGTAACTTGGATTATGTCCTTTTTAAGCCTTCTGATGTGAACTCCTAGGAAAATATTTGGCCTTGTACACTATTGCAATCAAAGAGTCTTCCATTTGCAATAATTTCCACCATTTATTACAAGAAAATATTTGCTAAAAACCTTAATTTGTTTAAATCCCAAACCTCCACCTCTATTTGTTGTTGCATGTCTATTCCAGCTCAGTCAATGAAGGTTCCTTTTGTATGCATCCCCCCAATAAAATCTAGCAATCATTACTTCAGTTTTTGTGCAAAGAGAACCAAGAAGTTGGATGCAAATCATGTTATAATTCAAGATTACTTGGACCACAGATTTGATAAGAAACTCTCGCTCAATCTTTGAGAAAACCTTTTCTTTCCAACCTTTTAATTTTCCAAATTTTGTCCTAAACAAATTGGAAAACTCTAGTTTTTGATCTCCTGCTAATTATAGGGAAACCCATGTATCTTTGATAAGATTTCACATGCTTTATACCAAGCAACATCTCAAGCTCATTCTACTTGGGAGTGGGAACATTTTGGCTAAAATCTCATATTTTCTAAGATTAATTTATTGTCCAGTGGTAGCTTCGTATGTCCTTAGAATGTGAGCGACCTGTAGTGTTTCCTCGGTCATAGCATGAAGAAAAGAATGTTGTCATTGAAGTGACAAAAATACCCCAAGAAGGGTTTTGCAAAATAAGTTCTTTTTGAAAGTAAATGGTTTATGATATGATGTTCAGAATGGAAAAATTTCGAATGAACAACTGTTTTTAGCTCAGAATGAAAGTGCAAACAATTTTGGATTAAAGATTCTTTCATAGTTTAGAGCTCTATTTCAAAAAAGGATTTGTTTGTTTGGAAAAACCTTGATAAAAGAGTTTAGTTTTAAGTATATTTGTGAAAGGTTTTCTTGTCTTAAAATAAAACTAGTTAAAACATATTTGCAACAAAACCAGTGCATAGAGAGAGAAGAGTAATGCATAATTATTTTTATACCGGTTCACCCCAAGCTTGGGTTACATCCAATCCTTACCCTTCAAGATGAGATTTCACTAACACAACCAGCCACTACTAGACTGGATTCATTGGATTTCAACAACCTCCCAATACTCCTACTGGAATTTCAACTTAGCCTCAATTAGACTAGTAACACCACTGGATTTCAATCTTAGCACATCTTTATAGCACAACATTCTGAAGAAGATTGCTTCATGGATACTGAGTGAAGGTACAATTGCTGGTGTGTTAGTGTTCTTTCCAAGGTCAGACTATGTAGTATCTCTAGTCTTTTATTCTAATCATTTTCTTCAGTGCTTCTCATGGACATATTTAGCTTTCATCAGGTTTGCATTTTCTAATGAAGTTAGAATTCCCTTTCTGATGTGCCCTCTGTGTGTGTGGCAACAAGTGGAAAGAGAGTGTTGTCAACATTAGTCTTTTGATGTGGTCTCTATATATGGGGCATCATATGGAAGATATGATGTTGTCCTTGAGATGCATTCTAAACCATTTTGGTGTTTAGTTGTTCAGCTTCAAGTTGTTCATCATCCTGGCGTAGACTCTGATGCAACTTCATTCTGATTCCGGATGTTCTTCTTGTAGCCTTTGATCAGTCTTCTGTGTAAGGAATTGTTGTTTAGTGATTTGACAAAAACCAAGTACTCATAGGGAAGCATTTTTCATCATCTGGATGAGCTTCAAGAAGTCTTTTGAGTTCTCAACTCTTGACACCTATTATGAGACAACCTTTTTTACCATCATTATGAGTACTTTAAAATGAATGGACATATCTACTTATTAGGACATAACACTGAAACACTTAACCACAATGTTACACATCATTATACCAATCATCCGTTAAATTTGCATTGCTAATGGATTGTCATAATTAAAACCAAGGATGTGAATTCAACAGTCATTAGAGAATAAATGAGAGATATAGGGGGAGCATGATGACAAACAGACACACCATGAAGAGACGCTTCAACTACTAATTTTGGAATTAGAGAAAAAAAGTGATTTAGTACACATGATAAATAGATATGGCAATAATGGATCCCCCTGAAGGAGGACTCTCCGGGGTATAAATTCCTTGCACGATTTACCATTAAGTAAGACATGAAAGGAGACTAAACCAACACATCACATAATGAGATTCTTCCACTTTGATAGAAAGCCCATATGATGCAAATTTTTTTTATAGAAAATTCTATTCCACTCGATCACAGGCTTAGACATGTCTAACTTAAGTTCCATAAAACCTATCTTCCCTCTCCTCCAGTTAGGGGTGTTCATGGGTAGGGGTCACCAGCGAATACGAATTGACCCAAACCGATTAGAACAATTTGGGTTGGGTCATTTAAGTATTTGGGTCAAAATCGAACCGAGCCGATCAAAATCGTTCATGTACGGGTTGAGTCACGAGTTAAGATTTATAGATCCGATAAAAAACGATCAAAATTTTTAGAGTTGTTTGATTTGACTTTAAATACTGCTAATATTGGGACTCCAAGTGTTGAAACTGCAAGTGTTGAAACTGCTAGTGTTGGAACTTATTAAGGTATTACTTTCAGGTACATTATTTTTTGTTTCACCTCTATTTCACATTTATTTTTTCTACCATGTTTATAATATTAATGGATCATATTTTGTTCATCTGTTTCAGCAAATCTGGTTGTAACAAATTTGGTTGTAGCAAATCTGGTTATAGCAAAGCTTATTGCAAGAAATTAGTTTGTAGGAAATAGTTATGATTCAGGCTATTATAGTAAATCTCGTTGAAGAATATTTTATTTTAGAATATTATGTTGATGGTATTAAATGAATCAATTTTACTACTTTCAGAAATTTGATAATATTGTGTTAATTATATTGGATATTTGGATGAATTATGATATAGAATAATATTTCTAAGAAGCAAAAGATCAAATTTAAATGGGTAACTCATTGGCCCAAACCGAACCAAACCGTTCATGAATGGTTTGGGTTGGGTTAGGTTTCAAAAATAGTTGTGAAAATTAAATTGAACGAAATCGATCAAATTGGGTTGAATTGGATCCTGAATTTGGCCAAAATCAGCCCAAATTGGCCCGCGAACACCTCTACCTCCAGCTCTCATAACATGGAAAACTTCAAAAGAAAGCAAGGCATTATCTATGATCAAATGATTATGAAAAAATGCACTTTGGTTCTCAAACCCCAAGGGAGGAAGAATCTTTTTAGCCTGTTTACAATAGTTTTGGTCACTATCTTGAAGACCACATTGCACAAGCTTATCGGTCTAAATTCATTAGCATGAATGGGCTTCTTAACTTTAGGAATTAAGAATATGAAGGTTTTATTCATGTAAGTTGGGTCCCTTCCTTCATTCAAAATTTGTAGCGCTAGACTTGTGATATCAACACCAATAATACTCCCAATTTTGTGGTATAAAGGAGTGGAGATGTAGTTTGGACTAGGGGATTTTGTGGGGTGCATTTGAGAAATGGTGTCTTAAATTTCAGTCCCTATGAATTTAGCATTCAAGATGTTGATGAGATCTGGTGAAATTGTGTTTTGAACTAAGCTTGCAACTTTGTCTGTTAACAAAGTCTTGGAGGGGGTGAACAAGTCAGAAAATTAATTCCTAAGAACTTCACCCATATTCTCAAAGGCATATACAAAGCTCCCATCATCCTTTGTAAGCCTTTGAATAGTATTTACTTTTTGCCTCTAAGATGCCTTTTGATGGAATAAAGTTGTGTTTTGGTCATCATGTTGAAAGACAAGGGCTCATCAGAGGATTGACGTTGAAACATTTCCATATGCAACCAAGTTGAAAGCTAAAACTGTCCATGAGAAGATGTGATGTGCAACATCAAAATGGAATAATGATGTCATTATGCAGTCTAACCTTAGACAAAAGACTAACACACCAAAAATTGTTCCTTCATTTTCTTTTTATGAAGCAATATACTTCAAAATGCTTTGTGTTGTGAAGATGTGTAAACTATGATGAAGTTATGTTACTTCAAAAATCTATATCAGTTATACTTCATAAAAAGATTTACTTCAATATGGATCCTTTCTTAGCTAACATCAAAATCACTATTCTATTGTATCTTCAAAATGAACATCAGAAAGGTTCCTCGGAATGGAAACCTCAAAATGACTCTTCTAGCTGTTATGATTTGACAGTTGTAACCTTTTTTTGTTTCTTCCAAAAATTTGTTAGTTGAGTGGGCTCCACTTTAACGATCTCCCTTGAAGCTTTAAGAAGAAAACAAACAACATCTTGAAGACGAGTTGAAGCCTTCTAAGAGAGAGAAACTCGAGCTAAGATCTCTATGTGAGAAATTTGTCATTGTTGTTTCAACCCTCCCAACAGAGATTGACTCATTTGTGCAAAAGCTTGTAAACTAATATAGATCATAGATAAAGGTGAGATATTATAATTTCTTGAGTGAAAATCCCTTTTGTGAGGAGAAATCTATCTTTGTGCAGTCTAAACACAACAGTGGGGTTGTATTCAATAGTGTTGCTAGTCTAGTAGTGGCTAGGTGTAAAGTCCAGTGGGATTGCTGGCAAATTGTTGATATCTAGTGGTTGGATGGTCTATGGTTGTGTTAGTTAAATCTCATCTTGAAGGGTGAAAATTGGATGTAATCCAAGGTTGGGGTAAACTAGTACAAAAATCAATGAACATCATCTTCTTCCCCTCTCCCTGCATTGATTTTATATGTTGATCTACTAACTTGTCTTTGCAAATCATTAAGGCAGAAAAACCTTGTTTTAAGGAACTTAAAACTGAACCTTTTCATCAAATTCTTTATAACTAAACAATTCCTTTTTAAACCGAGCTCTGATATATGAAAAACCTTTTTCTAGAAATTGTTTGCATTTTCATTCCTAGCTCATATATTTTTTTTTTAATTTTGAATTGTCTTTTTTGGACTAATACCAAAATATACCTTATTTTAAAAAAGGAACAGAAGTTTGTGAAAACACAATTCAATGCCCTCTCTTATGGTATTTTTGTCACTTTAGGTAGTTTCAACTTAAAGCTTTTGTTGTGTTCGACAGGGCTGGTTTCCGGCCTTTGCTGTTTTATGAGGAAACTTTCTTTTGAACTTGAAATACATCCACCTCCATAAACTCTTCTCCATCTAGATCTGTATTTGTCTCATACCCCCCAATACAACATATTTTTGAGTAGGGCCAATTTCACCCCTAGCTAATCTCTCCCATTTCTTTGTCTTGGAGCTTCCACTAGGAGCATCACTTTCAAAAGAAAATTGTTTTGTTCCAGCCTCTTGCGACTCCCTTGTTTTGGCCATATGGATTGGCTCCTTGAGATAGGTGATACATTGTTATTTGACTAAGTTTGAGCCCCAACTTTTGTCCCATTTTATCTTATTTTTTCACTACATTTATTGGAAAAATCACAAGTATTTGTTAAGTGTCAATAGTTGAACAAGGAAGCTAAGAACTTGGGAAAAAGGCAAACATAGATAAGAAAAAAACAACCTTTGAAGTCAAATAGCACAACCCTTCCTGAAATATCATGGCCTCTACTGAAACAATATGGTCCCTATTGAAATTGCTCTCCATCAATAATCAGCGTTACTCATACGAGAACAGTTGTGGTACTAATAACTTGGCCCGTGCTAGCTCCTATGGAAAAATTGCATCAAGGTCATTACTTCTCGAGGATGGCCATGCTTCCTTCAGCACGACCCATGTTGACTTAGCTTGGTCCGTGTTAGCTCTTATGGGAAAATCAACAATAACGTCACTGTTTCTCAACAATGGCCATGCTGACTTAGCATGACTATTGCTGAATTCCACGTTGTTGTTTTAATTGTCTTTAGTATAAATAAAAAATGGGAGGTGTTTTAGGTTAACTTTAAAAATACAAATTAGAGAACTTATCAGTAATTCTGAGGGGGATTGTGAGGATATAGAAGAATGTGGAGGACATCACTGAGGCTTCGACTCTTAAAAGTTCTTACTCCCTTTTATTCTTCATGTATTTGGTATTATTAATTTGCCTTCATGTGCCTATGGCAGACTAATTTTCTCCTCTCTAGGGTTATGATGTAATTGTGCTCATAAACCATAATTCCTTATTTGAATTAAATTTCATTGTTATTCAGACAATTGTTTTGTTCTACTACTTATAGTTATTTTAGAACTAATCAACTAACATATCAGTCAGTTACTCGTTAGTGACCATCTTCTTGTAATTGACAGAACTATAGAACAATTGGGCTTCATAAAATAGAGAATGATCAAATATATTTTGTGAACTTTTGACCAGATTAATAACCTTTAATTTGTTTCTCTATGATTATGCTTTCACCCAATTTGAACCCTAAATGACCAAATAGGAATTAAATTAGGGGAAAGACTGTTAATAGTGTTTTGACCATAACCTATTAGAAATTTTAAGACAAGTTAACAATTGAAGATTAATTAAGAAATAAAATATAATAGGAATTGGGGAATTTATTTGCATAATTAAAGTCATAACCCTAGGCTCTATTATCTTATAATCTTTCGAATTATTCTTTGTTTGTTATTTGAACTCTGTTTTCTACAATGTAATTGATAGAACCATTTTCCAATCAATAATAGACCCCAAATTATTTAGTTTTATGCAATTTGAGTTATTTGGGAACACAACTAGTCTCTAGGGTACATATCCAGACTTTCAAGTCCACGATACTACCGTGTGGGGTATACTTGCCCTTGTCCAACCTTATTTTACGCATCAATAGGAGTTCATTACTTTCTTTATCTCGAACCTTATCATATGTTTGTTCTTGAGATGGGTGACAACTATCTAGGTGTTGAATGACCCCTTCTACTAGTTCTGCCTCATGTCCTCCTTGACCACAGTCAAAATAAACTCATTTTCTCTTGTTCAACCTACTTCTTTGGCAGTTTTTGTTAAGCCTGCAATAGTTTTTTGATCCCCTAAAGGCCACATTTTGCAGATATGCAAACACAATTTTTTGTTTCTAGGGAGAAGCCTTAAGCTAGGGGCCAAAAAGAAGACTATCCATATCATTTTCCTCAACACCTTCATCTTTTTCTTTGCACTCCTTTAAAGTTTGATCAAGGCTAATGTTACATGTAAATCACATAGCAATTATCTTCTTTTCCCTCTTTTAACGCTTCTTTTGTGAGTAAAACGTAGAAATTTAGCTTTTTCTGAGAATTTATCCAGTAGATGCTAAAACTTAGTTGATTTATAGTGTGTTGGTTGTATTTTTGTAGAAAATGATACAAAGGAGACATGGAAGATGGATTGAAAATCTGGAGTGGCTTGCTCATTGCGCACATGCAGGCTCAGTGCGCACTTGCATGCTCGCTTACCGCAAAAAGTGTAGGCTTAATGCGTAAGTGCAAGCTGTCTCAGCGTTAAAAGTGCTGGCACAGCCTGCTGCCAATTATGAAAAACCTGAAGTGCACGTTTTGAAGTAAAAAAAGGAAAAACACTACCCACTCAAGGGGTTAGACAAAATAGGGATAGGCATGAAAAAGAGGGGAAAACTCACTCACTTAGGGTCGCCTTCCTCCATGTTTTCTTCCATTTCCTTCCATTCATCTTGCTCCGTTTTGTATTTGTAAGCTTCTCATGACAATGAGAGGCTAAATCATCCATTGTTGGGAGCTCAAAAACCAAACACTCTTGATGTAATGATTCTAACTATCTATTTAATGTTATCTTCGTATCATTGTTGTTTTTTTTTTTAGCTTTATTCATGTTTGTGGTTTGATCTCCCATTTGCATGGTTTGTTATAGGATGTAATACATTGGAAAGTGGTTATTTTCTTAGAACTGAAAAACACTTCTAAATATATCTATGTCTAGGGATAGAATGATATTATTTAGCCTTAATCATGCATCTTTACTCTTAATGCAAATTATTTGATGTAGCTTGCTGAGGGATCAGGAGTGAAATTAGGTAATTTAGGATCTAGCACTTGAGGAATCAATGTTAGAATATAGTAGTAGATGAAGGCGAGTGGAAATAACGTTGAATAGAGAAAAATCTTTTATATTACATCATGGGTAGTTTTGGTGAGTTGAGCCTCAACACGTCATAAACCTCTGAATCAACCGACAACTCACCCCAAGTGTTTGTTATCTATCTCTTTATTGTGCTCCGCTTAACTATCTTTAATTATATTGAATTTTATGTTTCCGCATTAGGAGTAGAAATATATCAAACTTAATTCGTGTTCGCTTAAAATTAGAAATATATTAACTCTAAGTACAAGCAAAGTTCCTGTGGAATTCGACATTCAGACTTATCGTTTATTTATTACTTGGACAATCGGTGCGCTTGCCGAACCATTAACATGTTTTTGGCGCCGTTGTCGGGGACTTTGTTCCTTGTACTCAATTGTTTGTATATCCTAAGTTTAAGCATCAGTTCTTTGTGTTGTATTGTGCTAATTGTATTGTGTTGTATAGTGTTAATTGTGAAAAAGAAGAAGAAAAGTATCGTTTTCTTATGAGTTTGTGCTTGCAAGGTGGAACCTTTGAAGAATCTGACCCATGGAAGATAGTTGGAGTAGCATGCTCAGAAAATTAGGGGCCAGTCACCCACAGCCCAACAACTGTGAGTTTTGTGGAGGAGAGCATGACAATGACGATTGTAATCTTTACTCCATGGAAAATTCTGGGTAGGAGCAAGAGTTGCACCCTTACAATGAATATGAAAAGAAAGACTATCTACTCTGGAAAATATGTTGATGCAATTCATGGAAACTTCCCAAGCTAGCTTCAAAGCCAATCAAAATTCAATTCAAAATATGGCTATTCAAATTGGTAAGCTAGCAAAAGAAATGGTCGAAATATATCCTTTGGTCATAAAGGAAGAAAATTTTGTAGAAGTCACAACACATGAGGAGAGTCTTGTAGAAGAGCATAATTCACGGGAAAAAGTTGAAGCAAAAAAGGAGAAAGGTGAGGAGAGACCACACCAACAATGGGAGAAGTGCTCATAAGTTGAAATTCAACAAGGAAGCCCTCTCCAAGTCAATGCCTCTCCTCATCAATTGAGTGGCAAGGAAGAAAAGCATGGTGAATATGACAAATCCTTGAGGGCCATTTTTTCCGCGATCACCGACACATCTCTTGCAATGATATGGAAGGAGCTTCATGGATACATGTTGTTCATGGAGTTTCTAGCTAAGAAGCATAAATGCAAGGAAGATGTGTTCTATGTGACCTTCATGCCACCTTGAAGGCATTTGGCCCGTCAAGCTAATGACGTTATGCGTGTTGTCTTGTGTTTGTTGTCTGACTTTTTCTGTGCGCTCAGCACACCTATGTTATTTTGGTATCTGGGCTTAGCGCGTACATACAGGCTCACTAAGTGCGCATGCTCGCTAAGCAGATTCTGCAAAAAATAATTTCACCTGCAATTCTTGCTTAGAGCGCAAAGTGGCTCGCTCAGCCCAAATAACTCTCTGTCTGAAAATTACGCAAATTGGGCTTAGCGCGCACATGCTTGCTCAACGCGCTCATGCATGCTCGCTCAATGTCAAAAGTGCTGGCTCAGCGTGCACTTTTAAAAAAAAATTGTCATTTTTATTTTTTCTTGTATTTTGTTCTAGAGTATTTGGGCTAAGCGCGCCATGTGCGCGAAGCCCAAATGACTCTTTGTTTGAAAATTTAACGAATTGCACTAAGCGCGAGAGAATTCAGCAGATGACAGGCTAAGCGCGTCGTCTCGAGTTAAGCCTAGGATTTTTGGGTTGCTGCTTTCTTTTGGGGCGCGCATCTGCTCGCTCATCGCGACCCCATTTTTACCTTTTATTTTCTTTTCCTATTTTTTATTTTATTAGTTGTTTGTTTAATTTTAAATTTTAATTTTTATCTAATTTTTTTATTTGTCCATTTTTGCAGATGGCTTCTAGAGAATGACGAGGGTCCAACTGCTCAGGGAGCATGGAACCCATGGCCGACCCAGGATTGAGGCCATCTTTCGTAGGACTTATTTTTGTTTTTCTACACTTTAGACATTTAATTTTTGCAGTTTACATTTTATATAACTATTGCATGATAGATAGTTATTTTGATGATACTTTTTTGGGCATGTTTGGTTTAATTGATTGCATCATTGAGATTTTGCATCTTGTTAATGTTGTGAATTCACGATTCTTGAGTGAGCACATGTTGTTGATTGATGGTTTTATGAATTGAATGTGCGTGAGTGAGTCGGTTAACTTGCATGATAGAAAATCTTGTGAAAGAGAGACTATAAGCTTTATGCTACGGTGTGAGTTGTGTGCATCTTAGCTTTGAGAGAATGATTGATTTTGCTTTCATAGTTTTGCATGATTCCTGAACTATTTGAGTGCATACATGATGTGAATATGATCAAGGCCTCGTTGTTAATTTAATTTTAGCCACTTGGCCAAATAGCCAACCTTGTTGATAATGAATGTTGAATCTCTTGTACCCCTTTTGAGCCTAAACTGTGAATGAATGTTGTTCTTGAACCTTGAACTGAAAAGCATATGGAACTTTGTTCACCTTACCTTAGGTTATAGGAGAGCATCATTTACGGATCAAGACAAATTTGTTCCAAATTTGGGGGAGTGTCTTTGAGTAAACTCTTGTCCAGGGATGTGAGTAAGAAGCACACAGAAGACAAGAATTACAGTGTACATTTGGTATTAAAAAAAAAGTAAGTAAACCAAAGTTAAGAAAACCTCTGTGTGTTGTTGATAGTGGCGAGTTAAATAAGGTTGGGAGAACAAAAAAAAAGTGGTTCCTCTGAAGAAAGTAAGGAATGAGTGAATGCTTTCCTAGAACCTGATTGTTTGAATTATGAGAAAACCCATGATTTGTTTGTAGCCCAGCCACGTTACAAGCCTAACAAAGTCCTTTGTGATCCATGTTGTGTGTGTGTGATTGCATTGAATGAGATGATGTGCAAAGCTAAGAATTGTGATTTCAATTGTATTGAATGAAATATACATGACCAAAACACCTGTGTGCTTGAGTGAAACACTAGCCTTGTAAGGAGTGATGCACAGGTTGATCTTTCTTTGATAGTTGTCATTCTTGCTAACCTTTTTCACTATTTAAGTGTATTCTTTGCATGGTTCTATCAGAAAACCATAGTTAGTGTAAACTTGAGGATTGAATATTAAAGTTGTTTTGGAAGTATGACATTATCTTAGTTTTTATGATTTGGTTACATCCTTGACATTGCCATTGATCTAACTTAGTTTAACATTTGCTTACTTTTGCTTGAGGACAAGCAAAGCTTTAAATTTGGGGGAGTTTGATAATTGCTATGCATATGTAAATGTTACATGTAAATCACATAGCAATTATCTTCTTTTCCCTCTTTTAACGCTTCTTTTGTGAGTAAAACGTAGAAATTTAGCTTCTTCTGAGAATTTATCCAATAGATGCTAAAACTTAGTCGATTTATAGTGTGTTGGTTGTAATTTTTTTTTTTTTGTAGAAAATGATACAAATGAGACATGGAAGATGGATTGAAAATTTGGAGTGGCTTGTTCAGCGTGCACATGCAGGCTCAGCGCGCACTTGCATGCTTGCAGCGTGAAAAGTGCAGGCTCAACACGCAGGTGCAGGCTGGCTCAACACGAAAAGTGCTGATTGTTAGTAACAGGGGAAGCTTGAAGAGGATCCAGATGTTGAGGATCTTAGTCAAGGAAAAGTTTTAGCTTTTACATGCCATTCAATTAAAGGCATATGTAATTCTTAGATGAATAAGAGTTTCATCCTATGATCCTTTGCATTTGCATAAACATCATTCATTGACTTGCGTTCATGGTTTTACAAAAGACATATGTTTTGTAAACAAGATTTTAAAGTATTCATGATTGCATTGAAAAATCCAAAGTGTTCAAAGCTTATTTTGGAAAAACAATTTCGTACTGCTTTAATCGATTACCAGCTAATGGTAATCTATAACTTAAGCTTTGAAAAACACATTAATCGATTACAATAATATGGTAATCGATTACTCTTCACAAATCACAGTTGAAGTCTTCTTGTGACAATCGATTACGATATGGTGGTGATCAATTACTTGGCTTGTTTTTGAAACATGACTTCCTGTGATAATCGATTACATAGTGAATTAATCGATTACATTTCTCATGAATCTTTTCCTGAAAGATTCAATAACACTTTAATTGATTACAGTAGAATATTAATCGATTACACTTCGCAAAGTCACAGGAATGTCTTTTTGTGATAATCTATTATGATTTGTGGTAATCGATTACTTGGCGCGTTTTGGAAAACAACACTTTCTATGTTAATCGATTACTTTGCTCACATATCTTTCCCAGTAAGCTCAAGAATATTTTAATTGATTGAATTTGTTATTAATCGATTACATTAGTAGTTTTAATCGATTACATTGGTGATTTAATCGATTACATTCAGTTACAATAGTTTATTATAAATAGTTGTTGGGTCTTTTGAAAAACAAAGATCATTACATTGCGAATTTTTATAAGTTTTCAAAAGTCTTCTGAAGTAAGAAAGGATATTATGAGTTCTAAAGTTCTTGTCCCACAAATTCTAAATCTTCATGTTGCATTAAAAGATTTTTTCTTGGGCAAGCTTTTAAAGAAGAATTTGGAGAGGAAGCTCTGAAACTTGTTTTCATTTCAAACCTGATTGGTAAACCATATTCATTCATATTCGTTGGATCATCAGGTTGCCTTTCTCCATTAACTTTGCTTGTAATTTCATTTTTAGAATTTTCTAAGTGTTTGTTGCTATTACAATAGAATTCTTAAGGCTTGTTTAGAGTAGGGTTCTCTAGAGGGAAGAGTAAAGAAAGGTTTCTTTATGTCTTGATCACTAGGAGTCTACAAGGGTTTTATATTTCTGTTCTTAATCTAGGGTTGATTAAGGGTGATTGTTGTAAGCTTGTAAGAACTGAATTTTGTGAATAGTGAAACTCTAATCAAATTTTGGTTAGAAGAAACTGGATGTAGCTTCTCTTGTTGAGAAGTGAACCAATATAAATTCTTGTGTTGATTACTTTCTTTAATCTCTTCTTGCTATCTTAATCTATGATTCTTTGGTGAAATCCTTATTACTCAACAAGTGAAGGTTTTAACAATTGTTTTCTTAAGCTGAGTGGTTTGATTGATTGAAGCATTCTTGGGTTTATTGTGATACGATTCTATTACTCTGATTCTTTAAAGATTTTTAAAAGGCCAAGTTTTAACCAATTCACTCCCTCTTGGTTGTTATGTGTGTTCATATTGTTTTCACCGGCTCAGTGGACCGCCAATTTTGAAAAACCTGAAGTGCACGTTTTGAAGTATAAAAAGGGAAAAACACTACCCACTTAAGGGGTTAGACAGAATAGGGCTAGGCACGAAAAATAGGGGAAAACTCACTCACTTGGGGTCTCCTTCTTCCATGTTTTCTTCCACTTTCTCCTTTTTGTATTTGTAAGCCTCTCATGACAATGGGAAGCTAAATCATCCGTTGTTGGGAGCTCAAAAATCAAACACTCTTGACGTAATGATTTTAACTATCTATTTAATGTTATCTTCGTATCATTGTTGTTTTTTTGAGCTTTATTCATGTTTGTGGTTTAATCTCCGATTTGCATGCTTTGTTATATGATGTAATGCATTGGAAAGTGGTTATTTTCTTAGAACTGAAAAGCACTTCTAAATATATCCATGTCTAGGGATAGAATGATATTATTTAGCCTTAGTCATGCATCTTTACTCTTGATGCAAATTATTTGATGTAGCTTGATGAGGGATAAGGAGTGAAATTAGGTAATTTAGGATCTAGCACTTGAGGAATCAATGTTAGAATATAGTAGTAGATGAAGGTGAGCGGAAATAACGTTGAATAGTAATAGAAATTTCTCAATCTCTCGTACTTAAAAAGACATTTTTTGGCCTATTCTCACCATATCCGACCATCATTTCCTTCTTGAGTGGTCTGCAGATATCAATAAGAACCCTTACCCTCATGGCTGTCCCTAATTGATTCTCCTCTAAAGCGTCCAAATCCATAAGTTTTCCCAAATTAGCATTGCCTACAATAGACGTGGTATCTTTTGTCCTTAGCCCCATTAGTAGATCATATATTCGAACCCAAAATTGAGCGTTGTTAAGAGTAGTCTCCTTCGACATTTTGTCCTTTGGGAGCTCACTAAAGATGATGAACTTCTTGTTGAAATTCGAAGGACCCCTATTTAAAATAAACTCTATGCCTGCTTCTATGAATAGATATAAGGTGTATAGATTCCTCCCCACATCTCTTATCTTTACACCTCTATGCACTTGCCACATACCAATCATTAACCATGGTCATCTTGAACACTTTCAAATTGATTGAATCACCCATCTTGAAGATATATTTTTTATTTTATTTTTAGTCATTAAAAATTATGTCTATTTTTATTTCATTTTTAAAATGCTTTAACTAACATTTTGAATAGTGAAAAAATATTATTTAAAGTGATATAAGGACGAAAAATAAAAAATATGAAATTATAAAAATTTAAAAGATATTTAAGTCTATAATTTATATATTAAAAATATTATAAATTACACTGATATAAAAATAAATATTTATTATAAAAATATACATACTAAAATACTACTTTTTTATATATATATATATATATATATATATATAATTAAAAAATGAGAAGGTGGATCGAGGAGGAGTCATCCTTACCCCACTTTGATCCGTGAAGATAGATCTTGCAATTAATAGTGAAAAGGCCATAACTCGCACAAGCGTCACAGTTCAAGGGCTGGCTTAGGTGAGTGTCCCTGTTTTAGGCACTTGAAAAACAGTACTTTCGGAATCGCCACTTTGATTTGATGAAGACTATGATGTTTTTGAAGCGCATTAGATCATTAATATTTAATACCACACTTTATAATTGGATATTGATAACAACTCATCACTTCGGATGGGATTGCAGAAACTTCTCTTAGCCAAGCCTTTTTTTAGACTCTAGACTCTTTTTTTCTTTCGTTCTGCCTCCATCGTAATTCGTAACCATTGTGCCACTGTTGGGTTAGATAATTCTATATCTATCACAAATCAAAATAGAATAAACTTAGCATTTCGTTGATCTCTATGATGATCAAAATATCCTTATTTCATTTATTTATCCGTGTGAAGTTTTACTTTGCATCATTATTAAATATACATAGTATGATTTATGTGTTATTAGGTATTTGATTTTGATTCTGTAAAAAAACGTAATTGATTTTGATATATGTAATTTTTTAAGTATTTAAAATAGAATATAATAATCATGTATTTTGATTGCGTAAAATTATTTTATATTATCATCTAATTATAAATTTTTATTAATATATGACTTTTAAATTATTTATTGTAAAAGTCAATAAATTTATATTACATATGATATTGTGATTAAACGATTATGTAAAATAATTTTACTCTTTTAGTGCATAGCTTTATTCTCAATAAAATATGCATCTAAATTAATTTTAATCATTAAACTTTTTCATTGAAAAATAGTAACTTAAAATGCTCTTATTCAAAATGAATTAGATTCAAACGTATAATAAAGGAGCATATTTATTAACTATGTCTTAAAAATATTACTTAAAAATTGAAATATAAATTAGTAAGCACCAAATAGAGGCGTTTAATGTTTTAAAAATACATAATAAAAATTTTAAGTAACTGAAATAATATAATAAAAGACAAATATTTGTTAATATGTACTTATTGGTTAACATCTTTGCTTCTATAGAAACGCAAATTTAAATAAATAATACAAATTAATAAAATATTTTAAAAAATGGTGCACTTTGCAAAATATTTTGAAATTTAGGATCATGCAACATGCCCAGAATAGGCGTGTTTAAACACGCCTATTTGAGGCGTGTTTGGGTTGGGGTGGGTCTATAAAAGGGCAAAATTTTTTACTATTCACCATTTGTAACTTTTGTTGCTTGGGTGAAAAAGTTTGGCTTGGTTCGCTTGGGAGTGTAGGTAGATTTTTCTTGCAACGAAGTTCTGCCAACAAGTAAGTGGATTTTATTATTTAGCATTTTTTATTATTGGATTGTTAGCGCTGTACATTATATGTTTGTAGAAAATTTTCTAGGTTATTAAAATGTTAGGTTCGTATATGTTAGGAAGAAAATTATTAGGTTCGTTCATGTTAGTGTTAGTTATGTAGATGGTTGGTTTAGGGTTAAGGGTTTAGGACTTAGGGTTTATGTGTTAGGGTTTAGGGTTTAGGACTTAGTGTTTATGGTTAAGGGTGTAGTGTTTAGGGTTTAGGATTTAAGGTTTGAGGTTTAGGGGGTATGGTTTATGATTTAGGATTTAGGGTTTAGGGTGTATGGATAATGGTTTGGGGTTAGGGTTTAGGGTTTTGTGTTTGGTTATGGGTTAGGGAGTATGATGTATGGTTTAGGTTTTATGATTTAGTGTTGATGTTGGTTAGGTTAATGGCTTAGGGTTTTGGGTGTTCTGATTTAAGGGATTAGGGTTAAGGGTTAGCGTGTTGGATAATGGTTTAGGGTATACGGGGTTAGGTGTGAGTTAAAGACTTACTATTGATGTTGGTTAGGTTAATGGTTTAGGGTTTAGGGGGTTAGGTTTAGGGGGTTAGGGTTTAGGGTTAGCGTGTTTGGATAATGGATTAGGGTTTATGGGTGTAGGGTTTAGGGTTAATGATTTACTGTTGATGTTGGTTAGGTTAATGGTTTAGGGTTTAGGGGGTTCGGTTCAGGGGTTTAGGGTTAATGGTTAGCGTGTTTGGATAATGGTTTAGGGTTTATGGGTTTAGGGTTTTTGGGTTAATGATTTACTGTTGATGTTGGTTAGGTTAATTTGACTTCTAATTGCATCCCTAGTATGAACTGATTGAACTCCTTCATTTCACCTAAGTATTATTTGTAATGTGTTGTCAACCAAAACATTTTTTTTTAAGTTTAATTTTCATTTATTTATATTAAGATAGTTGTTAGATGACTGACTCATCTTCGAGTGATTCTTTGCGCTTTGGATCCTATCATGAGGGTGAGCCCATGGATCCGACGACACACGTGATCCCTACCCTGTATAAGTGGGGTGTTTTGCGTAGGCGGACTCAACGAACCCACGTTTCACAAGCTGTATGGAACGAGGACTCCACTCGACTATTGAAGACGCGACGCGGTAAAGCGACGGGGGGCCACAACACGACGATATACCTGACATCGTCGATGATATATTAGGACGTGCCGGCTTTCTACATGTCGCATGCATGCGACATATTCAGGTATGCAAGTTGAAAATTAGTTAGGTAAAGCATTTTTTTAGGATTAATGCATATAAATTAATTTGTTATTTTTTTTTAAGATCGATGCTGCGCTGATTAGTGCTTTGGTTGAGCGGTGGAGACTAGAGATCCATACCTTCCACATGACGCAGGGAGAAATGACCATCACGTTGGAAGACGTGACTGATATTTTAGGTTTACCCACCAGGGCAAAGTCGCCACAGGAGTCACCGTGGCAGATTGGGAGATCGTCATTGAGGACATTTCGATCATGAACCTGAGGCAGACATGGAGCTTAAAGGCGGATATTTGCAGTTGTCTTTCTTTGATAGACACTTTGTGCATTGGGGTCAGGTTCAGCCCGATTTGATCGCCGTGACGCAATTTACTAAGGCGCACATTGCACGACTTATTGGATCATGGCTGCTGAGCGACAGATCCGAGGGGAGCATGGTCGCAGCGCGTTACGTCCCACTGCTTGCTGGGGACTTCGATGACATTGGATCATATAGCTAGGGATCTGCGGTCCTTGCACATTTGTTTAGACAAATGTGTGAGTGCACAAATCCCTAGCTATATGATCCAATGTCATCGAAACGCAGATCCCTAGCTATATGATCCAATGTCATCGAAGTCCCCAGCAAGCAGTGGGACGTAACGCGCTGCAACCATGCTCCCCCCGGATCTGTCGCTCAGAAGCCATGATCCAATAAGTCGTGCAATGTGCGCCTTAGTAAATTGCGTCACAGCGATCAAACAAATGTGCGAGTGCATAGATCCACGCAGAAGTGACATTGGTGGGTGTCACATGCTACTTCAGGCGTTGGCGTGGCTCAGGTTTCCCCCTATTGCTCCAGCCATTCCGTTTCCTGCTCACCCAGAGTGGCATTTCGGACATCGGTATGTTTTAGTATAATTGTTTTTTTAAACAATTTGTGTAATGCAATCTTATAGTATTTTAATGGCAGCTATTTTGAATTAAGGTTTAACACTTTAGGCCGGTTTCGAGCACACGAACTGCTCTGGTATAGGATGAGATTGGAATCTATCAGCCGTCATGAGGTACGTTTAGTAATTTGTAAGTGTTCATTACTGTGCTTTCATGGTCCATGTCTTTATTTAATTGTGTGGTTATTGTGTCTGTGCAGGTGGTTTGGCAACCATATCTACATTACCACTTTCTTGGTGCTTCTGAGCAGCAACGACTGTTGTGGATGGCAACTACTCCTGTTATATGCTTCCACACCATGGAGTATTCGCAGTCGAAAAGATGCATGCGCCAATTTGGGAGGGATCAGCCAATCCCACGTAGGCCCAGGAAGTTGAGGGGTGTGCATGACCTTTCTTTGCGTGGTAAACGCGAAGACAATTGGGTCTATAAGCTGAGACCATTTATTAGACGGTGGGAGGTTCGGGACCAGCACATCGACCTTCCCCCTTTGATTCAGGGCTTGATGTCACCAAATGATGAATACATGGTTTGGTACAGGGAAAATGGGAAGCGGCACATAACGAAGATGGTTGCCAAGACTGGACGTGGTGTAAGTTTTACTGAAATGATAATTTATCTATTTATGTTTATTATGATAGAACACATGATTGACACTAATGTTTATATATCTTAATTTATAGATTGATGGGTTGGAGATGCTTTACTTCGCCCTTAGTCATGAACAGTGGCCGGGTTACAGTCACGAGTGGGTGCAGCAAGAAGTCGGACGCATAATCTCTATATTCAAAGAGAGTTGTCACCTGGAGGAGGCAGGGCCACATGCACCAGACACCCAGCTTCAGGAGGAGCCAAAATTGTCTGTTGCCGTTGGCCGTCGAAGACGGGAGGGGCTTGGGCTAGAGTGTAGACGATAACCGATGCATCTTATTTTTGAGGCCATTGTAGCTGTCAGGCCTCGTACTTCTGGTTATTTTAGGCTTCCATATGTAGCATCGACATACGGCAGCCAGCCCCTATATTACAAGTCTCATCAGCAGGGTGATATGGGGTACGGAGGAAGCAGTTCGTAGAGTCATATGCCTCCACCCGCTGACTCTCAACCTGTATATGTGGCTACAGCAATGGCAATGGCATCAACAGATGTTGGGCCAAGCAGTGATGTAGGTCCTAGTGCGTGGAGTCAAGCCGACCTTGACGACATGCTCTCGCAGTTTGATTATTCTGCTACAGCAAATGTACCATATTCCGCCGTAGCTGATGAGCATCCGCAGCCCTCATATTCACAGTAGGGCACTCCATGTCCACCTCCATACGTAGACCTGTATGTGGAAGGCCCTTCCCAGAAAGACCCGCCTCAGCCAGAACCTGCTCAGCCAGACCATGCTCAGCCAGACCCTTCCCCGTTACCTTGTAGACAGAGGCTACCTGATCGTCAGACGCGTCATTATCAGTGGCCACTGCCGTCTTAGTTTTTTCGTCATTTGTGGTTTTTTATTTCAGTTTGTAATACATTTATTTTTGTAATTTACATTTGTTTCGAAATTTGGTTAATCAATAACGTCATGAAAAACACTAATTGATAGCATAGCCAACAATCCAAACGACGAATAACATTACTTCATAACAGAAAATAACGTAACCGACATTTTAAATTACAACGACCAATTGAACATAACCAAACCTAATAAACACTACTTAACATATTGAATCATTATAGTCAATATTATGACCATGTCTCATTGGATTTAGGTAACTAGTTTGCTAAAAATAGCTAAAATCTTTATTGGACCATAACGTTTCCAGTAGTTGGATTCTGCTAACAACTTAAACACGTCTTCATCGCTTGTCAACTCTATTATGTGATATTCGATTGTATTGTTTGAATATTTTGCATGGCCTGGCTGTCAGAAAAACAATTTACTGACCAGCTGTGAGTTGTGAATGCCATTAGGGGGAACCCCAACAGGCGCAACTTGCATCCTGAAGGAATTTCAAACCTTATTGGGTTTGTTCCAGTGAAGGAATAACCCACAAAACTGCCTTGTCGTGGTATGTTCCACTTGCCGTTGTAATATAGCATTGCATCATGTGTAGGGACGATGGTGGATCGAAGTAGGTTCAGTATACCATCGGGTGTTCTGTTGATGGTGCATAATATTTCTATAGGGCCAGCACTTGACATTTGGTCGTAGCACATTAACATTGTGCAAACATCATCATCACTTGTCAGTTTTAAAGAATGAAAGAAATATTGTTGACTTGCATGTATGGATGGTTGTCGGTAGTAGATTTCATCAAGAAAGTGGTCACAAGCCAGCTGAAGGGTGTCATGCATCCTGCTCTTGAGTGTCTACAAAGAACAGTCATTAGGCACTCGCATTGGTTTTAGAGATGGACATTCAAAAGAAATGTCTGTTTCGTTGTGTTTTATTGATCTTTTTGGAAAATTGAATGCTAATTTGGAGTTACAAATGTTCTGACTGCTTGTTTCTCCTAAAAATGCCATACTATTCAGATTGAATTTCGAATCTGGAGGCATGTTGTTTGGGAGTGGGAGTGTAAGCCTTAAATAGGGGTGACTGACACCGTATTTCGGTGTGTTAAGTCATGCCCTATTTTGAGGTGTATTGTCACGCCATGTTCAACCACGCCATTATGGTTTGGTCTTTAAGTCTAGGGCTAGAATTAGGGTATGGGTAAGGGGCCAGTCATATTAAAAAATGACATATAATTAGGTTAAGTTTCATTGTTTACTGTATTCATGTATTAAATAGATTAACCCAAATGCACAGGCTTTTAAAAAAATCCATGACGACAACTTTTGCCACCTAGATTATTATTGTATTAGTTATTTTGGTTAAAATAAAATTTTATTTTTGTAGTTTTCATGTGAATAAAGTCAATAACATAACTTTGGCGTCTTAATTTGGCCCTAAAACACATTAATGAAGTAGTCATAAACAAGAAAAAAATCACAAAATCTTCAACATTTTATTTGAAGTAAAACAAATACAAGGGTTACACAACTTTTTTATAAATCAAATACATTAACATCACATTAACTAAAAAAACCTAATTTCAAATTCATGAAGCACCACCATGAGTAGGACAATTCCTCCGATCATGTCCAACCTGCTTGCAAATTCTGCATCTGACGCGCCTTAGAATTGTTTCGACTTCGTCCATCTCGTTACGTATTTTAGTGGACCTTGGACGACCCTTAGCACGCAACATCTCCCTGTCAAGTATAACAACTGGACCTTCACTCGGTGGAATAACACATTCATTACCGATTGGCTATCATGACAATGAATAAGCCTGAACCAAGTTGCTTACGAGGAAGACATCATCCACAAACTGATAATGATTTTGGCGAACATGTAAAGCAGCTGATGCGGCGTGACTACATGGGTATTTGATGGCCTTAAACTTGCCACACTGACAAGAACGCTCTGCAAGGTTGACCGAATATACCCTATCCCAGCCCTCCTCCACCTGAAATAATGTGTGCTCAACATTATACGTGCCTACATGGTGGCCTATAGCAAGGGTCTGATTATGCCTCATAGCATCAACCACATTTTTGCAATGTCGTTGCGAATGTTGAAGCTGTGAAACAGCCGCTTGACCTCTGCATACAAAATAATGAACTAAGTGGGTGTACGTGTGCTTGACAAGAGCGGTGATAGGCATGTTCCTTGCTCCCTTGAACACCCTATTCACTGATTCTGACAAGTTTGTTGTCATATGGCCATATCTTCTCCCCTCTACATCATATGCACGTGTCCACTTTTCCTTAGGGATGCCATCAATCCATTCTGCAACCTTAGGACTGGTATCACGAAACCGTTCAAACGCGACGTCAAAATCAACCACACTGGGAGTATAACCTGCAGAATAATAATAACATTAACACAATTCTGTTTACATATTAGTCTCAAATTAACGTATTTGAAATACATGTTAACATACCTAAAGTCATGAGGGCCTTCTTCAATCTTTCGCTCTTGAACCTTTGATTAAAATTACTGGCAATACGACGAAGACAAAACACGTGATGCGCATAAGGTGGTTGCCAGCCGGCATGATTCTCCACAGCAGATATGATGCTCCAGTGTTGACCTGAAATGAGACATATATTTTGCATTTGGGTTACATCGAGACGAACGTTAGCAAGGAAGTATTCCCAAGCTTCCAGCGTCCCCCCCTCAACAATGGCAAATGCCAATGGCAGACACTCATTATTTTCGTCCTGAGTCGTGGCAATCAACAATTTTCCTTTATATTTGCCATATAGATGAGTCCCATCAATTTGAATGATGGGTTTGTAAAATTTAAAAGCCTTGCAACATTGCCTAAAAGTCCAAAACAGCCGATGAAACACACGCTTTTCCCGCACCAGTCGATTTGCCATAAAATAAGCATTTGCTTGAATATCATAAAAAGAACCTGTGAAAAACGAAGCATGTAGTCGCACCACCTCGGCAAAAATGCCTATGACTCTTCCCAATCCCCATAAATCATTGCCATTGCATTCTGTTTCGCATATAGGTCTTTCCATATGAAATTTTAAATTCATACGTATTGGTGATCCTCTCATGAACCAATGCAATTGACACAGACGGTTCCTCCCTAACCATTCCTAACAATCCAATGGTAACGTTGACATTAACAACATACCTCTAAAAACAATATTATTCATATTAACCAAATTTAATAGAAACATACCTACTACAAGTGAAGCAATAACATCAACGTCAAGCTGTTTGTGACCCTGTGAAATATGATCATTTAGCCAATTGTGTTTTCCACCCCATCTTGAAACAACCCACTTCTCACTGTACGTTGGTTTGATTACCCTAACCCTCCAAGGGCAACCATCATTGTGTCGAACACACTTAATGCTAAACTTGGTAGGCTTGCTCTCAACCACAGTTGCTTCTTGATGCTCCTTCATGAGGTTCCGTTTAATTGAAATTTGTGCCTCCATTTTGGATGCAAATTCCTGTTTAACAAACAAGTCATCCCCTAATTGCCATAGACCTTGGACTGAACCTGAACCCGAACTCAAAGCAGAACTGGTAAATGATTCTTCTTCGTCACATGGATGACTCCAATCAATATATGTGTAATGTGAAATTCCATCCCAAAAAGGAATGACCTCAGCACCTAAACATATAAGCCAAATAAAATACAATAATATGATGAAGGCAAGCATAAAACCCCGATGAAATAAATCTGGAATTATCTATCCCAAACCAATAAAAAGATATTGAAAATGATTATGTACGATTAGATAGTCAAAAGAATAGTAGGCAACACTAACCCTAATCCCTAAACCCTAAACCCCCAACACCTAAATCGAAAACCCTAAATACTATATAATTATCCTAACCAACATCAACCCTAAACCCTAAAACATTATCCAATTTGGGATACCAAACACAATCAACCCTAAACCATAAACCCTAAACCCTTAACCATTTTCTTTCCACTATAAACCCTAAGCCCCTCAACCATTATCCTTACACCCTAAACCCTTAACCACTAAAACCTAAACCTAACCATCCTCGACACAAAACCATAAAACCTAAACCGTAAACCATCAACCATACACCCTAACCCCTAAACCAGAAACCCAAACCCTTAACCCTAAACAATTATCATAAGCAACATCAACCCTAAACCATAAAACCTAAACCCTAAACAACATCTACATATTATGATCATTCAAAATCAGAAGAATTTAACAACTAAACATATATCACTACAGTTTCACTGATTAAAGCAATCTAGCATACCTTCGCCAGCTTGTTCTGGTTGAGTAGATCCAACGTCGGCATGATGACGGAATTGAGACGACCCCACATCAGTTTCTCCTTCGAATCCAGTCGCATGCACACCATCATCTGCATCATTATCCGACACACTAGCATCCTCCTCAAGAAGACGATCTTCCATTGCGATATTTTCATTATCGTCATCCATAACCCAAGTTGGGTCATGTTCAGCTTCCTCAGACACGTTTACAACTGGAGCAGCATATGATACTTCATTATTTGCAGAATTAAAAGCGACTGACCTCATCGGTAAGGCTAAAGCAACATCCTCCACTGCAACATAATCCACGTACAATTCTAATAATTCGTTCCTTGACTGCTTCAAAAATTGGTCGATTACAACTTCTATGTCTTCATCATCCACCAGTTCACTCCCCGTGTAATGATCGTGTTGCCATAATCTTGCCATCACCAAACTGAAACATTGGTTGTCGTTTAGACCTAATTTTTTGCGTATCTTCTCATGTAATTCACTAACTGTTGATCTTCGATTGATACGTGTCGTCCTGTTGTGCCCTTCAAAAACAACACCCTATCGTCCTCTAACTTTTCTTCCATTAAAAAATAACATAACACCAACAACTGAACTTATATCTTACCGCCAACCAATGCACAAATACAGACACTTAATGGACGCTTAAACTAGAACCAAACCACAACCAATGGACCCAAACAACAACGCACTGAATCAATGCATCTGGAGGCAGCTTATTTATAGACCTAACACACCCAAACATGCCTCAGATAGGTGTGTTTAAACATGCCTAAGTTGTGCGTGTTTAAACACGCCTATTTTGAGCGTGTTCCATGACCCAAAATTTTAAAAATATTTTACAAATTGCATCATTTTTTTAATTATTTTATTAATTTGTATTATTTATTTAAAAATATAGAAACGTCCACTATTTGATCGAATACAACGGAAATACAAGCACAGCCTTCAAGGAATTGAAATAACTTTTTTGTCTCTTTAATTACCTTTTTTCTTTTCTGAACACTTTCATTCTCTCTCAATTGTTTATTTCTTGTGTTATATATGGTGAGCTTGGCCAATACCCTTGATTAGAAACAAGATTTAAATCTCTTTTTGCAGTGAGAGTTAGATTTATCACGAGAAGAGTAGCACTTTCACTGTCACGAAAGCCCAAAAGTACAACATGGGTGGTGAAGATCGTGAGTGAGTAGTCACAAGATGGAAAAGCACTAAACACGAGACAAGTAACAATTTTGACAAAGGGAAAAACATTTGATGGTGCCAATTACTGGTACCAGATCGATGTTGTTGCATTATATGAAAGTTGGCCTTCAAATTATTTATCCCTTTTTATTTTCCAAAAATATTATATTCAAAAGTTTATATAATTAGAAGAAGACACCTTAGAAGATAAGAAAGTGCATATATGAATTAAAGTTTGTAACTTAAGATTGAGATAAATTTAAGTTTACAAATTAAGTTTGTAAAGATATCTCAAGTTTTATTTTCTATTTTTTTAAATTAAGTTTTCAAGATAAAATTTTACTTTCAATTAACATAATTTTTAGATAACCAAATATGATCTCAAACTAATTTTACTTTCAAATATATTTTTAGAACAATCTTATCCGGCATACAAACATACTCGAAGACAAATAATATCAACAAAGATTTATATATGTAATTTACATATCGTTTATGAACAAGAAAATTTGTATATCAAACTCAAATTACAACTAGTGTGGGCAGAAGACTCGACCAAATGTGTAAAGTTATGTTGGCAATTAGCTATGCCTTTATTTCTAATAACATAGCCCTCCATGATGTACATGATGCACAGATACTTGAAAGAGAAAGGATAGGGGTCTCGTGGATGTGTGGTCTAAGTCCCATGTGAGGTGTCATATACATACTATTAGGGTTGCATACAAACAGGTCCAGCACCATTAAGGTGTGGACCGTTTTGCTTGTGAAAGTGTCACTTTTCAAATCACACAAGAATCTAAATCTTAGGCATGTTGGTTTGGTGGTGTCAATGTGTGTGTTAGAGAGAGAGTGAAGGGGGTCATAATTAATTTCTATGACAATCCACACAAAAACCCACTGGACCCTAAAATCCCACTAAAGCTATAAAAGTGCGTTGAGGATTTGGTAAGTCTTGTTTCACTTGGCCTTTTCCTCTCTTAGTGGGAAGTGATGGTGAAGAAAAATTTGTAGCGTACGTCTTCTCAAAGTATTGAAATGATTATAATCTGAATCATCATGCAAAAGATAATGACGTAGAGAGATTTATTTATATATGTACTATAAAAATGTGCATGTGAAGACCACACTAAAGGGTCGTTAAAGGCCAGAAATTTCCCTCCCCTAAGAGTCTTCTAATTTTTCTTGTTTCTCTATGAACCACACAAACTCAAATACCATGACAAAGGTTAGATACGTATCCAAATTCATCATTTATGTGTGGGGATGAGAGTTTGATTCTACGGTTTCAATGGCCATACCAAAAGCTAGGTAAAATGGTAAACCTGTTCTATGCATGTTTTTTTATACATTTTTGTATCTTCTCTGGTGCTATTTTCAGAGTCTCTTTCTGACCTTTTGCCATTTAGAGTTTCTTTTTTTTTATTTTTTTTATTTTTATAATTTACTTGGTGGTGACATGAAACTTGTTACTTTGTTAATCAATTTGTCAGTGCCATTTTCACGTGTTGATAGCTAGTATAGATTGCGACTGCCACACCAAGAAGTCACTTTTTCTTCGTTGTTTTCTTAAAAAGTATCACTTTAATAATAATCTAATCACCTCAGAAAAAATTACACAAAACTTTAGAATTTGAGAAAAACAATGTACTTCATAGGCCAATTTTAGACTTTCAGTCTAGTCTTTCTCCCGTTAATAATTTATGGGCTTAAGAGAGTGACCTTAAACAGTAACCAATTTGATTAATTTTGGGTACAGAAAATCATATTACGACAAGAAAACAAATGTAATAGAAGTTAAAAACTTTTAACTTAAAACATAAATAAAATTAGTTCTAAGCATAAAAGATAGAACCACAAAAAATTTAAAACACTCTCATATTTACATTTCAAAAGTACTTTACTACCTTCAAACAGAATTAATTTTTCTAAGCTCATCTTTTAAAATATCATTCTGAACATAAATTATATTTATTAACATTAGTTTCTAAAACCATTCAAAAATCACTTCTACAACAATCTAATCTAAACGCAGCCCAAGACAATTAATCTTGAGGAATAAAAGAAGGTTGTGCAGGCCACAAGCCCACTTCAAACTGGCAAAATGCGTTGGAAAGTTTTTATACATCAGCTTTAAGTCTAATGCACCCATATGGAAATAGTGAATTTTCGTAAACACCCTTGCTTATAAAGCTAATACACCAGTTGCTTCACAGTTGAAATTCCAATCCACGTGCATCTCCTCTCCTCTGTGTCTTCTGCGATTACCACTCGTTGGTGTTTTCCGAATTTGGCTGGTGCTCCGGTGTGGCTTAGGCTGGTGCTTGTGTCGTGGTCGTCGTTTCTGCTGTTCGCCGTGAGTGGTTCCTCCTTTTCGCCTTCTTTCTGGTTTTTGGATGGCACGGATTGGAGAATCCGTAAAGAGCATACGGATTGAGTTATGCGAAGGAGGTGTACGGATCACACAATTCGTATGAACTTTACGGATTGAGGAATCCGTAAAGTGCATGCGAATTGTGTGATCCGTAGGTTATTTTAATTTAATAATTCAATTTTGTCAAATATAATTATGAAATAATAGTTAAATAATTTGTTGTTTTTGGTCATTTGACATATTTTAGCCTTTAGGAAGTTAATGAAATTAGAATAGATAATTATATTGTTGTATTAATGATAATAATAGTGATGCTTGGCTGGATGGAAATGTTTTGTTTTTCCTATACATTATATTGAATAGAAATAGAGAAAGAGATTGTTATTGTTATATGGATCATGTATAGGGATCATGTAAGAATTAGGAATCATGTAAGACTTTAGGAACTTAATAATATTGTTATTGTATAGGGATCATGTAAGACTTAGGAACTATCATGTAAGACTTTAGGTAGATGTTTTAAACTGATGAAGAGAAAGACTTAGGAACTATAATTAATGAATAGTTTATGCCTTATGAATTGAGGTTCATAGTACACCAATATATACACGTAGAACTGCTAAGTTGCCAGTGAATTACTGGATACCATTGAGACACGTTGATGGTTTGACTTGTGAGGCACATTATTTTTTTTTAATTATAAGCACACAATGATACTGAACATCATATATGGTCAGTTGTTGGTATTGTAATGTTGGCAAGTAGTTTTTTTTTTTACAGTTTTGCACTTAACATCATATATGGTCATACCTTATACCTGTCAGCCTTTATATGCACAGCATCATTGAAGGATGAAATCATTTGTGTGTATAACGAACAAAAAACTTATAGTTAAGTTGATTTGATAGTTTGTTTGTTGATTTAAGGAAAATTATTTGAGTTTGTTAGATCCTGGCCGTTGAGTTATTGAAGTTGCTTGTATATTTAGTAGTATGGTATTATTTTTCATTGTTAGTTGGTTTGAAGTGTGACACAATTAACCACTTGGAGCCATAGGTTATGGTGAAAACATTAGGATTGCGTCGGGCATTAGGGCGAGATGTAGATAGAGGAAGTGGTAGAGACGGTTGTGAGAATGAAGAGCCAGCCCCTCAACATCGTATGCCTACGACCTCTGCCAGAAGACAACGACCAGGGGCAGTTGTTGATAAGGATATTCCAGCTCCGAACCAACATGCAGGGGATGTTGTTCATCAGGATGCTCCTGTTCAGGACCGATGTGTGGAGCCTGATATCACTGGCATGGATGATGCAGGTGATGAAACACATTCTCATCCAGGTGGCCCGGAGGACTGTTCAGTGTTGACAAAGTACGCTAAACATGTCGCTCTTCGAGTGTGGGAAGGACAGGTAGTTTTATGTTTCCTTCATAACAAATTGTTTTTTTTCTTTAAATGTAACTGTTATGTAAATGTTGTATGATTAATATGTTTGCAGGAACGACTTGAGTTTAAATTGGCTTCTCATGGAAGAAAAGTTCACAAATTTGGGAGGCCTACACCAGAGATTGAATGATTGGTTGCTGGTACGGGCTTGGCCCCTTTGATTTGCTGCTCAGTCGAGACCGGAGACAAGGGATTGCTCTCGAATTTCGTGGAGAGATGGCACTCTGAGATAAGCAGCTTTCATTTGCCCGTTGGGGAGTTGACTATCACCTTGGATGTTGTCGCGACCCTGTTGCATGTCCACATTGTAGGAGATTTCTTATCATTTGAGATGATTGATATTGGCCAGGCCGTACATATCATTGTTGAATTGCTTGAAGTATCTGCAGAGGAGGCTGGAGCGGAGATGGAGCAATGCCATGGGGCATATGTGCGTTTGTCTTGGTTGCGAGAGTTATATGTTGTGAAATGTCAGTCAATGAAGTGGATTCCAGCGGCTAGAGTACTTGCTTCATTTGGTTGGTGCACCATCTTTGCGAATAAGAGTGCCACACATATCAGTGTGGCATTCTTGGAGGCGTTTCGCGATCTGGACCAAGTAGGAGGATATGCTTGGGGTGCGGCTGCTCTGGTTCATATGTATTCTAATCTTAACTACGCATGTCAACATTACGACAAACATCTTGCTGGTTATGTCATGCTGTTGCAGGTAATTCCTTTCGTCGTTTACATAGTTATACATTTCACAATAATTAATATAACTTTGATACTCATGCGTTACCGTTGTCTATTAATTTGTAGTGTTGGATTTATGAGCATTTCCCGACTATTGAAAATGTCTCTGCAGCCCACGACTACCAGGAGAGGCAACCACGAGCGTGTCACTGGAAGGTCGAGAAGGCATTACCGGTCAACACCTATCGTAGGAGCCTCGACATGCTATGGTATGAAACTGTCTTTAAAGTTTGTTTTGAATTGCATTTCTTTAAAGTGATAAACCAAATGTTATACTCATTAATGGTTTTGTTATTGTCTCAGGGTGCATGCCAAACACTAGCAGAAGGATTACAAGAAATGCTAGACCTACGTATGGTCACTGCTGGAACTGATGCATCAGTCGCAGTTGAATGCCTACTACGTATAGCATGTTCCATCAGAGAAGAAGGATGTGTGTATGTGCGAGGCAGATGGGCGAGACAGAGGCAGCAGAGACATCATGGTGCAGAAGGGGGCTTGTGATTTTACTTAGTTTGGAATGACATTATAACTTTTGTGTTTTTATTAATTTTTCTCAACACATTTTGATGGACACTACATTTTGATGGACCATACATTAGGATCCATTTATTTCACAAATGTCTTATGTTTTTAGTCTTATGTTTTTCCGATATGATTGCGTAGAAAATACGACCATACATTGGGTTTGACTGTCATTATACTTTGGAATACGCATAAGGCATAAGACATAAGAACAGGTACCATAGCCTTTTGTCCACAACATAACAAATGGGAATACAAAATGGCTATCAATAAAAATATCATGGCAGTAAAAATGTCAAGGCAAGTCATGACTTAAGTCGACATGGGTTGCACGCATTTTCTTTAAATTTGTATACGATTGCATTCGACCCATATAAAGAACCATCCACTCTTTTGCAACACTGTAACAATGTCTTGACCATAACAAAGCAGTTGGTGGTATAGGACTTCCATCTCTCAATACGACCTGAAAAAATTAGTAATATACGAAAAAATTAACATTTGTTTCAAATATAGGCTAAACAATATAATTGTTTAATCATGTACCTGCACAAAATGGTTACCAAAAACATGACCAATACATAACATGCGATGAACGCCGAGTTCTCTAGGCGGTTGGCTTCTTAGAGGAAAAAATGTCATACTTTGTTGGAGAGATAGAGAAACGAGAATGATGTTATATCTTGATGTAATTACGTATCCCAAATCCGTAATATTCATCCATTTATTAATGGTTACCTGAACGTAACAGTAAAACCCATGCAAGTATAAGTAAATTAAATATGAATTCAAAGTACTGGTGTAACAAAATAGTTTACCTTTGACAATCCATCAACAAGTAATGACCGTTTCAAGTGCTCAAATCTATCAACCCCACCAAACAACACAATGTATTCATCAGACCATTGTGAAAGTTGTTTTAACAAATGATTGCGTACGAATGACCAAGATTCTTCACCATATCTGAGCAACGCAGCAATTACATGGTACCCACAATTACCATCAGCTTTAACATCGATAATGTTTAGAATGAAATCGTGCATAGAGGTATGAAATTGATCTAGCATAGGCATCTTCCTCTTTGTCTGAGTCTGGTGGACCGATGACGAGGCCGACAGTTTTTGGGTGGAATAACTATTCTGCACAGAATGTAATTCGTCGACATACTCCCAGTACGACGGATCCCGCTTGGTTGATCTTGCATGTTGCGATAATTTCTTTGGAGCACCTTTTGTTTTTACCTTTGTAGGAGGAGGACACATTGAATTTGTGTCTGGAAATGCAAGTTCTTTCAGTTTTGTCTTTAGAGTAACTTTGCCACACAAGTCAAGTGTTTCAAAATGCTTAGATATGGCTTTTATCTCTTTAGTTATACGCACCTCGCACTGATCTAAGCCTTGATCTTCAAAACTTAATCTCCTCCAAAAATCATGAATTGTCTCAAGTGGTATACTCCCAACAGCATACTTAGCTAGCTCACACGCACAAGGTAGCCCATGCGTTGTTCTCATTACACATCCACATCGAGCAGGGGTTTTGCCCGCATAATGGACTCGCTCATACTCCACTGCTATTTGGTTTAACGCATGACATCATACCAATCAGTCGTTTATACAATGTTACTTTAAACACATGACCAACCACATGTGTGCTCCTCTCCAAAGATGCCTTTATGTCACTATGTTGCAAGGTCAACATGTTGTTAATTGCATCCCATACACTACAAAGATCTCCAAGGCTATTCTGCAAAAGTCTCTTTAAGGTCCAATGGATGGACTCTACCCTGCAGTTCATAAGTCAAATGAGCAACAATCCCCCAAATCTAGGTTAATCAATTATCAATTAAAACATATGCCTTGATTTTTGCACCTGTTAGTTGTGGTGTTACCCAAATGCATGATTTGTTTTGTCCAAGTTGTTACAAATTTTTCTTTGTGTGGATTCAACCATTTGTCTTTCATATAATCAACAAAAGTTGGTCATGACGAACACGCAACTTCAAACTTCGTTAGACAATCATCATATTGATTCTCCGTTGCACAGTTCACAAGACTCCCTCAAGCTTCCATCACATACTCCCATGCATTACTCTGTCGAATAAAGGTTTTACATTTTGCCTTGACATTCTTGTCAATGTGAAACCGACACAATAAGTTCACTGACCCAGGGAATACAGTTTTCACTGCATTCATCAATGCATAATCTCTATCAGTGACAATGACCTTTGGGAAAAATTGACTTTTCATAAAATTCCTCTAAAACATTCTAGTGCCCAAACAACATTGTTTATACGTTCGGCTTCTAGACAAGCAAATGCAACTAAGAATGTCATTCCAATAGGAGTCACACCAACAATGTCTAGTAACAGAAGTCTGTACCTGTATGTTTTGTATGTGCTGTCTATCAGGAAGACAACATGATATGCATTGCTCAACTTCACTGCATCCGGATGTACCCAAAATAGGTCACGTATGACATTGTCATCCTTCACTCTATGCTAATGAATATACATGTCACGTTCAAGAAGTTATATTAATTGTTGCATTTCAGTATTACATTCTCTGATATGCACACGGTATGTATATCTTGCATTGATTATTTGCCTCAAAGATGCACAATTATCGGGATTGTGTTCCTTCAAGGTCAACAGTATATTTTTTGGTTTCACCATCGACCTTGTCATATCAGCAACAATAATCTTCTCATCCTTTGTTAGTCGACCAGCATATGGGTGTCCATATAATGAATTGGCCAAAACATGATTATGAGTGCCACATAATAATTTCACCATCCACCCTTCACCTCTCAGAACTGGTTTGCCTTGAAGCTTATATGGACAAATACATTTTCTAGTGCTAGTCATAGTAGGTACCATAGCTTTATTGAATGCTCTATACTTTCCACTCCTTTCACAACCGATTAAAAAATGATGTTCTTCCCTTCTTTCCATTTGACATGTCCGACCTCATTATGACAGCTACAAAACCATTCTCATATGCAACAGTTCGAACCCATTTTAATACATCCTCACGGGAAGGAAACACCTACAAAAATCGATAATAAATGTTTAACTTGCATAAAATATGTGTTAAACAACTTTAACCAAATTCAAAATAATATAAATACCTCAGAAGTCAAAAAGGCTGCAGAACAATCTATTGAACATTTATTATTTTCAAACGCACTAGCTTCATCTTCGGAATCTTCATTCATATTTATTTCTTCAGACATAATACTGTCATACATCCATTCATCGTTGTCCATCTTAACAAATGATAATAAATTTAAATAAGTGACAAATAAAACACATTAATATCTATTTCATCAATTTTAATTAAGTTTTTTCTATGCAAATCAACAAAAAAATGTATAGGAAAACAAACTATCCAAGTAATGCATTCCCATAAATTACAACTAATATCTATTTTTACCTAGTTATTTTCTTACTAATTTAAATCAATTTTTAATAATTTAATAATTTTTAAATATCAATTATGGCGTACGAATTATGCAATCCGTATGTTTCATACAGATTATATGAAACATACGGATTACCTAATCCGTAAATGATAGAAAACTTACCTCAGCCCCCGACCACCACAACACCACCACCACAATGCGCTCCGACGAACTCAACAATGATAACAACTTCCACGAGTAGCCAAAACTACCCACTCAAACAGCAAAATCACCAACGCAGAGAACACCACCATAAATCCATCTTCAAACACCAACAAAAGCTAACATCGTATGCACCATGGCCTTGCTTCCAACTCTTTATAATAAGTGAGGGTATTTTTGCCATTTTAATTTTTAGAATGGTGTATTAGACTTTGAATGGGTATATAAAGACCATCCCAAATGCATTTAGCATCTGTCAAAATAATGTTTTTGTAACCAAATATGTAGCAATGCCCAAAAAAGAAACAAATAAAGACATCTCTAGTGGAAGCCTGAATCAACTTTCAATTATTGATTCAGTAATTGAAAAGATGTCTTTTTATTACCTACATAGAAAAGGGAAATATGGTAAAAAAAATTAATGGTTGTGTAATCACGGTGTAAAACAGTTTTAAATTGCTAAAATGATTTATAAGATTTTTAAGGTAATTATTATATAAAAATTATTTAACTTACCATACACAGTTATTTGAGATTGAATGACAAGACTACTTACCTTATTTTCTCATTTCAAAACCCACAAATAATTGTTCTTAATAACTTCTTAGCTGTATTGTATAGCCAAAACATAAACCTGTAGCAATGCAACTTTACAAGTCACCTGAGACATAAGAACATGCACCAGCTCCGGAGTTATTTTTGCACTATCCCATATAACCTTAGCATGTGCAGATTTTTCTTGCAATTCATATTGGCATGTGATGTGCAGAAAGCAGGGCAATTTAAGAGGAAAATGTAAAAGTCAGCATTGAGTGGTCTCAGTGGCTCACAATCAAAAAATATTGAACAACATCAAATGAGTGACTGATCTTTTTATGTATTTATAGACTGCAAATTCTAAATTGGATTCATGTGGAAAACATGGTATCCATCATCATAAAAGGACAAGAGTTGTTAAGTTTTAAGCACATTGCATAAAACTCACCCCCAACTAAGAAACATCCATATTTATACACGTCTATCATGGAAATTTGAAAGTGCTTTTTATCCAAATAATATAGAGGACAAACACTAACCCAAAATTAATACAAAACTGTTATTTTATCTGCACATGCATGAAAACATGACTACATGAACATAGACACTTTTTTCTTTTGGTGAAACTTGTCCAAAAGAAAAGGATATGCAATGACTGAGGGTGATTTAATTGGCAGGGGATGCATGTAACCATATGTATACTTGTAGACATAAATTGACTAAGAAGTCTAAAAAAGGAATGGGGAAACCACTACCGCAAATTCAGCCAGCAGAATCCCAATTATCTTCTAAAATAATTATTCATAAAGCACAATTCGTATTCCAACAATTCATTTATTTGATTCATGATCATGCCTCAGAGAAACAAAAAGACCCCTAGAAGATACAACTCATACAAGATTTACAAATGCATTTAGGCCATGCTTGGATAACTTTTTAATAAATACTAATAGGAGAAAAAAAAAATGAAATCATAAACTAATTTTAACTTATAAATAAACTTATTTTATTTTCTTTCTTACTATTTCTCTTAGTCTCCACTTTAGGAATTATCTTTTTTGCTATCTTTTTTAGAGAACCCCCTAAAGTTCCGACGAAAAAAGGTTAAATAATTTTTTATTATCTTAATTGAAGTAATGAGCCCTCCATATAACTTTTTTTAGGTGAGATTCTTATTATTCCAACTATATCCTTCTAAATTAAACATTGGTAATTCTATATTAAATAGAGTAATTGTGTTTAATTACATCACTGATGGTTGAAGTTCTTACCAAGAGGAATGCAGACAATATTTTTTTTAATACATTTTATTATTGATGAAATTTATTAAAAATCACACATTTTGGAAGATTATATTCCTAAATCAGGATAAATGAGAAGTGAAACTTATCAAAATTTATAATTTCTTATAAATTTCAATCATTAATGAAAGGAGTGTTAAAAAAAAGCATTAGAGGGATACTAGCATTCCTCCCGAACTATTATTCAGAGTCTTATTAGTACAATGCATCCCCTTTTCCTTTACCATTTAATCCCTTATATCAGCATGATATACTTGGTATCTAATTCCTAAATTGTCAAAATGGTTCTGTCACTTGTTCCTCTCAAAATTAGCAACTTCATTTCTTCACTCCTCCTAGCTTTTCTGTCATCCTTTGTCTTCATACACCAAAAAAATCCTTCTTCCCCAGTTCATGGTTCCCCATCATTTTTTTCTTCTTGTCACAACAAGGATCTAACCGTCTCTAATGTTCTCAATGGTTGTGCTCACCTTTTTCTTTTTCAGATAGGAAAAGAAATTTCATTTAAAAGGAAGAAAATATACATGACACTATGAGAAAATAATAAAATATCCTCCAACAGAGACAAAAAAAACAAGCTGAAAGAAAACACAAAAAGAAATGCCACAGGCAAATCAACCAAAAGAGAAAGTAGAAAAAAAAAAAAAAACGAACATAGGCTTCCAAAAACACTAATAGAAGCACTCCCTCAATAAAACACCTGCTGAGATGGTGTTCACTTTTCCAGAAAGCCCTCAATAAAACATTTTGTGTCCTTGTTTTTCCATTTCTGGTTATCTACATGTAGGGATTGACCATTTTCCTTCACATGCAACTTGTCTGCCACTGCATGGCATGTGTCAGATATGTCCTCTGTCAATTGTTTTTTGTTGGCAATCTTAGACCTCACAATTTTCCACCTTTTAAGCCTTTCTGCATCCTAACCTTACTAGAATCTGCCTGTGTTCCCACCTGAAAAATCCTTCTATATCAGTATAATTACTTTTCTCATTTCAAGCCATCATCTTGTAAAACAAATGCAACAATCATTGTACAGAAGTCACTGATCAGCTAGGAAATACAATATCATTGTCATAAACCTTCTCCACACACCACTGTTTTAATTACGCCATTGTTTAGTCCAAAGCTAACTCATTATCATAGCTGCATTAATTGATTGAGCATACAGTTTGATAGCGACAAACTGAGTTTGACAAATCCAGTTGACCAAGTTGAGTCACCACCACTGACAAAAATTTGAGCTAGAGTTTTCATAATGTAGATTTGATTCCAAGGTTTGAGTCAATTGTAACCACCTCCTATATACAAAGTGAAAATAAAATCAAATGAGTTATAATTAGTGTGGTTCACAAAGTAATCTGTTGTTACATGTTAGCATGACTCTGAATGTTCTTCTATTACTGGTAACACTTGTATTATGCCATGAAAGGCATAGACAAACCGATAAAAGTTACCAATTTGCATCTAGAACAATAGTTCAAACTTCACACATTTCCATAAACTGTGCTCTTTGTTTGTGAAATATAACTATTTACTGATCAGTCTTTTACATTGATACCCCTGAAATAATGGCTTATAAGAATCTTTAGCATGCATAATGTCCAAGAACATGAGAATATTGTATAAGTAACTTATTCTTAAAGGAGATATTAGTCAGATGACCTTCAACATACTACTAAAGGAGAAATAAAATGAAGCTATTTATCAAATCTACCCAATATAACTTATTTAGTGTCATTTTAAATGGTGATTACGAGCTAAAAGATGTTTAAGGCAACTCGTTCCTACATACAATTGGACAATTGAACAATTCCACGAAGTTCAACTAAATGTAAAAAGGCTAAGTTTTTAATTATTTGTGCACTATCTAGTAACAAATGACTAAATTTTTGTTTGCTCTTGCACTACATGAAGGAACTAATCGCGTTAAAAGACTAAGATTTGGGGTGTTGGTTCACTAACATGAAATGTTCATGAGTGAAGACGAGACCATAGAAGTGAAGTGATTAGAAGATTTCAATTTTCAAATTATGATTATTGGTCTTAAAGCGTTTTGACAAGGAGTTTAACCATAAAGACAAGGTAAGAAAGATCTAAATAAGTGTCCTAGAAGTTTGGAGACCAAAGGTGTTTACTATCCAGGAAGCGAAGGACCTAAGTGTTCTTAAGCCTGTGAAAACAATGTTTGCTTTCAAAGAGTAATCAAACTTAGCTCTATAATTACCTAAACCAAAATACAAAAGCATAATGAAACCAAACGAGTCTATAAAAACACGCTAAATGAAAATGGTAAATTAGTAAGAAATAAACATAGTTTAGTCTCTCAAGAATCAAGACAATAGTCAACAATAAGGTAAAAACTTTACTAAAAAAATTTGCACCTAGCTAGGTTAGAAGTTATTAAACATAAAATAAGTTTTGCACCAAGCTTGTTAATGTATGTAATACAAAACCTTTTCGAGTAAGGGAGAACTCTATCGAAAATTAGGAAGAGGAAGGAAATAGAAAACTAAACTCAATTAATTTTTTTTTCTGATATTTCCAGCACCTAGCTGCTATGCACACTAACAACAAGCTAAAACAGATTCCTAACCATCTAACAAACTCATTCTAGACATTTTTCTTGTTATTACATCCTATATTTAATTACAGAGACTAATAACAATACTTTTTTTGGGTCCGTCAGTAACAATTGCGCCGTAACAGTATGTTGCACAACATAACATCAAGTTTTATCAAAATAGATTTAAAAAAATGCTTTTTAAATGATTTTGTGGAAGAAAATTTAGTCTAGTTTTGTAGAAGAAATTTAAGTTAGCTAAGCAACTTTTTAGTGTCAAAGATGTTGTTTTCCCTGCCACATTTTCAAACTTAACAAAAAGATTTTGTTATGAAGCAAGACTCAAGAGTTTGGTAATTGGTAGGAAAGACTTGATTCCTTTTCTAATTTCAAAATGTTTTTTTAGATAGCGAAAAAGTTGGCATAACTTCTTTCAAAAGATATCTAAACCAAATTCTTATTAAATTATATATATATATATATATATATATATCTCATTTTATATTTATATTTTTAACTATACATATTTTTAATAATTTAAATATTTTTTTATATTTTATCAAATTTTAAATTATATACGAAATACATTATATATTTGTTAAATTATATATGATATATTTGTTTGAATAAAAAGAACAACAAATATTTTCTTTCAATAAAGAACGCGTTACTGATTACAAAAAACTTAATAATATAAGAATTCAACTAATCAGTAATAAGTGTGACTACAAAATCGGTGATAAGTCCTTTCTTTCTGAATGATAAAAAAAAAGTCAGTGATAAGTTTAAAAATAAAAACTAACTAGGTAAAATTTTACAAAATATGAATAAATTTATCAAAATTTAAGTGGTGAGATTAAATTAAACTCGAGGTTGTAGCTTTAAAAGAGGAAATCCAGCTATCACAAAAAAAAAAAAAAACTCAAAAGTGAAGTATTTCATATGCCTTTAAATTAAACTATTTTACATAATTATTATAAAAAAAACTAAAAAATTAGGCAAATTCACTTATTATCTGTAAAAACAAAAATTGAAGACTTATTGGGCCATAATGAATTGAATGACCAAGTCCCCAATAATATTGGAGAAAACAAAGGAAAAAAGGTCATTGTTATTTTCACTTTCCCTCTTTTTCTTAAACACTTCTCTTTTTAATTTATTTTTCAAAAATATCCTTTTCAAATAATACACTTTAATAATATTAAAAGATAGGTTGTAGCACAAGGAGTTTCCCAAGACCAGTTTCCGAATAGTACTAACATCAAAATTAATAGGAATTACCCATCCAATTTGGAATTGTTCTAAAAGGAATACTGTTAACACACATCGTGCTCCTTGGTGCTAGTGCTATCAATTTGGAATTGTTGATTATCCTTGGAGAATGGGTGAAGGCTATGGTGAAGTACTTGACAAATGAACCATATGCGAAGCATATGATTATTACCTACAATAAGAGGTCAAATAACCGTTTGTGTTTAATTATATGAAGAAGAAAAATGAAAAACATTCCAAATATCCAGAAAGGGTTAATTTGTTAATAATAGTAGACCTTAAATTGCTGAAACTGGTCTATTCTAAAGGGGATTCTTTACACCATTTAACAGAGAAACAAGGTGAAGTTTCAGATGCATGGAGTTCACTAAAGTGACTCTGGAGATCTTGTCCAAATTTGGACCAAAAATGGCTCTTTCATTGTAAAGCCACCAACAAAACCCCCATCCTCAACATTGATGACGGAGGAACCGCCACCATTATCTTTGGCAAAACTCTCATCTACTTCTAGGATCAAATATGTTTCCACACCACCGAGATCCTCACGCTCAGACAGCCGATTTTGTTAAATATATTTAATATATCTATATATCTATATATATATATATATATATATATATATATATATATATATGTTCACATACAAGTCCAATAAGTTAATGCATAGTTATATGAGTTTATATGAGCTAGAGTCCAATAGTTTGTTATATATCTAGGATATTTCCTAAACTGGAGGTAACACTGTTGAACATTCCACATTTGATATCTCTTGGTGTAATCCTTCAAGCACCCAACACTAAATCATTCTCTCTCAAACTCCTTACCTCCAACAATCTTGGTGTATTAGCTTTATATATCAGATTTGAGCGAGTCAGGTATTGTTTCGAAGATCTAATCGAGAGGAACTCAAGGGTGTGAAAACTCTACCACCGCAACCTTTGAATCCAGATCCTGAAAATTTCAGCCAGTTTCACGAGTTGAAATCTTGTGAGTTTAGTTCTACTTGTTGAGACGATCGTTTTGACTGGTTAATTGCGTAAAACGGAGGTCAGATGAAGGGGATATAACCGTTGGAAGTTTCTGTAGTTTGCCGATGACTAGTTCGTTTTCCGGTGAACTTTTTTGACGACCAGCGACTTTTCGGCGAGTTTTCAGCAAGTCTCCGACCACCAAAAATAATCGTTCCTAAGGTTTTTGGGCATTCCGAATTCATTTTTGGGGTCAAATTTGACAAATTTCACCTATACAGTGTTGTTGTTTGAAAAGTTAGAAGACTTGGTATACTTTGGAGAATTTTAAGGTGCACTCTTTCTAACTATTTTACTATAATTAAAATGGCAAAACATAGCTCCTATGATATCATAAAGCTGAAATCTTTTGAGAATCTCTTTGTTGATCTTGTGTTGAGTAAACTACATACTGAATGAAATTCTTTTAAGACTGACATGCACAAACTAAAAGAACAGATGAGGCTAGATGAATTAAAAAGGTATATACATATTGAAGATCAAAACATTTGTAGGAAGAGTTTGGAACAAATAGGACAACAAAAGTCAGTTATCAACTTAGTTTCACATTCATATAAATCTCATAAAGTATCTAAGTCACCAAAAGGTGAATCCTCTTCACAGTTAGAGGCCAAAAAATTTGTCTCAAGAAGAAGAATAAGGGCAAGTGCCATAACTGTGGAAAGTGGGGTCACTAGGCAGCAGAGTGTAAACTACCAAAGATGTCAAAGAACAACACACTATACAATGACACTAATATGCTAATTAGTGAATATGAGCCTCAAGCCTTCATTGGAATGATAAATAATGGAAAGGCCAATGTCTCTTCTGAGTGGTGGATGGATAGTGATGCTACCTGTCATGCAACAAATGATGAGAATTTACTCGCTGAGGTCATAGAAGTGAAAGACACCGTGGAAAATTGTAATGGTGGTGAGGCAGAGGTGACTCATGCTGGAACTGCTAATTTGGTGCTTTCTTCAGGTAAGATACTAACTCTGAAATATGTTAAAGTAGTACCTTTACTTAAAAAGAATTTGATATCTATGAGTTTACTTGATAAAGTTAGTATGTTTTTTTCAACTATGAATGGTAGAATAACTTTATATGTTAACTCATGTTACTTCGGTTGTGCATTTATGATTAATGGCATGTATAGATTGAGTTTAGATACTGATAGCATAAACCATGTTAGCTCTACTTTGATTGATCCAAAATTATTAAATAATAGACTTGGACATATGAACTATAGGAAAATGCAACATTTATCTATAACTCACAACATTCCATTAGATACTTCTATTCGATTTGACAAATGTGAAGTGTGTGCACAGACTAATATCACTAGTAAACCTTTTAAGTCTGTTTCTAAAGGCACAACACTTCTTGAGCTAATACATTATGATCTTTTTTTTTTTAAAAAAAACTATGTTACTAGAGGGGGTCATAAGTACCTAATCACTTTCATAGATGATTTTTCTAGATAGCCATGTTTATTTGTTAAAATTGAAAGATGAAGCTTTTGAAAAGTTTAAGATTTTTAAATCTAGAGTTGAAAATCAACTTAACTTGAAAATTAAGAGGTTTAAGAGTGATAGAGGAGGAGAATATACAATGACTGGGTTGAAAAAATTTTGTGCTTTGGAGGGCATAATACTTGAAACTAATGCTCCTTCCTCACCCCAATCAAATGGTGTTGTCGAGCATAAGAATATAACTTTAATTGAAATGCTAAATTATATGTTACTTACAGCTTGCATGCCTTCCTCCTATTGGGGAGAAGCTGTTTTAACTACTAATCACATCTTAAATAAGTTGTCACAAACTAAATTTTCTAAGACACCTTATGAGATATGGCACAAACCTCCTTGTAGATTTGATATCCTTAAAACTTGGGGTTGTGTTGCCTATGTAAGGATACAAGATCCTAAAAGGCCTAAGGTGGGACTTAGAACCATTACTTGTGTATATCTAGGTAGTGTAGAAGATAGTGTTGCAGATAGATTTTTTGGATCTATCTACTAACACAGTGATAGAATCTAAAGATGCAAAATTCTTTGAGTACAAGTTTATTAGCAATCTTTGTTGGATATAGGCGGAGCAGAAAGAAGATTAAGTCAACGATGAAGCCTGTGCCTTAGAAAAAAGTTTTAACTTTTCACATGCCAAGGCATTTATAATATGTTAAGTGTTTAAGAGGCTAATCTTATAATCCTTCCATTGCATAAACATGATCGTTGACATGCATACATGATTTCACTAAAGCATAAAGGTTTTCATGTAGACATAAAGAAATTGATTTCTCATGATTGAGTTTAGGAAAACTCATTTTAGCACTGATTTAACCGATTACCAATATTTGTAATCAATTACATAAGCCATGAGGAACAGATTAATTGATTACAGGAAAGTCATAATCGATTACACAGTGTAGAAACTCAAAACATATCTAACTGCTTTAATCGATTATCATTCTATGTTATCGATTACAAAAGCTTAAATATGAATCTGTTATAACTGCCTTAATCGATTATAAGCTCGATTTAATCGATTACATTGTTTGTAAATCTTTTCCAGAAATCTGAAGAACATTTTAATCGATTCAGTTTGTATTTAATCGATTACATATGGCAATTTAATCGATTACTTTGGCGATTTAATCGATTACATTCAGTTACAAATGTTTTCTATAAAAGCTGTTGAGTCTTTTGTTTTGCACAAGAACTTAATTTTGTGAAATACCCATTACTTACAAAAGCTCTCACAGTCTGAGAAGAGATATTCTGAGTTACATTGATCTTGTTTCAAAATACAAAACTTATGCATCATTGATCATGTTGGTTTGAACAAGATTTATCAAGAGTTTTGTCAAAGAGAGCTGATTTCAAGAATTGCATTCATTCAACCTGAGATTGGTTGGTAATATTCATTCATTCATCATCTGAGGATCATGAGGTTTTATCTCTCTTAAACTCTTGCAGTGATTTGTTTGTTTACTTTTATTTCTTGTAAGCTCTTAGATCAAAGATGCTCTTTAAAGCTATGAGAAGGGTTTTCTAGAGGGAAGAACAGAGTAGTGTTCTCTGGTTCTTGGTCATTAGAAGTCTATAGGGTTTAGATTTCTGTTTCTTTATCTAGGATTGATAAAGGTGATCAGTTGTAAAAGCTTGTAAAGAACAGAATTGGATATAGTAGAACTCTAACCTAGTGTTGGTTGGAAGAAACTGAATGTAGCCTATATGTTGAGAGGTGAATCAATATAAGATCTTGTGTTGATCTTTATTCCTTAATCTCTTCTAATTATCTTAATCTGTGATTCTTTTGGTAAAATCTTTTATTACTCAACAAGTGAAGTTTTTAGTAATTGTATTATTGAACTGAGTGGTTTAATTGATTAAAGCATTCTCATTGTGATAAAGATCCTAAATTCTCTGCTTGTTTGAAATAGAATTTTTTAAAGACTCTATTTTAACCAATTCACCCCCCTCTTAGTTATTGTGTGTGTTCACTATTGTTTTCAATCTTGACTTGAAGGTTTTTGGATCTACAGACATGATTTCAGAATCTCCTGTAGAATCTGTAGCTTGTCCTTCTGACACTAATCTCACATAGCTGGCTATTGAACCAATTCCAGTTATAAAATCTACAAGAGATAAAGTTTCTAAAAGTTTTGGCAAGGACTTTGTCACTTACCATATAGAGGATGATCCATCCTCCTATCAAGAAGTAATGAGATCTAGGGAATCCTTACTGTGGGCAGAAGCCATAGATAATGAAATGAATTCTTTGCTATAGAATCACACTTGGCAGCTAGTCAATTTGCCAAAAGGGACTAAGGCTATAGGCTGTAAGTGGGTATTAAAGAAGAAACTGAATAGTGACAAATCAATAGCTAGATATAAAGCAATTTAGTAGCTAAACGCTTTAAACAACAGAGTGGAATAGATTTTTTTGACGTTTATTCACCTTATGTCATTTGTCAATTATAAGAATTCTTCATGTTTTGGCATCTATTGAACACTTTGTAGTGCATCAAATGCATGTAATGACAACTTTCTTAAATGGAAAGTTAAATGAAGAAATCTACATGGAACAACCTAAAGGGTATGTTATGAAAGACCTTGAGAAAAAAGTTTGTAAATTGAACAAATCTTTTTATGGTCTTAAACAAGCACCTAAGATGTGACATCTTAAGTTTGACAAGGTGGTAAAGAGCTATGGCTTTCAGTCTAATTATTCAGATAAATGCTTTTACTATCGTTTCATGTCAAATAAGATAGTCATCATATACTTGTATGTTGATGACATGTTAATTCTTGGCTCTGATCATTCTATAGTGAGTGATGTGAAAACCACTTTAGCTAAAGAATTTGGCATGAAAGATCTTGGTATAGCTAATATCATTCCTGGTATGAAAGTAAGCTTTGAAAGCCAAGTTATCTCCCTTAACCAAACTCATTATATTTCTACCTGGGAATACAGTGAGTGTAAACTGAGTGAGACACCATATGATTATAACAAAAGACTGAGTCCTAATGAAGGGACCAATGTGGATCAGTTAAATTACTCAAAACTGATAAGTAGTCTCATGTATGCTATGAGTTGCACTGGCCTGACATAGCCTTTGCAGTTGGCATGTTGAGTTGTTTCACTAGTAATCCTAGTAAAGAGCATTGGGATGCCCTCAGTAGGCTGATGAGATACCTTAAAGGTACTAAAGATTATGCTCTATGTTATTCTGGTTATCCTCTGGTTGTAGATGGATATTCTGATGCCTCATGGTGTTCAGAAATTGGAAATAGTATCCACTAGTGGATGTGTATTCACTTTGGGTGGAGTTGCTGTTACTTGGAAATCCAAAAGACAGACTTGTATTGTGTTGTCATCAATGGAATCAGAACTTTTTGTTTTAACCTCAGTTGGAGAAGAGGTAGAGTGAATAAAGAATCTGATTATGAATATTCTTTTGACTCGGCTAAAGATTGATTCTTTAAGTTTATTTTGTGATAATCATGCAGCAGTCCAAGTCGTAAAGAAGACTGTCTTTAATTCAAAGAGAAGACATGTGAGACTGAGACATGCGTTGTTGAATTATCTAAGAGAACAAGGAGTTATCACCTTGGTCGATGTGAGATCGAAGGATAACATGGTCGACGCTCTCACAAAAGGTTTGCCTAAGATCGATAATTCAAAACAGTGGGGAAAATATGGTTAAAGACTATGTAGACAAGTCTTAATTATCATTTACTTACCTTTAATTGTGTATTTTGATTATCGAATCTTCTTTTGCTGGCTAAATGATAAGCACAATTTATATGTTTCATCAATGATCGTGGTTGCTAACTATTTTTAAAAGGGTGAGTTATCTCATTCCAAACTTTATGAAATGATTTTAATCTAATTCAAAAGTTTTATCTGGGAATCTTGTGTCATTCCAAACTTAATGATGTAATTCTATCAGGTTGGCCTACCCTTTTGGTTAAATGATCTCATTCCAAATTTGATGCTAGATTATTTTACTTTAAGGAATTAGTATTGTGTCATTCCAAATTGAAACATAGAAATAGTTTATTATATAAGAAGTCTATTGTTCTTATTCTTAATTGGAACTTGACATTACAAGACCAGGTTATTGTAAGTGACGTGACTATTAGTCTTATTCTGTGAAATGAGACAATAATTACTCTCTTATAAATAAACATAGGTTGATGACTCTTTATAACTTAAACTATTTAGGTCTTGTTCATAATGAAACTGACTTGATGCTTATGAACATGATATTATGATGCTTTATGACATTGATATATGTTCTTCTTTGCCTGATGATATGATGCTAAGTTCTTTTAGTAGAACTAGACATTTTTAGTAGTTTATTCAAATGATTGAATTCATGATAATATAAAATTCATATTTGACATTCTACAGGGGATGGCAGAGATGGAGGAGAGCTTAATAAGTGGGATCTTGAGGAGGACGGTCAACTTGATATATGAATATATCATTTAGAGTAGTAGGAAACTTGACAGTTCACTTGCTATTGCCCATTATGTTGGAGTCCATTTACTTAAGACTTACATTTTGTTATTTCTATTTTGTGAACATTATAATTATTATGCTTCTTTCTTATATTTGTAAGGCCTTAGACTATTTTGATTGACCTACTTATACTTGACTGTTATGCATATGTTTGTTGTGAACTGATTTTAAGATTGATTTTTAGATGTTGGAATTTGGATGAGTTTAGATTTAATCTAAAACTCTTGGTATTTATATTGATATATTGATCTCCGAATAGATTCAAGAGAATGATGATTCACTTAGTTTGATTGCAAATATTTTTTGAGTTTAATTTTTTATTATTGAAACTCTTTGTCCGGTTCGAGTTGACTGTCTTGAACTGGATGTGTATGGTTCATGTTTGTTTGAACATTACACTAACTACCTTATTGGATTGTGTTGTATGGGAAACCTAGGAGGAGATTGTTGAACATATTTAATATATATATATATATATTAAATATTAAAATGTTCACACACAATCCCAATAAGTTAATGCATGGTTATATGAGTCCATATGGGCTGGAGCCCAATAGCTTGCTATATATCTAGGGTTCTTCCTAAGTTGGAGGTAACATTGTTGAGCATTCCACATTTGATGCCTCTTGGAGTAATACTTCAAGCACCCAACACTAAACCCTTCTCTCTCAAACCCCTTACCTCCAACAGATTTCTTTGACATCGGCATTGGTGTCATCCTCATCGCCATGATCACTGCCAATGATGCCTTCAGCAGACTGCTCTACACCACCAACCCCGTTCATGATGGTGACAAATATCTAATTCTTCTTATGATTTCCTAATTTACATAGCTAAACAAGTCATCTACTTTTGCATATAGGTGATTAACCACAAAGCATATACTTTTGCATCGCCATAATGACTGAGCAACGTAATGGTTTAAGTTGGTATTTTGTTAGATTTTTTTGATTGGTTTGTTTAGGTTTCGAACGGTTTATTTGGGTCAATGGTTCCATTTTTTGTTTGGATTTTGATTGATTTTGTATGTGTATATAGTCATGCAGGCAAGTTGTTGGTGTGATGGTTAAAGAATTTCGAACAACATCTTGGGATGAAAGTAACAAAACAAATATGGAGGTCTGATCATGTCCTTAAATTGTAAATTTTGATGACCTTAGTTGTTGCAGATTATAATTTTTGTGGTGTTAGGAGTTGTGTGTTGTTAGTTGTCATGATGCATTAAGATGAATTCTTTTGTTTTGGTTAGGTAGTTGAGGAGTCTTCATCGATCTCAATAGATGGTGGGAAAAATAATGAAGGCACAGATGAAGAATTATCTGATGCGGGTTTGGGGTTTGAAGAAGACTCTGATGATGAATGTCGTGAAATAAAATCTGAAATGGAATGTAGAGAAGAATCATTTGAACAAAATTTGGTCCAAAGTGAAGGTGAAGAAGATTATGCTGGAATGGAAACTGAAGAAAAGTCTGATGATAATGAAGTTGAAGAGGACTCTGGTGAAAGTGAAGGTGAAGAAGAGTGGGGTTTGAATAGTGGTGATATGTTTCAAGGCTAAGGTGTTAGCAAAAGCAAGATATTGCAAAATATTAAAGGAAAAGAACTGTAACAAACTTTTATGTGCAATAAGGAAGGTTATCATGAAGATAGAGGTGTAACACCAAAGAAGCAAAAGCAACACCCAAGAGTTGAAACTAAATGTGGTTGCAATGCAAGTTTTCGAGTGCACATAGTGTCTGGGTCATAACTATGGCATGTGTCACCCTTCAAAGATTTTCACAATCATGAATTACATGGTATGCATTTGGTTCTGGTAAGGAGTAATAGAAAGATGGACGAGTGTGTTATTATGCAAATAAACAACTTGAGAAAGACAAGGATTGGTAAACCAAATATCTATAATTCTTTTGCAAGTCAGTTATGAGGTTACTTAAATGTTCATTTTGGAAAGAAAAACATGTATAATCAAATCAATAGGCAAAGGCGGTTAAGAGGCTCAGGCTGTGCTAGTGCAATTTAATTTTTATGTGGGTTGACATTGATTGACCCACAAATATTTGTGTGCCAAACAAAGGACGCAAATGATAGAGTTGAGCATGTTTTTTGGTGTGATGTGAGGAGCCAATTGGATTACAATTTTTTTGGGGATGTTCTTGCATTGGATGCGACATATTGGAAAAATAGGTATCGATTGCCTATTGAGATATTTTCAGGTATCAATAATCATAAGCAAACAATTGTATTTGTAACTACAATGATTGCGACTGAAATGGAGGAGACGTATGTATGGTTACTTGAGCAGTTTTTAGAGGCAATGAAAGGAAAGAAACTTATTATTGTTATCACTGATGGAGACAAGGCAATGAGGAATGCCATTGGGAAGGTGTTTCTGACTTCTCATCATCGTGCATGGCATTTGATGCCGAATGCATCAAGTAATGTTACAACTACAGAATTTCAAACAGATTTTGAAGATTGCATGCTTGGTAATTATACTGTTGGAGAATTCAAAAGAAAGTGGTTTGAAATTGTTTCTAAGCATGGCTTACATGATAATTATTGGGTGATTGAGATATATGATAAAAGGGAACTCGGGGCTGCAACATACATGCGAGGAACCTTCTTTGGTGGTTTCAGAACAACATCTTGAGCTAAGGGGTTGCATTCTCAACTTAAGAAATTTGTCAAGTCCAAATACAATTTGACTGAATTTGTTGAGCGAAGATGTCTTAAGCGAAGATGTTCACGAGGGAAATATTTGATGCTTATGTTAAAGTTCTCTTTCATTCTTCCCTTGAAAGGGTTGTTGATTCCATATTGATTGTAGACCATGCAATTTATAAAGTAGTCATGCACAAAATAATGAAAATGTTTTGGTTTGTGTCACATTTCAAGTCATGAATTTAGATGTTCATGACTAAAATTGGAGTCATCTGGTGTACCTTGTGTTCACATTATTACTATTATGGTACATCTCCATATAGGACAATTATCCAAATCTCTTGTGCTAGATAGATGGAGTAAGTTTGTTAAAGATAGGTATTTGAGTTTGGTAATTAATGATGCAACATTTTGGGACTCACATGTTATAGCAAGATAACGTGGTTACTAAATGCATGTAGGGACTTGTGCACATTAGCTTATGAAAATGCTGAGGATTTTATTTATGCCAAAGGGAAAATTATGTGTGAAGTGAAGTATTTGAGTTAGAAAAATTCAAAAGTTGTAGGGACAGGTGAAATCCAAAATGTTGCTCCTAGATTGAAAAATCATGCATATGAAGCATGAAGGGGTCATGGTAGGAAAAAGTCTACCTCTACAACGCTTATAACCAAGCGCAACAACATCAGGTGATGATGATGATGTTTTTGACTCAAATACTTCAAATATATAATAATTGTTGTTAGATGTTTGTAATATCATTTCACAATAAATTTGTTGGTCAATTGATGTAGCAGGGTAGCTATGTGTCTCTTCTAAGCCAGTATTTTCCAATGCATTGGTTGTCTACATTTGCATAAGGTAATAACCGTTTGTATTTTTTTGGCAATATCATGTTAATGTTATTTACTTGAACCATTGTAGTGTAGTAAATTTTACTGGTTAGTGAATTTTTATTTCTTGTTTCATTAAACAAGTTTGTAAGAATAGGTGTATTGTTGGGATTCTATATAGAGAATTATGTTTTGGTAATGTTGAGTTGGTTTTAGTAAAACAAGTGTTTTTTGTAGTGACATTTATGCAAGACTTTTATCATACTATATGTGTTTTGTGGAACATATTATATTATACTTAATTGGTGTCTAGAGTATGTTTGTATTGAATAGGCTAAACATGTTAGCCAAGATGAATTTCAAGTTCATTACATTGTACTTGACATAGGCTTAGTGCAGTGTAATGTCTTAGTTTAAAATGAGTTCATGTTAATAAGGCTTGTGATTTAACTCAAACTTCTTACTACCCTCGTGCTGAAGTAGTTAATTAATAATTGCATATCAACTGCAAGGTTTACCCTGGAGAGTGTGTCACTACACAACATAAGTTGGTAGTTCTAGAGGTTCAGTTCAACAAAGTACTTAATATGAAGAAGAGGACTCAAAACCCAAGGATAAGATGGTGGAAGGTAAATGAGGAAAACAAATAGAGTTCAAGGAAAACATGTGGCGTGAAGGACCGTGAGAGTCTGTTGGAGAAACATGACGCTTTTAATGATCTGAAAGAAGATTTGTGAGCAGAATTAATATCATGAAGTTAAGGAGGCTTTAAAGAGGATGAAGAATAATAAAGCTTTGGGACCCGATGACATCCCTATTGAAGTGTGGAAAGGACTGGGGGATGTGACAATAAAATGACTGACCAATCTTTTCAATAAGATTCTTCAAACAAATAAGATGGCTGATGCTTGGAGGAAAACTATGTTTGTGCCTATTTACAAAAACAATGAAGATATTTAGAATTATTCTAACTATAGAGGCATTAAGCCTATGAGTCATACTATGAAAGTAAGGGAGGGAGTTCTTGAACATCGTTTGAGGAGAGAGACCAAAATTTTGGTAAATCAATTTGGATTTATGCCGGGAAGATGTACCATACAGGCCATTTTCTTGATGCGACAATTAATGGCAAGGTATCGAGAAAAGAAGAAAGACTTACATATGGTGTTCATAGATCTTGAGAAAGCATATGATAGGGTCCTAAGAAAAGTTTTATGGTGGACTCTTGAGAAGAAAAAAGTATCATTAAAGATGTAAATGCAATCAAGGATATCTATGATGGAGCTACCACATGTATGAAAGCTTGTAATCGAACATCATGTTATTTTCTTATCACGATAGGTGTACACCAAGGTTCGACTCTTAGTTCTTATCTATTTTCCCTAGTGATGGATAAACAAAAGATATTCAAGAAGAAGTGTCATGGTGTATGCTTTTTGATGATGATATTGTGCTTAGTGATGAGACCAAAGACAGTGTTAATAGGAAACTTGAATTGTGGAGAAGCACTTTGGAGTCTAAAGCATTCACGTTAAGTCAGAGCAAGACTGAATATATAAAGTGAGTTTTGTTGGTAAGAGATGGTGATCAAGACCTTGTGCATCTACTTGATGAAGAGGTATCCAAAAAAGATTTTTTAGATACCTGGCATAAATTTTGTTAAAAAGTGGAGATATTGACGAGGATGTAAATCATATAATTATAGCAGGGTGGATGAAATGGTAGAGTGCATCTAGGTTTTTGTGTGACCGCAAAATTTCTCTTAAGCTAAAAGGAAAATTTTATTGAATAATTGTAAGACCTGTAATATTATATGGAGCTAAATGTTCGCCAGCACGTAGGCAACATGCATAAAATAGAGATAGCAAAAATGAGGATGTTAAGGTGGATATGTGATTATACGAAGATGGATAAGATAAGAAACGAAGATATTCGACGAAAGGTAGTAATAGAACCGATGAGTGAAAAAGATGAGGCAACATAGATTGAGATGATTTGGGCACATAATGAGACGACCCCTGTATGTTCCCGTAAGAGCAAAAGTTTGTTAATAAGAACTCGACACAAAGAGAGGTAAAGGTAGACCGGAATCCATCACCCACACACCAGAGTAGTTACTATTATTAAGCTATTGTTTTATGGTTACTTAACTTATTACATATTCCCATATTTGGGAATTCCTTGAGCTTACTAAGCTCCCAAAGCCCAAAGTTTGGTACAAGCTGGTCAGGCCAATCATCCTTACCATAAATAATAGATGTGAATCCAGACAATGTGTAGCACTACAAAACACATTAGAGGCTACGTTAAATTATGCTACCACTACTACAAAAAAGGGATTCAAAGACGGTTGTTTTACCCCTTCAAAGACGGTTCCAGAACCGTCTTTGTATCGAGCGACATTGTAAGGCGACCCCTACGAAGACGGTTGTAAGCCCATCTTAGAATAAATTTTTTTATTAAGTACCTTCTAAGACGGTTATAGTATATAACCGTCTTAGATATGTAGACATTCTAAGACGGTTATTACGTATAACCGTCTTAGATTGTGATTTAATATTTTTTAAAATTTTTTAAGTACCTTCAAAGACAGTTATGTGTATAACCGTCTTCACCCTAACCGTCTTAGACTGAAATTTAATATTATTTTTTTAAATTTTTAAAATGTTTTTAAATACCTACAAAGACGGTTATGTGTATAACCGTCTTAATATCTAGACATTCTTAGAAGGTTAGCACGTATAACCGTCTTAGATTGGGATTTATTTTTATTTTTTAAGTACCTTCGAAGACGGTTATATATATAACCGTCTTAGTATCTAGACATTTGACGGCCAGTGCATAAGACCGTTTTAGATTGGGATTTACTTTTAATTGTTTAATTTTTCATTTCTTAAAATACCTTCTAAGACGGTTATATCTACAACCGTCTTTCAATGTATTTAAAAAAAAATTAAAAAAATAAATTAAGCTAAACAATATTAAAAATTCAATTTGAACTAGAAGAAATATTATTAATGTCTAAAGAATATAAATTAAACTAAAATTAGCCAAGTCAAGTGAAACATAATTTGTCTATATATTAGTAACATGCACTTAGCCAAATAGTGGCATCTATGGGATCATGGGATAGTTAATTAATAGCATAGTAACATGCATCGTAATACTTATAAATTGTCTATATATTAGTAAGTTTTCCACTTGTGATCACCTTTGTCCTATTATGACACGAATATTAAAATTTGAGGAATTATAACTATATTGAATGGACAACTAGGTGTAGATGGTCATAGCCTCATGGCAAATATTCTTTTACCAGCTTGTGTTTATATCACTAAACAAATGATGCTTATTGAAAATATTCTTTAAGGAGAAAATATATATTCTTTCAAACTTATATCAAGAAAATCTGTATTATAATAATAATAAAATAATGTAGGAGTTAGACAACACTGCATGTGTCCAAACAATGCATATCAACATACAAAAAAAAAAAGTTCAACAACAGGAACAGAAGCTATTGGAGAACAATATTCCTAGTGCTCCCACTCTTATTAAAAGAATACACGAAAATCTTATTTTGGCAAATAATATGAAAACCAGCTCACAGTAATTATGACAAAACATAACAAGCTGATACTAAAAGTTGCATTGAGTATAATATGAATATTTCTTGGCCATATTATTACTATTGGATATTATCATATACAAAGTTTAAATAGATAAATTCAATTATATAACCTTGAGTGTTGAAATTTCAAGTATAGGATCAATTATATACACACGTAAAGCCTATATACATGTACACCCATGAAACTTAAAGAGTAAATGCAATTACACTTGTACGTACCTATATCCTGAACTTCCTAAGTTGTTCCACAAGTACCTGAAACATTATAAAGTGAGGGAATATATTAGCTAGTCTTGAACTGAAGTGGTTGAATTTAGTAATTGATACAAATGCGAGAAATGAAAAATAATTAACCTATTTACAATCAGTATTGTTTCAAAGGAAGTGGGTAATTTTTGATGTAGAAGAAAAGAAATAACTTCCACTTCCCTTCACCATTTGGATAAGCCTTTCTCTGCAATTTTAGTTTTCCTCCCAGACTTGATTATTTATTGGACAGTTATTATTTTAACTAAGTTCAAATATTGTTTGTGACTTAATGTCCCAAGGCTTTAATGCACGACAAGACCATTCATCCAATGTCACAGACAAAACCTGAAAGTAAGAAAATAATGTCCCATGCTTTAATGCACGACAAGACCAAGCATAAATAAATAAGTTCAGCACACTATTAACTTGATAGACACATCTCATTGAAAAGAGAACAGGCATAAAATGATAAAAAAAGAAGAAAAAAAGCTTCATGCACTTTTAATTAGTGGCTTAGGCACGCTTTTCAGCACCTTTGGTTATAGTACATTCATTATACGAAATCCTAAAACAAGTAACAAGTAGAGCAGAGTGATAAATTGGGAGGGGCCGTTAATGCACTGGTAGAATGATCATGCTATCTATTATCTAGTCATCTGTGAAGAACTAAAGATTTATTTGGCCTAATTTCATGCTAAGAGAAAGAATTGAGCTAGTAGATTGTGAACCACATGGCCCCTCAACATAATTCGAATCTGCATGTTCATTTAAAAGATAATATTTTCAAGAACAAATAACCATGTGGTAAAACTATGCACTAATACTTATACCCAGAGGCTGAATCAGACCAAAACTTTGTGAAGGCCAACTAACACTATTTTATACTAATAAAGCATATCATTGTTCTCATAGTCTATGTAAATACCATTTGGAGGTGGTAGATTAAGTACAATTGTGACTGCTTCTAAAGCTTTATGTTTTCCATCAGGACCAGCTCCAACAAGACAAGTCTGAAAATAGACTATTCATTTAGTCACTCATTCTTTTAAGTCAAAATCATCAAGGAAACTCAAAATTGATCAAATGAACTGGGTATCTGTGCGCATGCATCTAGTATGTAATGTGGATATGTTGCTTCGGAAGTTGTGGTTTGTATTTGTCTCTACTTATCATTATTAGACCACTCTGTTATAAACAGATGCATACCAAACACATCAATTTTTAAAAATTATAAAAAAAAAAAAAAAAAAAAACTATCAAGGTAAACTGACCTTCCAGAGCAGTTGCAACACATCAGCATCAACCTTTCCTGGAACTTTGGTAGCAAATATTCTTGCAATTTCAAGAAGAGTAACAGCCATATCTGGAGAAGCCTTCAAAGCAAAATTGAAATAACTATTAATCACACTTAGGTTTTCCATTATGAATACAAAGGCACATTTACCCATTGCATGCACTAAGATATACAAAGTTTATAAGGAAGACCGGTAATAAGATATTGTTATTTATGTCTCTTCAGCAAAACACATTTTTAAAAATTTCCTTGACATTCAAGCTCATACCCCTTCATTTATAGTACCCATGGCTTTTATCCTTACTCAGAGCATGGTTTGACTCAAAGTAATTTAAAGAGATATTAGATACAATAGTCAACATGGTTTAACTCAAAGTCCAGCAAACAAGAGTTTCTTACAGACATTAAAACCATGAGAAATGTAGTGAAAGAGCAACCCTGGGACTTAACAAACAAGACAAGAAACAAATCTTTTAAAACAAAAATCTAATAGCGGAGTGAATTGACTTTGGGTTATTCAATTGTCACAAATATGCAAAGTGATCACTCTATCAACCAATCTCAAACCAAATAGGAAGAAGAAGAAACGTAAATCATCATTCATCAAATCAACCATTGAGGGATAAAAACTAGCTTAGCATCTTATACACTTCAGTCAAGGAAAAAAGAATACAACTACTACAGTTCACAACAAAGATCAAAAGCAAAAATACCAAACAATAAAAGTAGGAGATAAGACTAAACCTGTCCAGAATTGGTACCATCAAGCTCCTTCAGCGTAGGCCTGTACTCATGCATAACCCAATTGGTCCTCTTACTTTATGGCCTGGTTCCCATTATAAATGCCTTGTTTTTTAATAATCACACTTCTAAAAAAAAAAACTCATGAGACGCAAAACCCCTAATGAAAACACAAACACAGACTACCACTTTACCACCAGCAAGATGCAAACTTTAAGCACCCCATGAAACAAGGGAAAGAAAATCAAGACCCCCAGAAAACAAAACTCCCTCAAAACTTCAAGAGAATCTTATTTCACGCAAGGGAACACAAACACATACACAAAATCTGTGTCACAAACAAAAAGCTTGATTGCGTTTGTGTGTGTATTACCTATGGCCGCTGAAGAACTCATAGAGCTTGCCACGGTTGGAGAAGATAATAAGGGCAACCTCAGCATCACAGAGGACGGAGAGTTCATAAGCCTTCTTGAGCATACCATTCCTCCTCTTTGTTGGTGAGAACATCGAGGCCGCGGTAGACCTGCATGGAATCGGCGTTGATGAGTTCGACGGGGAAGTGAGAGGCCATATCAACTGCGAGCTTCGACTTCCCAGAAGCGGTGGCGCTCCACTCCTTCTTCTCCCAGATCTTCCACCGGCGGTGCCTCCCACTGCCCCTGCAACAACGAACTTGACCGCAATGGAGAGGAGGGAGGGGATGAGAAGGGGTATGTGCTCGACCATAGGAGAGGAACAGACGCGCGAGAGAATGAAAAAAAGAAAATGAACGGTTTTAAATTTTAAATACAAATTTCAAAATTTAAAGAGGGAGGGGAGGGCACAAAAAGTAAAAAGACATTCAATTTTAAGACGTTTTTCGTAAAACTGTCTTTAAACACTTGTTTTCAAAGACGGTTTTATGAAAACCGCCTTTGAATACTAGTCTTCTAAGACGGTTTTACGAATATCGTCTTAAAAATGTTTAACTTAATTTTAAAAATGTCACCGTGCACCCTTTTAAGACGGGTCTCCCACAACCGTCTTAAAACAGGCATCTTAAAAGACCCTTTTTGTAGTAGTGTACTTCCATTGCCAATTTAATTTAGAAACATGAAACACATCATGCCTTAACTTACTAATTGTATTATGCTTTGTTGTCTTTCAAGTATGACATTGGGGTTCATGTAACTATCAAAGTGGTAGATCATACTGTCGCAACATGTTTGGCCACAATGGGACGTCAATGAAAAATAAAGATAAAGGGTCTTCCTGAAAAGGAAAACTTAGGGGAGTCGCCACCAACGTTTATTTAAGGAAAACGTCGAAAAAAATAAAAGAGATAAAGCATGTTCTACGATTGGAGAGAAAAAGAGTTCGGGAGTCATTTATGCACGGGGAAAGTGTTAACACCCCACGCGTCCGTCATGAAGACGACAACCTTTAATCGAGTGTGATAAAAATAAAGTGACTTTTTAATTATTTATTTTCCCCTAAGAACATGACTTATGCTTGTTTCATTTTTGTTTATTCAGAAAAGAAAATCAAATTTTTATTTTTAGAAAAGAGATGATTTTATATATATATATATATATATATATATATATTTATTTTTTTAAGTCAACAAGGATTTGCCCTCACTCCTACATATCCCTAAGTGCAATGAGGAAATCAGACTTACGTAGTTCTTTGTAGAAAATAACTTGTGTGGTAGGTTGCTTTTATCTTTTTTTGAAAGATTTGTTTCAATTGCGTGAAAAAGAGTCGTTAAGGCGCCGGACCTTGAAATGATGTTGAATTTGAAGAAAAAGCAGAGAGAATCGCTTACGGTATTGGACGTTGAAGCAATCTCAGGTAATATGTAATTTTTTGAGAAAAATGAGAATTGAGTGATCCTTTATTTGAGTATTTTTAGCTTTTTGAGAAAATATTTTGGATTTGCGGTAAACTCTATGAAGTCAAGCAAGTCGGGGACCCAACATGACATTCACGAAATCTATCCACACGTTATTGAAACACCACCAAGCAAGTCGGAGACCCATCATGGAGTGTAAGAAACGAAGTGTGTACTAAAGAAAATTAAAGTGAAATTGCAAAAATAAATATATAATTGACATAACATTACGTAATCAAATAAATCAAATGTAAATAGAAAGTGATAGAATAAAAGTGGGGAGTACACTTAGTAATTAAGGGTGCATACAGGAAGTAAGGGAGTGCAATTAGCATAACTTATTTAATTTCAAATGGGTTTGGTCCAAAAGGAGAGGGAGTGTAGATATGAATATGGGGTTGTAAATTGCATTATGCGTTTTTTAAATGTGGGCCAAGCCCAACAACTAAGGGAGGTGCAGTTAGAAAAATAATGGTATAAAAAGCATTACGAGTTTTGTTTCAGAATGGCTTAGGCCTAACAACAACTATGAGGTGTGCAATTATGAAAATAATGGTATAAAAAGTATTACATTTTTTGTTTCAGAATGGACTAGACCCAACAGATAGAGGGTATGTGGTTATGAAATTAATGGTGTAAAAAACATTAAGTTTCTATTTCAGAATGGGATAGGCCCAAACATTAGAGGGTTGTATTTATTAAAACAGTGGAGAAAAAATAAAATGATTTTTTTTTAGGTTAGAGTTGAAATCGAGTTAAAGCGACCCGACTCACATTTCGTTGCTGGACACAACAACCACAACTAGCTGCGCGAGAAACTGGGAGGAATCACCACGAAGGGTGGCAAGGCCTCGTTGACACCACCAGCACGAGGCCCCACGACGCGAGAGAATTGGAGGATGTGTCCAGAAAAGTTTGAAGCGTGTAGACTCTTTCCTGAATTCCCGTTTATGTTATTCGTTTCTGTTTAGGGGTGATAGACCTTATGGGTAAGGCTATCAACTCGTAGTGTAGTCGCAATAGTCCTTATTTCAAGAAGTTGTTAGCTTTAATGTCTGATATGTATGGGTGACATGGAATGAGGGAAAAAAATTGGTGTGAAATTAATATTAAACCTTCGCCAATGCAAATATATTTGGCAAAATATGTAGTAAATCAGACTTTCACGTTCAGTCTGTCTTGAAAGACCTCCCACCACATGCTAGGAAAAAGAATGGGTCTTGAAGGCCATTAAATGTGGATTTTCACAACGAAAGCCAAGTCACAATTTGTTAAATGTGGTGACTTGTGTTGGCTACACTGATGTTGTTACATATCTATAATTATATCTATAATTAGAGATGTTTGGGGGTGGTTTGATTTAATTTTAAGAAAAAAAGTCATTCAAAATTAATATAAAATAAATATGTAATTTTATTTAGTTCGATTTAAATATAATATTAAATTCAAATTAAATTAATCATTTTTTTATGATTGGGTTTGATTCAATTTTGTGATTTATTATTTTTTAAATCTATTATCATAATTTAAGATATTAACTAAACTAAGATAATTATTATATATACTATATAATTTTAAAAATGAATTTTATTTTTATTAAATTTTGTTTAACATATTTTAGTTAAAAATTATTATTTTCACTTCTATTTAACATTAATATTAAGTAATATTATCCAATCTTTTCATAACATAATAATAATTAGTGTATCACTTGATATTTAATACTATTTTTTAACAATATTAGGACATCTTTTTAACATATGAAAATAAAATATACATTTTGATTATAAAGCAAAGAAAAAGTACTAAATTATTGAATACTTATTATTAATTATCATGATAAAAATTAATATAATTATAATATGCAATTTGTTTGATTTGAATTGATTTTTTATAATAAAATCTGAAAATCAAATTAAATTGAAAAAATATGTGATTTTTTAAATTTTTAGTTTTTCAGTTTCCGATTTAAGTTATTTTCAATTTTTTGGATTAGTTTAATTGTTTACAAATGGCTTGGTTGGACTTTGAACACCCTTGTATATAACATTAACATGTCACAAGTAACTCTTGACTTCCTTGCTTCTTCATACATGCGTTTCAGCCATGTTAAATTAATAATATATGCTTCTTGATTCACATATTATAACAGGTCACAAGTATTATTTTTTAATTAATATTTTTAGATCATAAATTAATAATATATGCGTAGATTTATTGATAGATACATCTACATATAAATAAATAGATTTATACATAAAGTTGGTTCATAAACCAATTGAATTCAATTATAAATAGCTCAATTTTAATTTGTTTATTTAATTAGTTTAACTTTAAACTAACGACAAAATTAAATAAATAACACAATTTAAATAAATATTTCAAAAAATGGGGCAGTTGGAAAACATTTTCGAAAAATGGGACTGCCCAACACGCCTATTTTAGGTGTGTTTGGGTGAGTCCCATGTATAAAACCCCCCAAAATTTTACTTTTACCCCATTTGTGCCTTTTCAACCTTGGGTGAAAAAGTGTGGCTTGATTTGCTAGGGAGTTTGGGTAAATTATTCTTGCAGCAAAGCTCTCCCAACAAGTGCATTTTATAATTGATCATTTTTTATTATTGAATTGTTAGCGCGGTACATTATATGTTCTTAGAAAATTACTAGGGTGCACATGTTAGTTAATGACGTACATGTTAGGTCTGTAGAAAATTGTTAAGTTCGTAGATGTTAGGAATAAAATTATTAGGTTCGTTAATGTTAGTGTTAGGAATTTAGATTATATGTTTATAGATGATGGTTAGGTTTTGGTTTTATGTTGTAGTTTTCATGATTTTTAGGTTTAGGGTTAAGGGTTTAGGACTAAGGGGTTATGGGTTATGGGTTATGGTTTAGGGTTTAAGGTTTAGGGTTTATTGCGTTTGGGTTTATGTGTTAGGGAGTATGGTGTATGACTTAGGGTTTAGGGTTGATGTTGGTTAGGTTAATGGTTTATGGTTAGGGGGTTTGGTTTAGGGGTTTAGGGTTAATGGTTAGCGGGTTTGGGTAACAGTTTAGGTAGGGTTTATGGGTTTAGGGTTCTGGGATAATGATTAACTGTTGGATTAGGTTAATGGTTTAGGGTTTAGTGGTTAGGTTAAGGGGTTTAAGGCTTTAGGTTAATGATTAACTGTAGGATTAGGTTAATGGTTTAGGGTTTAGTGGTTCGGTTAAGGGGTTTAAGGCTTTGGGTTAATGATTAACTGTTGGATTAGGTTAATAGTTTAGGGTTTACTGGTTCGGTTAATGGGTTTAAGGCTTTGGGTTAATGATTAACTGTTGAATTTGGTTAACGATTTAGGGTTTAGGGGGATAAGGTTTATGTGTTTAGGGTTTTGGGTTACGGATTAACTTTTGGATTAGTTTAATGGTTTAGGGTTTAGGGGGTTCGGTTTAGAGGTTTAGGGCTTTGGGTTAATGATACACAGTTGGATTAGGTTAATAGTTTATGGTTTAGGGGGTTCGGTTTAGCGGTTTAGGGCTAAGGGGTAGTGTGATTTGATTCTGCAAGAGCCATGACCACAAGGACATTGTATGTTCGTGTTGGAGGGAATAATGGAATCTTTTCTAGGTGAGAAAGGTTTGGTTTTGGGGGATTTGGAAGGACAACAATAAGATTAATGTCTTCACTGATCACAGTTGTAACAAGTGCTTTGTTGTATTCGTTTGCCAAGTTCTTGAGAGCAGTTTGCGAGGATTAAAGGGTTACTCTGAGGACTATGAGCATGAGCTGATGAAGAAGGTGAATAGGAAAAAGACATGATCACACGTTTTCTTTCTTGTTCTGTTTTACTTCTTCTCTGTGTATATGATGATGGAGTTGGCACAAGTGGAAACAATGTATGTCAAGGTTCTTGCTTTTGGAATGTTTTAGTATTAATAAAAGTGTACTATGAATATCAAAGGGCTAATGTTGCATCTCATAAATCAAATTTAAAATTTGAGCTGTCTGAACGCACTTTTGCAAAGAGGGTCTTGTCTCCCTTCCATGATTTGTGTTTCACAAATCCCTGTTTGTTGGAAAAGTGTAAAGAAGAGTTTTATTTTTGTGTACATTTGTCTTGTGGAAAAGATGTAGAGAGAAAAATAAAATATTTGATAGTTATGTACATTAGGTTTTATTAATTTTATATGATAATTATTTGTAATGTGTTGTCAACCGAAGTAAAATTAAGTTTAACTTTAGTTTTTATTTATTTATATTAAGATAGTTGTTAGATGGCTGACTCATCTTCGAGTGATTCTTCGTGCTCTGGATCCAATCATGAGGGTGAGCCCATGGATCCGACAACACATGTCATCCCTACGCCATATAAGTGGGGTGTTTTGCGTAGGCGAACTCAGCGGACCCATGTTTCACAAGCTGTGTGGAATGAGGACAAAGCTCGCCTGTTGAAGACTCGACGCAGTAAAGCGACGGGGGGGCCACAGCACGACGAATATACCTGACACGCATGCAACATATTCAGGTGTGCAAGTTGGAAACTAGTTTAGTAAAGCACAATTTTTTAACATTAATGCATATAAATTGATTTGTTTTTTTTTATAAGATTGATCCTGCGCTGATTAGAGCGCTGGTTGAGCGGTGGAGACCAGAGACCCATACATTCCACATGACACAGGGCGAAATGACGATCACGTTGGAAGACGTGGCGGGTATTTTGGGGTTGCCCACGGAGGGCAAAGTTGTCACAGGGGTCACGGTCGCGGATTGGGAGACCGTCACTGAGGATGTATTCGGTCATGAACTTGATGTAGACACTGAGCTTAAAGGTGGATATTTGCGGTTGTCTTTCTTTGATAGACACTTTGCGCATTTGGGTCAGCTTCATAACGATTTGGTCGATGTGTCACAATTTATTAAGGCCCACATTACACCTCTTATTGGATCATGGCTCCTGTGCGACAGATTTGGGGGGAGCATGGTCGCGGCCCATTACGTCCAATGGCTTGCTGGGAACTTCGACGACATTGGATCATATAGTTGGGGATCTGCGGTCCTTGCACATTTGTTTAGACAAATGCGCGAGTGCACAGATCCAAGTAGAAGTGACATTGGTGGGTGTCACATGTTGCTTCAGGTGTGGGCGTGGCTCAGGTTCCCTTCCATTGCTCCAGCCATTCCACTTCCCACTCACCCGGATTGGCATTTCGGGCACCGGTATGTTTGACTATATTTTGTTTTTTTAAAACAATTTGTGTAATGCAGTCTTATAGTATTCTAATGGCAAATATTTTGAATTAAGGTTTAACGCTTTAGGCCGGTTTCGAGCACACGAGCTTCTCTGGTATAGGATAAGATTGGATTCTCTCAGCTGGGATAAGGTACGTTTAGTTATTTGTAAGTGTTCATTACTGTGCTTATTTGGTCCATGTCGTTATTTCATTGTCATTATTATGTCTGTGCAGGTGGTTTGGCAACCATATATGCATTACGACTTTCTTGGTGCTTCTGAGCAGGAGCGATTGTTGTGGATGGCAACTACTCCTGCTATTTGCTTCCACACTGTCGAGTATTTGTAGCCTGACAGATGCATGCGCCAATTCGAGAGGGATCAACCAATCCCACGTAGGCTAAGGAAGCTGAGGGGTGTGCATGACCTTTCTTTGCGTGGTAAACGCGAAGACAATTGGGTCCGTAAGCTTAGACCGTTTATTAGATGGTGGGAGGTTTGGGACCAACACATCGAACTTCCCCCTCTGCTTCAGGGCTTGATGTTGCCAAACCATGAGTACATGGTTTGGTACAGGGAAAATGGGAAGCGGCACATAAATGGTTGCCAAGACTGTCGTGGTGTAAGTTTTCTTTCAATTTATCATTTGTCTATTTATGTTTATTATGATACAACACATGATTGAAACTAATGTTTATTTCTTAATTTATAGATTGATGGGTTGGAGATGCTGTACTTCGCCCTTAGTCATGATCAGTGGCCGGGTTACAGTCGCGAGTGGGCGTAGCAGGAAGTCGGACGTATAATTTCTATATTCAGAGAGAGTTGTCACCTGGAGGAGGCAGGACCACATGCACCAGACACCCAGCTTCAGGATGAGCCACAAGTGTCTGTTGCCGTTGGACGTCGAAGACGGGAGGGGCATGGGCTAGAGCGTAGACGGCAACCGATGCATCCTGTTTCAGAGCCCATTGTTGCTGTTTGGCCTCGTACTTCTGGTTATTTTAGGCCTCCACATGTAGGATCGACATATGGCAGTCAACCCATATATTATGAGTCTCAGCAACAGGGTGACATGGGGTACGGGGGCACCAGTTCACAGAGTGAGATGCCTCCACCACCCGACTCGCAGCCTGTATATGTGGCAACGACAATGGCGATGGCATCAGCGGATATTGGGACAAGTGGTTTAGCAGCTCATGATCATTGGCCAGGTCCCGACATTGACGACCTACTCGAGCAGTTTGATTATTCTGGTGAAGGTTGTTGGCCATCAGGTGTACCGTTACCCACCATACATGATCACCCTCCGCAGCCGTCATATTCACAGCAGGGCACTCCATGTTCAGTTTCCTATGTAGACCCATATGCGGAAGGCCCTTCCCAAGCATACTCGTCCCATCCAAAGCATGCTCAGCCTGAACCGCCTCAGCCAGACCCTACTCAGGCAGACCCTTCCCTGTTACCTCGTAGATGGAAGCTACCTGATCGTATGGCCCGTCATTATCAGTGGCCACTGCCATCTGCCTAAGTAGGCCATTTGTGGTTTTTTAATTCAGTTTGTAATGCTTTTAATGTTTTCATTTACTTTTGTTTTTAAAATTGTTTAATGAATAACATTTTGAAAAACATTACTTGATATCATAGGCAACAATCCAATCGGCAAATAACATTACTGCATAACATAACATAACATAACGTAACTGACATTTTAAATTACAACGACAATTGAATACCATCAAAGTTGATAAGCACTACTTAGGTAACTGGTTTCGTAAAAACCGCTAAAATCTCTATTGGATCATAACGTTTCCAGTAGTTTGATTCGACTAACAACTTAAACACATCTTCATCGCTTGTCAACTCTATGATGTGATATTCGATTGTGTGGTTTGAGTATTTTGCATGGCGTGGCTGTCGGAAAAACAATTTACTTACTAAATGTGAGTTTTGAATGCCATAAGGAGGAACCCCAATAGGTGCAACTTGCTTTATGACATCCTTTAGTGTTTCAATGTTGCATCCTGAAGGAATTTCAAACCTTATTAGGTTTGTTCCAGTGAATGAATAACCCATAAAATTGCCTTGTCGTGGCGTGTTCCACTTGCCGTTAGCATTGCATCATGTGTAGGGACGATGGTGGATTGAAGTAGGTTTAGTATACCGTCCGGTGTTCTGTTGATGGTGCATAATATTTCTATAGGGCCAGCATTTGATATCTGGTCGTTGCACATTAACATTGTGCAAACATCATCATCAGTTGTGAGTTTTAAAGAATGAAAGAAAAATTTCTGACCTGGATGTATGGATGGTTGTCGGTAATAGATTTCGTCAACAGAGTGGTCAGAATGAAGTTGAAGGGTGTCGTGCATCCTGCTCTTGAGTGTCTGCATAGAACAGGCATTAGGCACTCGCATTGGTTTTGGAGATGGGCATTCGAAAGAAACGCCTGTTTCGTTGTGTTTCACTGATCCATTTGGAAAAATGAATGCTAATTTTGAATTACAAATATTCTGACTGTTGGTTTCTCCTAAGAATATCATACTATTCAGATTCAATTTTGAATCCGGAGGCATGTAGTCTGGGAGTGGGAGTGTTTGCCTTAAATAGAGGTGACTGATGCCCTATTTCGGGGTGATGTAACACGCCGTTTCAAGGCGTGTTAAGTCACGTCCTATTTGTTGGGCGTGTTAAGTCACGCCCTATTTAGGGGTGTTAAGTCACGCCCTATTCAGGCGTGTTCATTCATGCCATGTTGGTGGACCGGACACCTGTTTTTGATGTTGTTCATTAACAAAAAAAGGTTGACTTAATAAATTAGGGTTACTGTTTATGGTATAGTCTTTTGGTCTAGAAGTAGGGAAAGAGAAATGGTATAAAATTAGGGTTTAGGTAATATTATGTCTCATAACGAAATAAAAGGGTTACACATGACTTTCTAAATAAAATACATTAGCATCACATTAATTAAAAATACATAATTTCAAATTCATGAAGCACCACCACGAGTAGGACAATTCCTTCAATTATGTCCAACCTGCTTACAAATTTCGCATCTGCCGCGCCTTCGAATTGTTTCCACTTCGTCCATCTCGTTACGTAGTCTAGTGGACCTTGGACGACCCTTTGCACGCAACATCTCCCTGTCAGGTATGACAACTGGATCTTTACTTGGTGGAATAGCACGTTCATTACCGATTGGCTGCCATGGCAATGAATAAGCCTGAACCAAGTTGTTTACCAGGAAGACATCATCCACAAACTGATAAGGATTTTGACGAACATGTAAAGCAGCAGCTGCGGCGTGACTACATGGGTATTTGAACGCCTTAAACTTGCCACACTGACAAGAACGCTCAGCAAGGTTGACAGAATATATCCTATCCCAACCCTCTTCCACCTGAAATATCGTTTGCTCAAGATTATATGTGCCTACATGGTGGCCTGTAGCAAGGGTCTGGTTATACCTCATAGCATCAACCACATTTTTGCGATGTCGCTATGAATGTTGAAGCTATAAAACGGCCACCTAACCTCTGCATACAAAATAATGAACCAAACGGGTGTACGTGTGCTTCACAAGAGCGGTGATAGGCATGTTCCTTGCTCCCTTGAACATCCTATTGACTGATTCTGACAAGTTTGTTGTCATGTGGCCATATCTTCTCCCCTCTATATCATATGCACGTGTCCACTTTTCCTTAGGGATGTCATCAATCCATTCTGTAACCTCGGGACTGGTATCACGAAACCGTGCAAACACGACGTCAAAATCAACCATACTAGTAGTATAACCTGCAGAATAATAATAACATTAACACAATTCTGTTTACGTATTTGTCTCAAATTAACATATTTGAAATACATGTTAACATACCTAAAGTCATGAGGACCTTCTTCAATCTCGCACTCTTGAACCTGGTATTAAAATTACTGCAGTATGACGAAGGCAAAACACGTGATGCGCATGAGGTGGTTGCCAGCCGGCATGATTCTCTACAACAGATATGATGCTCCGGTGCCGATTTGGAAATGAGACATATATTTTGCATTTGGGTTACGTGGAGGCGAATGTTAGCAAGGAAGTATTCCCAAGCTTCGAGTGTGTCTCCCTCAACAATGGCAAATGCCAATGGCAGACACTCATTATTTCCGTCCTGAGTCGTGGCAATCAACAATTTACCTTTATACTTCCCATATAAATGAGTCCCATCAATTTGGATGACTGGTTTGCAAAAGTTAAAAGCCTCGCAACACTGCCTAAAAGTCCAAAACATGCGATGAAACACACGCTTTGCCCATACCAGTCGATTTGCCACAAAATAAGCATTTGTTTGAATATCATAAAAAGAACCTGGTGAGAAACAAAGCATGTAGTCGCACCACCTCGACAAAAATGCATAAGACTCTTCCCAATCCCCATAAATCATTGCCATTGCTTTCTGCTTCGCATACCAGATCTTTCCATATGAAACTTTAAATCCATAGGTATTGGTGATCCTCTCCTGAACCAATGCAATTGACACAGACGGTTCCTCCCTAACCATTCCTAACAATCAAATGGTAACATTGACATTATCAACATACCTCTAAAAACAATATTCTTCATATTAACCAAATTTAATAGAAACATACCTACTATAAGTGAAGCAATAACA